>OZ032118.1:7917064-8377064 GCA_964026355.1 Pseudorhiza aurosa | reverse complement strand
TTACAGTAGCAGCTTTTATGTAAAGCAACCAGCTTGTTTAACGGTATATCTTCTTCAATTACTCCGTCTTCTTCCTATAGACATGGCCTCATCCACGTGGCATGAAGTATTGGGCATCGAGCAAGATTCTTCTGGGGGGATTGCTGATCTTTCTGTTAATCGTGGTGATTTGGTTTCCCCTTCTGTTCATGTCCTTCATCAATTCCGCTTATATCAGCAACATCCCTGTGGATGCTACCTTTACACTTAGTGTTGGGGGATATCAGGTTCGTTCGATTTCACCTTCGTATCTTAACAACGAGTCAATGCGTAATCGTTTAGGCCCATTTCCACTTCATTCGCAATTCGCAATTCGCAATTCGCAATTCGCATGCGATTTCCGAACTGCGAATTCCGAACCCGTACGAATTCAATGCACACCTACTGTTTACCATGCAAAGATTTCCATGTGCTCATTCAAGAAACGACAACATTTATTTCCATTATGCTATTTACTATATTAACTCATGTTTTGCACGAATAAATGCTAGAAAATGAATCAAATGCACGGATAATTTTGTGTCGCAAAGGAGACAACTGTAGTCAAAAAGACGAATTTTTAGCTTGCTGGATTCGAAGCCCAGCAGAAGCAATGGACTGAGCTCCCGACTTTTTTCTAGGGAAACATATTTTTGTGTGGCGGTTTCCCGCTACTATCCGTCCCAATGGCGCTATTTTTGGAGACCGGACAGGACTCGAGCCCACAACGCGTAGTGAGATCGTATGGTGAAGCCAATACGCTACGGCGCCACTTTCTGTTCACAGAGATGGAACATTAAGCCTGTGAATGTTCATTGCGTATTCCCTCGAAAGAGCCATCAATGCATACTGCGCCAGGGTCGCCTTGCGTTTTCTTTGACATTGGCACCTGCTTTATGCTTTATCGACAAACCGGTTCGCTGTGTAGTGTTTCCTATTCAGTTCTGTCTTTTGTCATCTTGCAAGTGTGCTTTCCTGTCGACGTGAAAAGCTTGAAAGTGTATACAAACGATTGACTAGTCCATCTGTCCTAAGTAAGCACCTCCTTAAACAAGTTCTTAATTCATTTCTAACTTATCTCTATGAAGAAATTTTCCAAATGTCTGCTTCTAGCAATCGCTCAACATTTGTCAGAAATTTTGTCAATAGTATGAGCCGATTAACGTGGGATGACTGTCGTTTGATTTTTATTAAGCCGTTAAGGGGAAGGTGATGTTGCTCTTCAAATATTGAGAGCCCATTGATGAAAAGCCTCTTATTAAACTGGATTTATTAAATAGTTGTCAAGAAAAGCAAAGAGTGCAACGGAAACAATGAGAAAACAGCCACTCACTGTTGTGCAAATTAATAAACGAGGCAGTATGTTGTCATTGTTCCTGAGACAACCTGATCAATCAATATTTTCACTCGAGATTTGAATACTGTCCTTTCTTTTGGAGGCTTTTGTGCAATTTTTCGTTTTGCAAGAATTGTGAAGGAAATTAGCAGGTTTGATGGTATGGGCAAATTCGGCTCACCGTCGCTGCTACTATGTTTATTGTAATGGTTAGCGGTCAATATCCTAGCACTAATTTTGACTACCACCACGTCGCAAATCATTAGGCGTGTTGACTCCCAATGACAATGATTTATGAAAAGTGCTTGGGGATTGTTCTTCAATGGCGCTCAACGTTTGCCATGAAATGCCTCAGTGCTTTACTACTCTAGCGTGATCAATTTCTGCTTCCTTCTTATAAACTTCCAGAGGCACACTTCACCTTTTAGAAGACAAACAAGACTTTCTTGTTATGTTACCGAGCAGTCCAGTAGACTCATTCAATGAATTTAATGCTCTCTTACCCTTTTTCATTTCATTGTCCAGTTTTATCTTGTGCCTCAAGTCGGAAAATCGGAACTGTCTTAGTTGTAGCAGTGCAATAGATTCAATTACCTTTTTGTTGGCTCCCACTGTAGGTTAAATATGTCCCCTGTAATAGCTGATGTATTGAGCTCGAAGCAGATGAATTAATCTACAGATGTTATGGAGTTTGTTCTTTAGTCCTAGATCTCCCGTTCTGCTCTCAATTCGTATTTAACGTGCTTAAATTTTCGTAATTTTTGCGAACATGAATTAGTATAGGAAGCAGTTCTAAGTCACAAGATACAAGAAAAAGGGCCAACAAGTGTCAGACTTTGATAGTCTTTATCAAAAGCAGATTCGGTACCCACTTTTCAAACTGCACGGAAATTGTTTTGGGAATACGTCAAATATACCTGATTGCACGGTAGCCGATGAAATAGGCAAATATGTAATTTTTAGCCAACTGCAAAGACTCAATATGATTTATTCGACATTTTTCATCTTCGTCGGACGTCGTCAATGCTCAAATCTTGATTGCAGATCTTTTTCGTGGCTTTTGATTGTCATTTTCTTGCTGCGTTGCGTCTGATGTCGGCGTGGATCTTTCGACTCTTTCTTTGCGATCTTTGCGTTATTCTTTCTCGGCATCATAGACGGCAATATTGAATGTGACCCAAGAGTCATCCTTTTTTTGCTCCATCGTAGCCTCTTTTCAAGATGAGTGCACAGCAGCAGTTCTTGCATCAACTTTCTGATTACGAGATTGATCAAATCAGCACGTCACCAGAGTTGGAAAAGAGCAAAACATGGGTTAAAGATAGGGTATGTTCTTTTGAATTCCTATGGTCAATGCTATCTACGTAGTCTTCTCCTTTTAGATTAAGTCCAGCGAAATTGGGTCTCATATGCGACGGAACGTCCTTCTGCATCCGTATAGTATATCGTAATAATTTGGGGTGGGGGAGACTGTCTCATTCAGTAGTAGGTTTGCACTATTACCAAAACCTCCCTAGATTTTGGAAATGCTCCGAAATGTATTTGATTAACATTCCCAGTAGCTTGGTTATCATTCACTTAAGCTTCATTGTTCATAACTTACTATGTGCTTATCATTATCCCGAATCGATGATTGTACGTTTTGCAGAAATTTCGTGTTTTGATTCATCATTGATTCGCCGTTTTCTTTTATTAATCATTGATTCACCGTCTTCAATGATTTGCTATCCTATTGGATTGGTCATTAATTTTACTGTCTTCTTTGATTAATCATTGATTCGCCGTCTTCAATGATTCGCTATCCTATTGGATTGGTCGTTAATTTTACTGTCTTCTTTAATTAATCATTGATTCACCGTCTTCAATGATTCGCTATCCTATTGGATTGGTCATTAATTTTACTGTCTTCATTGATTAATCATTGATTCTCCGTCTTCAATGATTCGCTATCTTATTTGATTGATCATTAAGTTTCCCGTTTTCTATGATTGACCATTGATTTGCTTTCTTCTTTGATTTGCTCTTGATCAAATGACTCGATCGATAGTGAATCGTTAATCATCATCCTCTCTTGCAGGCCAAAGCGTTCCTTGATGATTACAAGAAGAAGGGAAATATTGTACGAATCAAAATTCTCAGTAACTCAAATTCGGTCTGGGCAATTAGTCCCCCTTCTCGGGATTTCCTTGTGAAGGAGCTTCTCTCTAATGCTAGCGTCAACATCCGGTTCAAATACGAATTTAACAGGTAACGATGCGCCATTGATTTCATCCCTTCTCATCACTATACTGTATCGGCAATACACTTTCTTTATTGTGAGTCTTAAGCGCTTTCGTTGATATATTTTCAGAGTTTTCGGTATCAAATTTGTTTCAAACAGCGTATTCACGTTTAACGTGAAGGCCTCCACAATTTTCCTTGCGATGTCAAGGACTGCACCCACATATCAATCTCGAATTGAGTTAATTCTTATGCTAATCTGCTAGCTGTTTCTACCACAATATTGTGCGAATTAGTACATGCTGCTGTACAGTCATATCGTAGCTACCCAGGTATACACATTTGAATACTAGAATTCAATTTGTCTCGAACGCCTTGTGTTTTTAACCATTTTGTAGATTGCTTATATCAAGTGAAGTAGCTTTCCACCTAACAGTATGATTACGTTTTGGCCATTGCCATCTGTTACTCCACGCGCAGGTAAAGATGAAGGTCTTAAGCATTGTAAACTTCACCAATTTTAGGCAGATTTCTTAGCGGTGGAAATCATCGTAGACAATAACCGTTGTACAAGCAAGGCTGCATCACTGCCTACTTGTGCGTTCCATCTAAGGATTTACATAGTGGCTTCCTAACTATACTACTAAACGTACCTTACAACACTACGAAAGCCATACCAGGAGGCGCAAAACGTCATGTCCACCTCGAGGCCTCAAAGCACAAAAATTTCGAGCAAAGAAAAAACAACTTGTTATTCACTTGCGTCATTTTCAAAATAATGCGTTGCAGGCATCGCGGGTTTGTCTCTGCGAATATTGCTCTTTCGTTCGCATTTCTTGCCTTTTGAGTTGGTCTCCCTCCCTCTCTCCCTCTCTCCCTCTCTCCCTCTCTCCCTCCCTTCCTCCATTCCTCCCTTCCTCCCTCCCTCCCATTCTTGCGCATGACCAATTGCCAACGTTTTATAGGGAACCAAACACATCACAGGCAGCACTTGTGCAAGAGACCGTGTCCGGAACGCACGTTATTCCGTTGAAACCAAACGACAAAATAAGAAGAGACCTGCGGAGGATTCTTCAGAGCAAGGAGGACGGAGGACAATTGTTAGTATGAACTATCAAACATTCGTAGCTACATATTGAATTTTTTGTATTGTTGGAGGATTCCTTTTCTTAATGCAGTGTGATTATTTTCTAATACAGTAGTCTTAAATCTATTTGGATTTTCAACGAATATACGGAGAAGTTGGTAGGCTGGGGCACCGTCAATTTTAGATTTGTCAAAGTTCAATAATTTTGCTAGTTTTATAGGAGTCAAGCCGGTTTATACTCTGTTCTTACGTTTTGAATAGTTAGACTGGTGTTTATCTTCGGATGCATCAACATGTTATGTTTATAAATTTATGCAGAAATCATGAGAAGTGTAATCAAGGCCATTGTAAAAACATCGACTCCACTTTCCGATCACGCATTTGTTTGTCTTAACTAGCACTTTCAGACAGACCAATAGCCATCTACCTACTTTTCTTTGAGCCTCTTATTAACTTCCCCGTTTGCTCTTATCAGGACTATCAAAAATCTCTTCCCGACATTCATCCAAGTGCCGGCCAGTGGACCCGCCAAGCCAGTTGACCAATTGGGAGATGGCCACTATGTCAAGTGTGAATTGAAGCTGCGCAAGGGGCCATTGCCGATGCTCAACTCGAGTTTGGTTGAATGGTGGGAGATCATTCAAGAGACGCCTTCCGTTTTTCAATCAAAAGACAGTCTGGAAATCATAACATTTAATGATTTGGTGCCACCACTTCACCTGTCATTCTTTGCGAGCAAAGGGTATGCTTTGTTTCAGTTTTTTAATGTGTCTTTTGTACGTCTGTTGTCATAAACGCAATCTGTCTGTTAGTACTATAGTTTCATCATAGCTTAGTGGTGAGATTCTTGCCCATCGATTCTATGGTCAGTGGTTCGAACCTACCCTTAGTTATACTTAACTTTGAATGAGGAAAGTCGCCAGCTCTATGCAATTCCAGGAGTGTAGGAGTCACGAGATGTTGCCAGATCAAGTGGAAGGGCCTGGACACTGCTCAACAAGCGTATACCTTCTCCTTGTGCTAAAGTCTACTTTCGAATGCTGGGTAGAAATCATGAACAAATTCCCAGCTTCCCTTGCAACTGTTATGTAGCCATTGTCATAGATTACGCTGTTTTTTCTCTTTTCAAGTTCCAACATTACATGCCCCTACGACACCGGGGCTGAGGATGTTATAGCCCCCCCCCCACGTTTTTGCCACGCAATTTTTTGCCCATAACATTAGAATAAAAAAGAAATAAAAAGCCCCCTATTAGCCAAGCAGTTGTTTCTACGGCGCTAAAATTCTTCGTTAGCCTCCCCCGCCAGACCCCCAGCTCAATCTTTAGCATTTGAAGTTTAGCCCCCTCCCTTTTAATTTCGTGTCGTAGGGCCTGCATTCGATCTGCGTGTTGCTCTACAACTTAGGTAACCAATTAGATGCTTGACAAACACTCATGTACTTCATGCGTGATTCCTACCCTGGGTTTGCTTCTCATTTTTAGATGGCTGGAGTGGCGATTTCGATCGTGTGCAATGTCAGCCTAATCTTGCAATATTTAACTTTCACCAACTAACTATGAGGAACCATGATCCTAAGGCTGTCTTTGAAAAGTCACAACAGCGCCACCGACAAATGTATTTATCCCTAATTTTCATCGCTTCAAAAGGCACCGCGTCGGCTGAGTGGCTGAGCGGCTTACACGGATTCCATCAGGTGACTGAAGTTAAGCTCGGTCCAGTGAGGTCAAACCCCGGATGGGTCTGGCCTCCTCCTCCCTCCCCTCGCCGCCCTTGGGAAGGCAATTTAAGCTAGGGATCCCTTGCACATGCGTTGTGGGCTTCAATTAGCTTTGAATAGCTAGGAATCCTTCCTGCCCACTAAGTATAAGCAACTACTGTCCTATGAACGTCTCCCTGTTCCAGCGATAGTACGATTTTTGTTTTATGTCGACCCCTGTGATTTACCATATGTTTCCTAGCACGTATGTCATGTTTGATGAAATTAGATGAATTCAATTGCTGGTTCACACGCGTGAGCATAATTGCTTCCAATTTGCTTTATTTGTAGCATCATTGGGCTGTACGTTGGTTTCGTCTGGTTGATTGGCAAATTCGTCCGATTGTTCTTCTCATCAGTCTCGTATCGTATCATGTTTGACGAAATGCCCAGTGTTAACAAAGTGTTGAAATTGTGCCTGGAAATCTACATGGTTCGAGAGAGCAAGGAGCTGAAGCTTGAGGAGGATTTGTTCGCTAAACTCTTATTCTTATACCGTTCTCCGATGACTTTAATCAAATGGACCAAGTATAAAAGGCTGTGAGTTGTTCGTAGTTTCGTTCAAGAGTTAACCACTGTCTCCCGATAATGAGCATCCTACAGTTAGTAAGTGCAACTTGAATCAAACATCTGGGATCTGACGTAATCTCGTATCCCTTTGTACCTGTTTGCATACGGTACTTAAAGATTTCGTACTTTCTCAATCGTTATCGTTCGTGAGGCTTTCTTTCGTCTCTGGACTTCGCTGTCATTAGACGCCTTTCGATTGCATCAGTCCAATCGAAGTTTAGCAAACGATTCCATCTCTCGTTTTCCTTGATCTTAAACCAGTACTTCTACTGTTGCAGGCCTCTTTCACAACATTGTCTCACCACCATCAAGAATCATCGAATGACTTTGATTCGACTCCAGTGTGCCCTTTCCCGTGCCTTTTCTTCGTTGAGTCTTGTAGCAGTCAAAGCAATTTTCCCACCTCCTCTTTGGTATTTTTCCTTCTTCTGGCCAGCCAGTCTATTTCCAACTTTGCTATTTTCGGTTCACGACGATTTGGCTAAGCCTTTTTTACAATCGGGTCCTCTTCCTGCCGTCAACCTATTTATGTTTTAACCTTTTGCGACATGCAGAGGATTCTACCTCTAGAATTGTCCGAAATGCCTCGTTTACTTTGTCATGGAGATGAGAATAACGTTAGTTTCTGTGAATTACGATCGTTCAGGGCAAGCTTTTTGGATTGTATAATATCATCCTATTATTGTGTTGCTAACTTTTGATTTAGAATTGTATGTTGAATGGGAAAGCTCGCGCTGACCACGTGTAGCCCGAATGCTTGACAAGAAAATTAAAGACAGCTTTTGATACTCCAATGGAACCAGTGAATTTTGCTCTGTGTAATGCGTGCGACGTGGGTAAATGTCTTTCAATTGCCTATCAATATATGACATGTTCAATATTCGTATTGGGATTGGCGATCGGGTTTGTATTTCATTCCCTGATTCCCTGCAACTGATTGCAAGTTTTTGCGCTGGGAGGGGTTCGATTGCAATTTAGCCTTGCATCATCGCATTTTCTCCACTCATCAGATCCATCCGGTAAGGATGTAATAACAAATTATATGAACTATGTATCCAATTGAGACTTAAATTGTCAAAAGTATCGGTGTTTTTGATAATATTTGGATATATTATTTGATAATCACAAGTTGCTAGCAATTTTGAAACGAATTTGTTTCGCTCAATTCACCTTTGACTACCTACATCATCTTTGAGACCCCCTTGCGAACAAGTAAGAATTCGACTTAGTGTCTTTGGGTACTCGATCAATGTCGGATGTGACCCTTGAGTCCCAGCCTGTTTTATGCGAAGCATATTTCCTCCCGGTTTCGTCCGAGATGTTGGCAATCGACATAATTATCTCTCGCCTCGCTTTAACCCTCGTATATATACGTTCTTGGACAATCTGTTCACATTGAAAAACTATTTAGTATCTTGAATGCGTTGGCGAGTAAGGAGGCAGAAGATGGCCATTTGGCGGGACCGAAATAAAGAGCGAAATTACTAGCGAACCGGAGTTGAAACATACTCATATTGTGCTATCCATCAATTCAAAACTCGAATGAAAAAGTGGGTACACCTTGAATTTTTCTCGCTTCTGGATCCTCTCTCTCAGGTTCTATCGTGCTGTTGTTGATAATTATCTATAATGTTAATAATGATAGTAATCAAACTTTTTACAGTTGGTTTTGTTGTCTAGTTAAATACTAACTAAGACCAACTGTTTACTTACAATATAACATAATACACATTTTTACGGTGATAGGCTAGACTAAAGGAACTCTATTTATCTATGCACGATTCAACCCTTCAGCTTACTACATCAATAAAACTTAACTAAATAAACGAGGTTTTACACGTTCAAGTAAATAAAATTAGATAAAGCAGGTCCAAAGAGTTATGCCCTAAAATGATGCTATCCATGCGTATGCCAGAGTCATGCCCTGCAAAACCAGGTTACTAATAGTACTGCCTTGTGGCCGATAATTAACTTGCACGTATAAGGCAAAAAGTAGCGTTTTGCCATTCTCTCAAATTGAGCGAAAGATTTCTATAGAAAACAAAAGCAAAGACTGATCGCATAAAGTATCATAAGGTATCATAACGACTTCCCAAGCTCTGTTGAAAGTTTCGGTTCGGTTTTCTTTTCTGGTATCAAGGAAGAGTTCTGAACACTGCACATATGCAATTGCTGAACGCGGTACATGTGGCAGCAAATGTTTGCACACATTTGTAGGTGAACATGATGCGTTTCTGAAATTTTTCCACAAGTTTATAGCTTCAAATTATCTGGTTACGCTCTGAGTATGCTATTAGGAAGAGAAGGCTTGCCTGAGCTAGGGATAATGTAAGGCAATTGAATCGTGCAATGATGCACGCTTAAGACAATCCTGCAACGATTCCATGGCAGTGCATCAAAAGTAATGTGCCCTTCCTTGCTCCCTGTATTTCTACTCATGGTGGCTCTGAGCATCGAAAGCAATCAATTTTTATTACGAGAAATAAGCACTGGTTTTGTGCCTTCCATGTTTCATTTTTTTCAGATGCAGAAAAAGCATGGCAACAGTCATAGAAGTATATTTTTAACAAAAATACTTCTTTTTACAGCCTCCTTTGAGTGCATGGCATCACGCGCTTAACAAGAAACATAAAGTTTAGCAACACATGGGGTATCCATTGGCTAAGCTGACGTTGGTAAGGGAGCAGCGGACCCCCCCCCCTCCCAAATGACCACGCAGATCAGGTCAGGTAATGTTTGAAAACTATGATCGAAATCACATTTTGGAGAAGTCATATGCCTGAAAACCTGGGGCGCGATCAAGAACAGATCGTGAAAAGAATTTGAGCAAGGCGAGAAATTGGTATTTTGGACTACCAGGGAATGCCAGAGGTAGATTTTCGTTTAAGAGATGATCTACTGTAGAGTGATCAATTGACCCTGATGATTCTGGGGAAAATGACGACATTTTTCCTTGATCAAGTCTTCATTAAAACACGATATATAGCAATTTGATTAGAATTTAGAAGCTGGTTTTATTATTTATTTTTCATAGAATTATATCAGAATAAACACAAAAAGCTTTCTTATAATCTTTATCTTGCATTTGGAATATCTAATAAGCACCCTTATCCTCTACGCCCTCCTCTGGAACCTTTAAGGTTAAATGAGCCCCCCACACACATGTCAAAGAAACGGCCTACTGGCTTAGTTTGTTCCAGTTGAAATCTTGACAAGCAAAGATTGTCAAATGACGGCAACGAGAACATTCATCACTGCCACGACGTTGGCTGTTACATTTCTCAAATGCTAAGCACTTCCTTTCTCCTCCTATCAGGCACCGTGCCTTTTATAGAATGCAATTATCAAGCGCAAACAACATCGCTCACGAGATGATGAAAAAACGCAGTACTGTCGTGGCGAAGAAAATAACAGAAAGAGGTGACGTGCACATGTCTGACCACGGTTGCAGCCTTAAAGGGGGCTCTTTGTGAAGATTTGTCGACCATGCCATTAAAAGTTGTAGCGTCTTTTTCCAACCACACCTTTTTGTAGTTGCTAGACCCTTGGGTGAATATCAATGCTGCTGGTTTCTACTGTTTAAAACGCAGTATGCAGGTCTGAAATCATTGAGGTAGAGTAGTTAAAATACATGCTACCACCAACAAGAGCAAAAACTGTTAATGGGAGCGTCAGAGACATGGTTGAAGCAACGCATTTAATTAGCATAAAAAATGTTTTCTTGGATTATGTGACACTGGTATTAAGAAATTCGCAGATAAGCCTAAAGATGTTATTTGAATTGTCATCATAAGTTTTTTTTAGTTTTCCGCGTTGGGGATCTTGTGTATGACGATGTCACCATAGTCAGTTGGACACAGCCTCCGCTCGATTCCAAGGGGTGGAGGTGGTCTATTGGTCGAAATGAATACCAATGAGCAGATGTTTTCCACCGTATGTCTTGTTCGTTTATCACTGCATATAGTATTCATTTTTGAAAATCCCCTTTCGGCTTCTGATTTTTTTTTTTTTTTTTTTTTTTTAGTGGGTTATGTTGAGGAAAGGCCATGGTGACCTATACAAAGCCCCAACAAAGGAAGAGAGAAGAAAACGAGCAGCTAAGAGGATAGAGAGATAAGATCAAGTTTATCTGATTAGCTTATTGGAATGGTATTTA
Source organism: Pseudorhiza aurosa (assembly GCA_964026355.1). NCBI lineage: Eukaryota > Metazoa > Cnidaria > Scyphozoa > Rhizostomeae > Lychnorhizidae > Pseudorhiza > Pseudorhiza aurosa. The sequence continues at coordinate 8,365,919 of OZ032118.1, read as the reverse complement.
TTAGGCAATGAACTGTGAGTATTTTGTTAGAGACGCAATATGTTCATGCACAGCGCGCTGCCAACAATTGTCACGAGGGAGTGTGGCCTTTATTAGCGATGGTCTGGTCACGCTTTAAGAGGTAAAAAGATGACAGATCTTTTGAAGGGGACTAAGCCTCCCAAGATTATACACAATTTCAGAAAATGAAGCTAAGCCCCCCCCTGGGAAACGTCATTGGCTTCTACCTAAATGGGCGTGCTTCAGAATCACTTGATTCTGATAAATTCATTTGACCACATTCATTCAATCAGTTCGGTAGGCTTTTATGGGCTGTACGCCCTTCCTCCCGTAAACCTTACTGTCGTGAATCTGCTCGGATTGAATACCAGCCTTAAGATTCACTAGTTTACGATTTCCAAAGGCTTCCTTATATAATGTGACTTCCTTTCAAATTTATTCCTCAATCAATTCTGCCTGCGTTTATGCAAAACTCTCAGAGAGTAATGCAGCTGTTGTGTATTTTAGTTCTGATTTAGAATTGGCCATTCCTTCATCAGAAATGTCAGCAAGAAAGAGGTGTGTTTTACGCTTTCTATACCGTCGCTGACCTCAAATTCAGCCAATTAGATAGTGAAGCTTTTTAAGAACATGTCCAAGATTTTCAAAGTCTTCTCTCCTCCTCTCTTTGCTTGCTTTTCTCCCGTTAATGAAAAATTTGGGGGAAACAGTATCTCGATACAAAAATGACAATTGATTTGCTAGAATATCATTGGTACCAACATTAGTTACAGGATTTCCTTTCTGTCAACTGGATATTCTACAACTAAGAGTATTTGATTTTCTATTAACTGGTATTTACACTTGTGAAGCATTGCGAGTTCCCGTAACAACAAAAATGCTCGTTCCAATATTGACCTTGTCACAAAAGCGTTTCTTCGCTCTATTTGATTGACAATGTCCGATAATCTCAAATGTGTCAGCTTGTATCGTTTCGTATTGTTTGCTCCATTTGCAGCTATTTAGTCAATGGTAAAAATTGCAGAAAAATTATGTGCGCCCAGTTTCCTTATTTAGATATCTTTCAACAATGCATTGCATCAATGGATATGAAGTCAAACGTGTTATATTGTTGCTTATATGTCAGGGTACTCGAGGCAGGTATGTCACTCGCCCAATCACAAGACATTTCAATCATCACGTGTCATCAGTGGTAGCCAATGAGATCTTCTAAGTATGTTTAATCATGAAAATGTAAAGAGTATAGTTTTACGAAATGAAGTGGCAAGGGCGACTCGGTGTCAGAGGGACAATCTGATCTTGATATCATATCATATTAAGTCAGCAAGTTTCGCATCATCCCTCTCACGACCATACACTTCTACTCGGCATTGTTTATTTTCCTTCCCTGGCATAACCTAGGTAAGTAGCCCATCGCTGTTTTGAGAAGTACAAGCGAGGCATGGAGCAAATGCATAAAAGCTATTACAAGTACTGTACAATCTCACTGCTTTTACATGCTCTCATCTCTACGCTTTTTTGCAGTGCTGGTCTGGTATTGTGGGATCATCGACAGGACTTGCTTGGCAGTATTTTCTGATTTCAGCCATTTCTCAAGAAAGTAGAGCCATTTTCATCCGTAAGTTTTAAGGCATTGATATTCTCTGTTTGTAAATGTGATACGCACGCACTAGATATATATCTATGTAACGATCGTTTATCGACGCACTGAAGCTTGGGCCATTGATGAACCAAAATTTTCTGTAAGGGTTAAACTCAATGTACCCTATGCGCAAGCTGTTTTTTGTCTTGATGCTAAGATCACACTTCTCCTTTGCATGTTTCTAGGGGCAAACTTGTGACTGATAAAATCTTTGAGTCACTTAGAATTAATCTTGAATCCTCTTAAGCAATGAAACTTTATTAAGACTACAATTTGCAAACGATTTCAGATTTCTTTCTCCAAACTAAATCAAGGTTATCAACTAAACCAACTAAAAGAGCTCCACACGATATTTTCTTCGGAGAATCCAACTTAAGGATCATTCTATAATGAAAGGTTCTCTTGAATGAGCATTGGCGTATATAGAATGAATTCTGAGACAACATTTAAATGCATATATTTAAATTCATTTTATATAAGTACCGACTGATTAATTTTGTTTCGAGGATTAGATTCTTAAAAATGCGAACTTGTTCTCGAGTCGGATTATCCTTTCGTCTTATCATAGCCAAAAATTATCTCTATTACATGTTCAGTTCCTTCTGGCCTCTTGTTCCACGTCAATCATAAATGGCAAGACTTTTGTCAACAGCTAGTGCACTCAAGCGACATCATAGCCATTCTTGTTTAGCTTAAAACCCAAGTTGTAGGTAAATCCTTCCTGTGATCTCAAACGGTGCTCATTCGCCAAACTCTTCCCATATCTCCTGGTTTATCAGTATAGAGTGCTTGCTTTCCATTAAGTCAATGATTCTTAGAGCATGGCTAGAATCCTAGCTATGAAAGATTTGATGACATCTGGCTATCAGAAGCTAGAATGCTTGAATATCCATCCTGCATGCTTCTTTTTTAGTATCCCAAAGTAAGCATTGTAACAATGAGCTGCATGCATGCAGCACGAACAGTGCCCGTGCCTTTTTATTGGTTGTATGGAGGGCTTCTCCCTAGTCTTAGTAACTTTGCTACGAAACAGGGTTGAGCAGTTAAAGGTAAGATGGATTTACTTCAAACGAAGCTTAACATCGAACCGCACGGCAAAATGCTCGTTTTTGAAGAAAACTACAAATCTTGACAAGGCTAATTCAGATGAGTTAAAAATAAGATCCGATCAGATGATATCAAAGAAGTCCTCATTGAATCAGATGTGGAATAGAAGGCGAGTTTGTGCAGCATCTTTTTGAAACTGTCTACTTGTAGACCGAGTCCTTCTCTGCTTCACTGGACTAACGGTATCTTAGTCTAATAGCTATTTCTGATGCGCGCTATAACGCCAGTTTCCAACTCCACGGAGCAGCAGCACTGTATAGATTGCATGCATCCGACACATCGTGCATCCTCAATCAGTATTTCTAACAACAACAAACTGTGTAATTTCTGGCCTCCACAAACCTTCTAAATGCTGTATGCAAACGTTGACGCATCAGTAGCCTAGAGGTGCTCAAAAGTTAACGCATCTAAGCAGATGCATTATTGAAATCGTCGGCAGTCCTTCGGAAGAAGCGCAAATTACATCAGAAAATTTAAAAGATGCAAGAATTTATTTATGGCAGCATCTTATTTGACTTAAAACAAGGACTAGCCTAGTAACTCAATGCAGTAATCTATCGTGTTTGAATGCATGCCACCAGTCAAGCTATGATTATCATAGTGAAAAATCCAATTATCCACAGGTTCTGCTTATAATAAATAGATCTTGATTACCTTATCAATTGACCTACATGTACAAAGCATATCGACAGAGATTTACTAATTTTTCACAGAATCTGCATGCCAGACCCAGCTAAGTATTGCAATCAAAATGATATCAAATTGACTTACAGACAGATAGAATTTACACTCTTACTGCAAGAAAATTTGCCTTAGCAACGTCCTTCAAGAGTTTTCTCTGTACAAACATACTTGCTAAGGATTCTTCACTTCATCAGCTTTTATCACTGCTGACTTAAAATGAATTTCCCAAAGAAAAGCGCATTTTCTATGATGACCATTGTGGCAAGATCAAAAGTCAGTTAATCATTACAAAAGATCTTGACGCAATAAATGGTGTGCTGATGCATCAAACAAGCGGGTACTTTGCATGCTGTCATCTCAAACAGTCCAGCGTTCTAGTGTGCATTTTGCAAACTTTCCATTGCTTAGTATTTGATTTGCGTCAGAGCAGGGCCGCGTAACAAGCTTTTTCCATTGCCTAGGCCCTCCTCCTTTTTAACACATGTATCACTGGGGACCTCATCAGTTCTTCCTGTTGGGAATTATTAAAAGAGAAAATGAAAGTTTGATCTATGCTGCTGGAGGTCTTATTGGAATCAAATATTAATCTCCGAGTAATGAAATTGAGACCGCTACTTCTCAACAGGCGCCCTGTAGTCATCAATCTGTTGTCAGATTTTCAGGTTAAAACACCAAATCTGATTTTGATAAAAGATGAGAAAAAATTACGAGGACGCATGATTTGTTTTCACCCTGTCTTCGCCATCATAGGAGCAGATGCACAACTGCTTCATATTATACCTCTATCTACTTTGTTCGTTCCTTCGGTTCTATAAAGCTGATGTCTTGGTTTTCGCATTTCTCTTTACCGCAATCCTGCCATTTTCCAAGTCAAGAAAAAGCTCCATACTGCCTTTGCACTTCGATTCCATACTGTGTCGTGACTTAGAAAATTGTTTCACTCCTAATCCACGAATTCTATCCCACAAATAATCATTCATCCCTAGAACATGTAATTTATGGAAAGTCCTGCCTTCTTCTTGCTTTCCTTAACCTCACAACTTGCCATCTTTCAAATCCAAGATCAATAAACGTGATCTGATCTCTCTCTCCTCTTAGCCTTTCGCTTTCTTCTTTCTTGCATTGTTGAGGCTTTGCATAGGCCACCATGGCCTTTCCCCAACATTACTCACTCAAAAAAAAGAAAAAATAACACCCAGTCGGCGTAGCTATAGTGTATTTTGTCTGAAGAGGTACTCCTTCCCACGTTGTAGAAAAATATGTTTCTAAGCAATGATAGAATACGATTGTGCGGTGCTAGTTGTGCTGACATTAGAAGCTAGCATTATTTGTATATGACAAGGTGCTAGAGCCATAAATAATAGCAATAAGTTTGCTCTCCTATCACATAGAACTGCCTTTGATGTCAACCAACGGCATTTGTGTAGAAGAATTTTTACCAGTTATGAAGAAAATCATGCAGCAATGTACGATTTAAGGGATTGATTTCTTTTGGTGAATGATTGCTCTACGGACTTTTTAGTTGCTCCAGTGTATTTTCCTGAAGCTTTTTGACAGAAAGCTCGCTTGTCTATGGTTATAGATCGTTATGCAAAACTGACGAATTTTCACTGTGACTTTTCGATGGCTGGTAAAAGTCTCTCTCGATCTATGATATTCTAAGACATCTGCTACCCTTGCTACCATGCTAACCACCATTGTGAAGTCAAATAGATTGTGCCATAGAACACTTAGTTCGGTTCAAAGCATATTTTCCCGTTGGTTCTAATAGTAATTAAAATGCCTTTTTATTGCTCTCCAGAGACTTTGTTTCTTAAGCGCTTCTCTTTATTGGCATTTCCGCTGCAAAAATGAATACCTCAGACAATCAACGTAAAACGAGAAATTCTACAGTGAATATAGCTCCAGCAGTAGGCATTTTCAATGCATTCAGGGATTGATAATAATTCCTTTCATCCATTTTTCACGTCTAGTTCTGTAACTAACTCCTCTGGCTTTTTGAAGAAATTTTGGTAACCATCTGCAATAGGAAAGTGCTTCAATTTACCTTAAGAACAAACAATCTCCTCCATCTTCCTAAAAAGAGGGCAAAATAGTGTGGAAACGAGTCACTTTCATTTAGGGGAAGCGTAATTTTGAGTCAATTTCCAGGTTGATATAAAACTACAACAACTGATAATGAGTTCAAAATTGAAATTTAAAGTTAGAAGGGATTGAGATGTACGTGCCGCATCTGTATCTAGTATTCTTTCAATACTAATCATTTCAGTTGTATTGAAAATTGACAGAAGGGTAGAGTTGGCTTTTATCAGCTACAGCTATAACCGCACGCTAACCATAAATAAATTGCATTATTATTATTATCATTATCATGCTCCAGTACCAATCACCTCTTCCTAGATTATTTATCCTAACTGAAATGCATCGGAGGCGAATATATAAAGGACAATCATTCCTGTGCTCGCTACAAAACATAGGTCCAAAGCCATTCGTCTCATCAATAATCCTAACCTCACCAAATCGCCCCAACCTCTTTCCCATCGTCGTTTAGTTGGAGATCTTTCCATCTATTACAGATACTTAAACGGACATTGTTCTCAGGAGATCAGGGATATTATTCCAGTTCCTCTGAGGCGTGTCAGGACCACCAGAAGCTCAACTCATTCACACCCTTTCCAAGTTTCACTGCCTAATCCACGAACTCTATCTCACAAATCATCATTCATCCCAAGAACATGCAACTTATGGAACGTCTTGCCTTCTTCTTGCTTTCCTGAGTCCTACAACTTGCCATCTTTCAAATCTAAGATCAATAAACTTGATCTTATCTCTCTATCCTCTTAGCTGCTCGCTTTCTTCTTTCTTCCTTTGTTGGGGCTTTGTATAGGCCACCATAGCCTTTCCTCAACATAACCCACTAAAAAAAAAATAGGTAACATTAGGCATCGTCTAAGCTGAAGTGATTCAGCCATTGCCATTCAAAATGGCTCGTCCTCACTGTTTTCAAAAATTGTCAGCTAGACCGGCAACAAAGATTTGACCAGAAGGCTTCAATCTGCAAGAAGCTTGGGACTTTTGAACTGTGTTCCTTTAATGTTTGCTTTTGCTGCAGTTAGATTTACTAGCCGTGCGAATGGGAGGGACGCCACAAGCGAATTCTTTTGATTTCGTGTTTGGCTTCAACTTATTTGCCTAAACATTTACAAAAACTACCGGTGATGAATATCAAGCGACAATGAATTCAACAGGTCAATTCAATATTGCCATCATGAAGGACTTCATACGAGGCTGTGTTATAACATCAACTGCTGGTAGGTAGCTCATAAGACTTTCAATTCAATATTGCCAACATGAATGAGTTCATACGAGGCTGCGTTATAGCATCAACTGCTGGTAGGTAGCTCATAAGACTTAGATTTATTGCTTCCATAGCTCATTTTTGGCTATCCTAAGCTCATCTTTCTTTTTCCAATGGCATGAAAGAACTGCTTGCATTTCATGCCAGTTCGCAATGCTTACAAAAAGAGGTAGCCTAAGCTGATTTTCAAGGGGACTCTTATTTGCATACGTACGATTAAATCCACTAATGTACAAAGGCAGAGAGCGCGCGTTCACATTTGCATAGCGTTTATCTTTCCCATTAAGGGTTTTTGTGAAACATTTGCGTCCTGACGAATACAGATAAAAAGGTGTTTTGTTTGAGAAGCGTTGTTTGTTGTATTGAACAGCCGTTAGAGAGGAGTAGCCGGTACAATTGCCTTTCTATTTAAGCATCTTGTAACACTGTTTACTGTGCTAGATATTGATATTAAATATTTATTCCAGGGGCTTAAACATCTTTTTAGCTAACAGATTCCATTGCCAAATATTATCTTGCCTGAAGAATCATCCAAATGCAACCGAGAATTCGCCTTTTATGTTCAATGAATTCAAGCTTTATTCATCTTTAAGGTCGTTTGCCAAACTTTTGCTGTTCGTTAGACATGCCCTCGCTCAGTGCTTCTGCTTAGCTTAGAGCCCAGTACCTTTAAAATTTACTTTGACTGGAAAGCAGCTTTTGTAAAGGGAGTGCGTATCAGATAATGTTGCCAGTAATGGCTAAACATAATTTTCTGATGATTTCGACCTGACATCCGAAGGTAGACTTTTGGCCACTGAGTGGCTGGCTACTTACTTATCGCACAGTGTCCAGGTCCTTCCTCTCGATGTGATCACAACTCGTGATTCTTACGCCTGGAATTACATAGAGCTGGCGACTCTCCTCCCCCCAAGTGAAAGTTTAGTTGAGGTGGTACTCGAACCATTGAACATAGGATAAATTTTTTTTCTTTTTTAGTGAGTTACGTTGAGGAAAGGCTATGGTGGCCTATACAAAGCCCCATCAAAGGAAGAAAGGAGAAAGAGAAAAGCTAAGAGGAGAGAGAGATCTGGTCAAGTTTATTGACCTCAGATTTGAAAGATGGCAGGTTGTAGGACTCAGGAAAGCAGGAAGAAGGCAAGACATTCCATAAATTGCATGTTCTTGGGATCTCATCTTTCAATGGGCAAGAATCTTACCATTGAGCTATCCTGACACACAACTTCCCTATACAATATATAATGTACTTGCGTGCTGCGGAACTCTTACGGTAGGTACTACCAATTTCAGAGGGGGGTCAAGTAGCTTTTCTGCTTACCGTTCTTACGTCTCAAGCTTCTGAGTCAAAATAGCGATCCTGGTATGCTATGACTACTTTCGGGGTGGTAATTTGCCCATGTTTTCATTGTATTATCTTCTAAGTCTCTTCATAAGAATTTTGAGGTCCAGCCCAACCGACACAGACAAATGTTCCAAAAGTCATTTAACTTTTAAAAAACAGTTTGAAATCATTAGAACATCACACACAAGCTCTACTGGGCTGTTAGGTTGTCATTATATGCTTAATTTTTGTCCTAAAATTTGAGCTGCATTGTCCGACAGAACTACGAGTAAGGGCTTTCACCCTCAACAAGATAAGCTCAGATATGCTGGCTGACACGATCGGGCCTCAGTTTGCTCTCCATTGACTTTTTAGCCCAGTACTGATGAAAACTAGTAGCTGTTGGGCCCCACAGCGAATGGCTTTTGAAGGAGTACTTAATGGTAGTTTTCAGATACATCCGTGACTAAGGGTCAATCAGAATAAGTTGATCGGATCGGAGTATTTTCAAATCGCATAAATAGGCATTAACATTGGAATATGTGATATCATGCTTATAAAGATACATAAGATTGGTATAAAATGCATAAGTATAAAATGACAGCATAGAAGTCCAAAGACGATAGATATGTGCGGGTGCCAAACAAACATACAATCAAGTGTCACAGTAATAAAAATAATAAAAATCCCCTCTATCAAAAGTAAGCTACTTCGGTTACAGTCACGTTAAAAATTCCAACTTCAGCTCGATTAAATTGTTATACAGCCATTCATTTTGCAATCTCTAAACATGCCATTTTTCACAATGATATCTCGTCTGTTGATGTTTAATATACTTTTTGCAAGGCAAGCAATCGTCATCTCAGGATACCTGGTCTTGACATGATATAGAAATGTAATGGTCAAGCATTCTCTATCCTTTAAGCTTGCAGATAGACTACTCATCTCAGTGTCTTTAAGATTGAAATAACTGGCAAGCCGTTTCCAAAGAGGCTTTGTCTGCTCTTTAGATGGAAAAGGCTTCACTCCTATTACTTTTGAGATGTCAAGAAGGGTATTATAGTCCAAATCATCCAACCTCTTGTCAAGGTAGTTACTATGAGTGCTTGCTAATTTTATTAGGTCTTGAAAGCGTCCTTTCTCGTCTGATTTCGCAGCATCCACTAGGTCAGCTAGAGTGCAGCTTTTCGCAGTAGCCAAATAAAACAGCAGATCCATTGGTTGATCACACGATCGGCGTGATGAACGCCATATTTCTTTGAATTCATTTTGGGAAAGATGCTGATTAATTAAAGACGCAATATCCTCTTCCTTCCCGTGATGTTCTAGCATCTCACTGAGATCGTCTTCATCGTTATAACGAGCTTCACTTACCAGGTGAGAGCATTTCTCAATAAAAACTGAAAAGATAACATGATAATGATTAAGATAAGTCAAAAATAAGATCTTGACAAACCTGGTCCTAAGTTTAAGGAGAGGGTCCTTCAGAAAGGCGTAGGGATGTGTTGGACAATATTCCTCACTTGCAGCACTATGTAAAAAACACTACAGAGTTTATGTTCATCTCTCAGCACAGTGAAAACTGTTTTCCAAGTCAGTTTTATCAACCTAGATTCAAATACCAGAGCAAAAAAATCATTGAAGGTCTTGAATAGTAAAATGAGATCTTCAAACTGAGGAAAGAACGTGACACTGAGAGTTGAAGAGCTAGCATCTTTCGTTCTTCAGAATACCAGTGAGAGTTAATAGCTTTGTATAAGAAATCTGAGCAATCGATGACCTACCTTGACAGCGTGATCCGGTACTCCCTGGGCGAATCAGTGCAACTGCACTGGTATCACCGCCATCTACGCCTTGTACAGCAGCTTTTGCATCATCCACTAGTTGAACTGCTTCTGCATAGCAATCTTTTGGTTGACCCGTGCCCTCATGAACTGCTTCTGCAACACCATCTTCTGGTTGACCCGTGCCCTCATGAACTGCTTCTGCAACACCATCTTCTGGTTGACCCGTGCCCTCATGAACTGATTCTGCAGCACAATCTTTGGGTTGACCCGTGCCCTCATGAACTGATTCTGCAGTACAATCTTTTGGTTGACCCGTGCCCTCATGAACTGCTTCTGCAGCACAATCTTCTGGTTGACCCGTGCCCTCATGAACTGCTTCTGCAACACAATCTTCTGGTTGACCCGTGCCCTCATGAACTGCTTCTGCAGCACCATCTTCTGGTTGACCCGTGCCCTCATGAACTGCTTCTGCAACACCATCTTCTGGTTGACCCGTGCCCTCATGAACTGCTTCTGCAACACCATCTTCTGGTTGACCCGTGCCCCCATGAACTGATTCTGCAGTACAATCTTTTGGTTGACCCGTGCCCTCATGAACTGATTCTGCAGTACAATCTTCTGGTTGACCCGTGCCCTCATGAACTGCTTCTGCAACACAATCTTCTGGTTGACCCGTGCCCTCATGAACTGCTTCTGCAGCACCATCTTCTGGTTGACCCGTGCCCTCATGAACTGCTTCTGCAACACCATCTTCTGGTTGACCCGTGCCCTCATGAACTGCTTCTGCATAGCAATCTTGTGGTTGACCCATGCCCTCATGAACTGCTTCTGCAACACCATCTTCTGGTTGACCCGTGCCCCCATGAACTGATTCTGCAACACCATCTTCTGGTTGACCCGTGCCCTCATGAACTGCTTCTGCATAGCAATCTTGCAGTTGACCCATGCCCTCATGAACTGCTTCTGCAACACCATCTTCTGGTTGACCCATGCCCTCATGAACTGCTTCTGCATAGCAATCTTGTGGTTGACCCATGCCCTCATGAACTGCTTCTGCATAGCAATTTTGTGGTTGACCCGTGCCCTCATGAGCTGCTTCTGCAACACCATCTTCTGGTTGACCCGTGCCGTCATGGTATGCTCCTGCAGCAAAATAACTCTGTCAGCCCATCCCTTCTAAGAAACTTTTACCCCATAAAAATTTGATTGATCTATGGCATCTTGAGCCGCTTTTGCAGCAGAGTGATTTGATTGATTCGTTCTTCCTTCAGCAGCTACGCAGTTATTAAAAAATCAAGAGAAAGGATTAACAAACTTTTCTAAAAAAACTCTCTGAGTGGTATCATCTAGCTATGGACGCTTAATGAAAAATCACTCGAAGACAATAAAAGCATTTAAACTTTTACCTCCGCTTCCAGAGTTGCCCATTGCCTCAAATGAATATAGATGAGAATTTGAGGACCATTGCGTTTCTGTTGCACCTACATACACAAATGAAAACTGGATGTACTGCTAGAGGCAGTGCTGAGGAGAGAGTCAGAGGAGTCCTTGACCATTGGTCCAGAGCTATAGGGGCTCATAAATAAGAACTCAATTGAAAAAAATTATTGTACCTTGCTAATAATCTTTCGTACTGACCGGGGTCCATGAATCCTCTTCACGGCCCTGAGTACCCACCCCCCCCCTTCATGTCTAAGCGATTTTTGGCAATACACTGTTGGTATACTCTACACTAACTAATTCATTGAAGCACAGAAACAGGGCTTAACGTATCGAATGTTGATAGCAGAGCTTCAAAATGAACATATACGAAGCAGCTCAGCTGTTGTCATCATCTTGTTCCGGCTTGAATTCCAATCAAGCGGTTTGCCAATACGGAGGAGCGCTCATTCACATCTGCATCGTTGAATTATGTCATGGAAGCTTGATTTTTGGCATCTTAAATGCAACTGTAAATTTCACAAGAATTTTATTTGGCTATAACTAGGGAGACCCTGCTTGCCGCTCTGGGTATCAATCTCTTCTTCGTTTGTTATTCATGATATTGTTTTAAAAATGGTTGGCATTAATCAGGCACGAGTCATTAGCTAAACCAACCATAAAAAAACCAATTACCATCATTAAGATGATTATCATTATCAACCCATTACTAACGGGTAACCCCCTTTCCTGCCACCGACCCTTGCCTTTTATTCTGTTTTGGAAGTGACGCTGGAAACGCATTTGATGCATACTCCCAATGCCTCGGTTCGTAATCAATAACACGTTTCTGCATTGATTACGAATGATCAGTCCCAAACTGTGTATTTTGGGCCGTACCTTCATTTTCCTTATTGTCACCTGAATCTTCTTTACTTTGATTCGAGCCCCCCATGATGCACCTGGAGGAAACGCAACCAAGATGAGTATCTTCTTCTTCGTCTAGCGCCAAGGTAGCTCTATCTCCGCTCCCGTTCTCTCAACGGTATTCCGCTACTTCTCAGACTTTTCCAGTTCTCCAGTGCTTGGTCCACGTCCGTTAGAAAAGTAGCCCTAATCAGATGAAAAAGGACTGGTTAAGGAACAAACGGGAGTTGCATTTCACAAATAATAATGCTAGACGTTTGGAATTGATTTTGAGAGAGGGAATTCCAAGGTAAATTCTATGATTATAAGTGTTAGTCATAATAATGAAAAACAGCCCACTCTAACGAGCAGCGGGCCAGTCTAACGTTTACTCACTCATTTGATGCTCATCCCAGGCAAGCAATTTTCTTGCTGATGAGGGGAAAAGGAGGAAATATTCTTAAAGAGACGAACAGAAAATTCTTGTTGTTGTTCGACTAAGCAATGAAACGTGCTAGGGTATTCGTCGTTCATGGAAGGAGGAAGGAAGAGGGCGTTGTCGTCAATGATTCACCACAGACTTAACTAGTTCGTTGCATGTTCAATGAGCTTAGTTATTGAAAGAGCGCGCATCCATCTAACACAGCCGAATCGGTGGCACCGAGATCAGTCCCTGAATAATCGCTTGCTTTGTTGGCAGGCAGCTAACAATAAATGAGCGAAATGAATGCGATCCCCTATTTTACAGGCAGTGGGTGAACGCAGAACCCTTCGCCAGGGTAGCTTCTAGCTGGAAAGGCTGTTATGGGAGATTTTTGACGATAATAGCCAGGCCCAGTTCACTGATTTGGAGAATCACACAGATATAGCCACTTGTACGAATTGAACATAACACATTAAGAACCTAGCAAATACAACAGTGCCAACTTGTCACGACCGTCCATTACGAAATTCATAGTGATCATATATTGGACATGTCTGGTCTCGTCTGCTTTTAAATTGCACCACATTTCTTTGTGGGATGATGTGGAAATCGCTTGCCTGGCTTGGGAGATGATATAATTTATACATTTTCTTACCTAAATAGATCATTCACTTCAAAGGAAGTGAGGGTATTCCAGTACGATTCAGACACGGAATAACTTAGGCCTTGTCGGGTACGTCTTCCGCTTTGTTCTTATCGAATGAGCAGGAACAATACTGTACAAGTAACCGCAGAGAGAATGAGTGAAATAGCGAAACAGATACCTTTTTTCCAAAATGCCTTGCAACATAGGCCTAAAATTTGGAACTGCAAACGAGCCAAGCGACTGTATTGGGATTTCTTAGAATAGGCCAATCTCCTAATGACGTAAACCACTGTGCGGCCGCACTGGGAGAGAAAAGCGGTCGCGCGGATATTCGCATTCCGCGCAGCGCTGCTGAAGTGATCGTGTCGCACGTGGTCATCGATTGATTGCAAAATAGCAGACAAGTGTCGACCGAGACCTGCAAGGCAGTATGGATTCAAATTCACAGCAAACGGTATTCGGGGTGAACCTGGCAGTTTTCCTTTTACAAATGGCTCGAAATAGCGAAATTTTACAAGCAGTGCCACCATCGGTCACAATTATAGACGACATTGTAGCGAATCCAGGTCAATTTGGAGATGAAAGGTAAAGCCAGGGCGACATGAGAGCAGCATTTTTCGCTCGAGCGGAAATTGATTTCCATGTGACTGCATTTTGCGCGGAGGTGTTTGAAAAGCAACATGGCTTCGATTTACCGGAGGCTAATGCTTCTCCAGAATTCGGAAGTTATTTTACTATCTGCTATTTTATCGCACCTTATTAGACATAGACAACAAAAAAGTAGGAAAAAGAAAATGCGAGTAAGAAAGATATTTAGCATCGGTAGTCAAATTTATGGTATCTCTCAAGCGGTGATCCAGAGTTATACAGCCAGTAGTTAAAGAGTGAATACTTCAATAGTTAGTCGTATCATACGGGAAACTTGGGAAGTTATATGGAATGAGATACATTAACGGGAATGTCTTAATGTGCCAGATTCTGAGTATATGGAGACGAATTGTAAAGGTGTTTGAGTCGAGTTGGAAGTTTTCCTCATTCCTTGGGAGCCAATGGTGGGAAGCATGTAGTGATGCAAGCACCAGCTCGCAGTAGCACCTGGGTTTTCTGATAATGAAGGCACAGAGGAGATTCAGAATGGTGAATGGAGAGAGCAAACACAGGGCTACACTGGATTCGTCTCAATAACTTCAGTAGGTTCTAATGATTATTCAAGAACGGCAAAAGATGTCAGAAAAGATTTCATGACTTAGTGCAATTCAACTGAGGTTTCTGTTGCTTGGCAATGGGAATACATTGATAGAACATTTGATCCATTTGATGAAGCAGAATAGTTTATGATAAAACTTTATTTAGCAATACTAAAATGCCTTTAGAATAAAATAAGCCACCTTTGAAATAAATATGCAATAAAAAAAAGTATGATAATATAATATAAGTGAAAAATGAAAACATAATTATCTCAATCCTTTAATTCTAACTCCAATAGTATTTGCTGAATCTTCATTTTTGCTAATTCATTCTCACATGGAGGCAATCTCTCTTGCGTATGGAATGATATATATTTGTTGTCCTGTTCTCTCTTTCCTTCATCCTTCTCCTTCTACACCATGGCTGCTGTGGAGTTGTTCATATCTTTGATTGCATTTATCAATTGCAAATCTATTTGATCGTTATGTTGACCTTCAGTTACTTTGCACTTGACATGCTGTTCAGCTTTTTTTATCCTGGTGATAGTGTTGTATCCAATGAAGATGGGCTTAGTGGTCCAGGAGGTGTCGCATGAAGCAAATTAATGTATGATTGTGAAGGGCTTGGTAAACATGGTAGAAGAACATTGCTGTGTGTGCCTTTATGCATCACTTTTTCTTTCTAAATTTGAAGCGGTAGGAAGGATTTGTACAGTAAAGTGAAGTGTGAGCAGCTGCTCCAGATTTTGTCATCTTCTCATCAGAAAGCGTCCGAGATTGTCTCTTAAATTCTTCCACTGTGCCTTGAGATATAGCACTATACAGAAAAGAAACATTGAATTGAAAAATTTGCAGTTGATGTGCGTGGTTGCGATCCAGCTTAAATTGTACGTTTTAAATTCATTAAAGCTTTTGCCTGATATCAGAGCAGATTAAAATTCAAAATGAGTTGAGATTATGATTTTTTTTTGAAACCTAAATTCATTAAGCATAGTTAAAATCTACAATTACACACCTCTCTAGTAACAGGTAGTGTACAACTGGCTATGATACAATGATAAAGAAAATTTATAGCGAAAAACGGTTAACAGAAATATAAGATAATAGAAAGGAAAATGAATAAAATAGTTATAAATCTAATAATTCCAGATTAGGCCATGATTTATTCCTCCTACAGAATATGTAGTATGTACACCTAACAGTGATGCTCGCGATTTGCTTTCTGGTGTAATTTTGGTGGTTTAGGTCTAAATTGAAATCCATAATATTAATTATCATGATAGTAATTTTTGTTTGAAACTTCATTGATGAACTAAACATACAAATACAAATCTCTCTAATAATAGGTATTTGTATTATTTACAAGTATTTATAGTGTAAGAAATGAATGAATAAACAATACTTATGACAATATTGTAAATAATATGACAGAGTGATGATAATTGAGGGACAAATCACTTCCATGGAAGGGCTCTCTCTCTGGGTGCCTTATCCGATTCGGACGTTGGTGATCATCGTTTCCACATCTCTCTATCTCTAGTTGCCTTCAATAAATCTGTGTGACTTACATCTAAACATTTGCTCAGGCTACTGATATAAGTTGGCCTTTTCATTCCCCTACTGTGTTTCCCTTCTATTTTTCCAGTGAGTATTACTTTTTCCAATTCATCTCTGCTCATGGCATGACCCAAAAATCTGAACTGTCTTTGTCCTATAGTCATGATCAATTCTCTCTTTGTTCCTGCTCTAGTCAAAACTTCTTAATTTCTCACATGCTCAGTCCATGATATCTTTAGCATTCTTCTGTAGAACCACATATCTGCAGCCATTATTTTCTTTTCCATTCTTGATGATATGGTCCAACATTCATGAAAGGGTAGAAGATTAAATTTTCCAAAAATCATTTAGAGATTTTTGGAGGCTACAGAATTGAGAAAGACTTTCTATGACTATCAGATAATTATTTTATCATTCTGTGTATTTCCATAATTTTGTGATCATTGTAATAATATTTTTGAAATGAATAGCAATTTTTCATATAATGTGAAAGGTTAATGGTGCAAATTATATCATGATCAAAATTTTATAGCAGCAGCCTACATATTTACGTTCTCCTCACCTGACTTTCCAAATTTGCAAGAGAGCTCCCCCCCCCCCCCCCATCTCCCATGCAGACAACAGCTGTTACACCAGGAAAGAACTGTAGAGATTTCGTCCATCCTCCCGCCATATCTTGAGGTAATTGCTCACATGTACCTGCATTTCTAGCATCTTCAAAGACAGTGCTGGACCCAGCAGCTGGGCAAGAGCTTTTAGAAAAACTAGCGTGCTGCTCTTGCATCCAGTATCAGCATCGTTC
The DNA here is from genome assembly GCA_964026355.1 of Pseudorhiza aurosa. NCBI lineage: Eukaryota > Metazoa > Cnidaria > Scyphozoa > Rhizostomeae > Lychnorhizidae > Pseudorhiza > Pseudorhiza aurosa. The sequence goes on along the minus strand of OZ032118.1, from coordinate 8,349,079 downwards.
ATCGTTTCCATCTTGTTATAGACGTAAATTAATTTGCTCCACAATAACCTAGCGAGTAAGCTGTGGGAAGTTATGATTTGTGACTTAGCCTAATTTCCACTGAGTGGAAAGCTGCCGCGCAAAACCTTTTTCTTTCCTGCTCTGGAAACACTTCCCAGGTAAGTCTTCACGCCAGGCAATTTGTTATCAAAAGAGCAAGGCTTCGACCCAATTTTAGTAGAGCTAGGCAATTTGATGATCGACACTCCAGACTTCTCTTCTGTTTCATAAAACTTAACAACCACGATGCATACAGACCTCTGGAATGCCACCCTGTCTCCCGAAGATGATTGGAACACTAAGCTATTTACCATAGATGCGGCCAGAAAGGAAGAAAGGGAAAATATAGAGATTGTATAACACTGTGGGTCCTTAGTTGCTTTTACACCAAACTATCACAATCGGATGGATTGAGAAGAACGATATCCTTTTCTGATGTTGCCCAGGCTCGAAAATGTTAGAAGAATATTTGAAAATGCAGTTGACTTACTAACTTGTTAGATGGAATGACGTAACCCGGTGAAGACATCCAATGCAGAGAGGTAAGCAGCCATCACATCTCCCGAGGCAGTCTTTCGAAGCAGTTATTGGAGGACCGCTCAAGCGATCAGAATGGCACAGTGATGAACATAGTTGTAGATATAACAACCCGAAAAACTCAAGGAATCAGCTCGTATAGTCAAATTCAAGGTTTTCCGCTTCAACATAAAGATGTTCTAATATTCCAATCTTTGTAGACTATATGGTTCACTAGGAAAACTGCTGGCATGGTGATTAGAACAGATTTTTAGTGTGGACAGTCGAGAAATGATATTGATAATGGTGCTAATGATATTGAAAAGATAATAATGTGCTATGGGAAATTTCCAGGAGATCTTTCATGTGATAGAGAGAATATAATAATAATATAATAGTAATGATGGACAATAGTGATAATGATAATAAAAATTGCTATAGAAATGCAATGATGATAATGATACTAGCAACAATGATGATAACAATGGCAATGATTATAACAGTAACAGCAAAATTATGATAACGGTAACCATAATGGAAACCTTTCATTCAAATTCAATTAAATCTACAATTAGAAACCTCTCTAATACATAGGTAGTTTGAAATTGGCTTGCCTGGCTTGGGGTCTACAATGAAAAACTAATACAATGGAAAAAATAACGCAAAAATAACCAATAATTATAATGATGATAGTAATAATCATAATGATTATTTTAATAATTATGATCATGATGGTAGTGATCATGATAAAATTTAGTAAAAGTACGGTTGATCTGAGATGGAAATATTCAATTATGTAATGTCGGATGTTGAGTCTGATTACTGAAAGGGCAAGGCGAGTCCTCTGTTTACATACCAACGGCTTTCCAGCTTCTACGCAATCGTGTGCTCTTTTGTATGTAGATTTCTGGTCAACCTTGGCTAGTCTAAACAAAAGAATCTGACAACTGTTTCACTGTTTCAGGAATATAAGTCATCTTTTAGTGTTGAAAGCAGCAATCATCAAACGATGAATGCAGAATTCTATTCGCTAATTCGAGCTGCACATAAATCTCCCACGACCGATTTGGAACCATAATGTTACAAACGGTTCATGTTTCTAATTGTGATGCAGTCATCATCAGCTTACTCGATAATTGGTCCTGTCAAAATCAAATGATACATAGAAACCACTGAAAGAACATTGATATGGAGAGCGACACATAACCCAAGATGTACACTGCTTCATCTGTATTGTGTCTGTCACTTTGAACGGGTAGAGGCGTCACCCTCGCCGTATTCATTACATCTAGATATGATATCAGTTGTTTCGATGGCTTTTTGTATTAACCGTGATTGTGAGAGATTCATCAAGTTGATATGCGAGCTTACGTGCATGCATGTGGAAGAGGCTAATGAGAAAGAAGTCTTCCTGACATTGTTTCAAGTTCGGAAAACTACGGTCATAGTCATTACAGTGTCATATTTCAATTGCTCATAGAATGAAACCAAACAGCACTGATTGTATTCTCGTGTTGGCACATCACTTACTTGAATTCGTCCAAATTCGACTTAATTTTTTCCTCCTGGTAAACCCATCAAATAGTGGAAGTAGAAAAGATTTATCTCACACTAAGTCTCTTGCTGTTTCAAACTTTGCCTGGACGTGAATTAGTTTTGAGCATGCCCGCACTCACAAAATTCCAATCGCAGAAGTGTCCTTGGATCATCTTGCATTGAAAACCAAAAAACTGTGAGGGCTTGAGTGGATTTGCGTCGTACGAGCGTTGCACTCCGTCCATTATCAAACTCATCTCCTCCCAAGGAAAATGTCTCTCGCGTGTGATTTCCATCAGCGCCCCAGACCAGACACATTCTCGGTAATCCCTTAGGATACGTGGATGTCACCTCTGTGCCATTCTTAGCGCAAGAAACACTCATTCAACTTGTATCTGTTTCTGGGTGCAACACTCTGCGGTTAAAATTCGATACAGGTCCATAAACGTAGCTGTTCCAGAAGCTGCAAACGAACCTTGAAAGTGAATCCAAGCCTAGGGGACAGATTCGGTCGCCATCATCATCAGCACCGTCAGAGTATCACCCTACTAATCAGAGCTGACCACTTAATGCATACACATCAAATTTTGCCCTGAATTACGGTTACTCAACTGGCAACCTCCATAGGTGAGATTTTCTTAAGATCAGTTTACCTTCACTTGAAAATTCTCTAATTGGAAATTCTTAGAGTTATAATAAAGCATAGCTAGTATACCTCAATTGATTTTTTCCTTCTTGGCACGTCATTATGTCACTTTAAAGACCCCTTCTTATCTCTTTTTGACAGTTCATTTTGTACCTTTATGACAGCCTAATTGCTCTCTCTTTCTTGAGATCCCTAGATTGTCCCTTTTTATTCAGCCTTGCTGCTTTGTATGGTAGAAGCGCAAAGCACGAGGAGAAGGACATCTCTAGGTGAAGCATAACAACGCTACTAATGCAAAATGCTAGTTATGTCCTTCTCCGTCACAAGGAGCTTTTACAAACAGTAAATACTTCGTTGAGATCATCGCCTGGAAGAGGCCATTGCCATGTGAAAAACTGACATAGCGAAATTTTCATTGACCTCTCCAAAAGCTCATAGCAATGCCAATGTCACAAATGAATAGTCCACATCAATGCGAGGAAGCGAACATAATGACATCATCACTCCTTTGTCGATTTGTTTTCATCTAGTGGTTTCTCGGATAACGAATCATCGTTTGCGCCTACCCAGAACCTGACTATAACCAACACTCTTACTGGGCCAAGATTTTTCCTAAGTGTCAGAATTTTTGTCGTCCAGGGGCATCCCACGTGTGGCACAATTCTTCAGTTAAAGTAAAGGCTGCTTTTTGGAATCGGCAAGTCTATGCATTTCTATAGGCGATACCAATGGAGTTAAAAGAAATTTTGGAGATCGAATGGCAAGCTTAGGACAATATACCGGTTCAATCAATAATGGAAGAATTTCCACCAGCGCAGGGATGTTTTGAAAGCTTCAAGTGTTAACTAACGCTGTTATGGTGTTATCAGGACATTTGAAAAAGTACTCGAAAACGATACTAATATTTATCTTAGATCTAAAATGCAATTTCTATCTTCATCGGATACTGTTTAAACAGCTGTGCATGGAACGTTTGCGCTTATGCTTCTTGTCACTGCATTGCTGCTTTCACGAGTATTTTGTTAAAACATCAAATAAGGAATCTCGGGACTCAAAATCACTGTTGATCAATCGAGAGCAATTCTTGATTTGTTTGCTCTTTCGCTTGAAACCAATAACTGCATTACTTACAAGGTTTTAAGATGCATAAAAGGACTTCGTCGTCTTGAATTATATCACCACCATCATCGTCGTCAATACCATCAGTATTTATGCAACCGGTGGATAATGCACCTATTTGGCTATGTTCCAACTCTCCTTAATCCGCAAATCTAGGGTGGTCAGAAATTCACGAATGCATCTTTTGCACAGGCGCAGAGGCTCCCATTGCGAAGCGAGGCGAAGGTGATAAAGCAATTCTAAATATCCAGCGAAATTATTGGGGTGAAAATGTAATGCGTACGAACGCTAATGGAAATCAAGTAATTCACACCGTGTAGAATCCACAACCACTTCAGTATGGTGTTTCCGAAGACCCTTAATGGCAGGTCACGGGGCTCTGCTGATCTCAGATGAGTACATGCGAATACCAAACTGAAGTGCCTTTACAGTATTATGAGCTGTGCAAACCACGTACCCGAAATTCGTTTGTAGCAACGTAATATTCTTTTTACGGAACCTTGATCGACCTGAAAAATGCATCCTTTATTAAAACACTTAGGAACCAAGCAAATGTTTACAGCATCTTTGGATTGTTTGGAACCGTTCTGCTTGTAACAAAGAAGTGCAAAGCTACAGCATCTTCTTTGCAAAAAGTGCAGTTTGCAGGCTATTAAAATTTAGAAACGGTTTTGATGGAGGTGATGGAAAGTGGATTTCTATGATCTGGTGTCTATTATCTCTTTTTACTGATGCAAGTTACGTTTTGAAATTTTTTGATGCGCTTAACTGGCTTGGTGTACTTGATTCGATTGATGTCTTTGGCTCGTTTGATGCATCTGGCGCGCTTGATAGATTGATTTGCTTGATTGGATTGATTTGCTTGATTGGATTGATCTGCCTCATTCGATCGATCTGTTTGATTTGATTGATCTACTTGATTTGATTCGTCTGCTTGATTTGATTCATCTGTTTGATTTGATTGATGCACTTGATTAACTTGATGTGATTAGTGTGTTTGATTTAGTTTAAACTGATGATAAACACTGAGAGCGTGAATTACCACCAATATAAACGATCGTGCTTGTCAGTCACAGATAAATCGAAATCCCTGGAAAAATGCAGACTGTGAGATTTTCAAATGTGCATTGGGTAATCTTCGAGCTATCACCAGTAGCAATAATAGACAGGTCTGCGTGTTTGATCTTGGTAGAATTCAAATGTACATTTGCTTGTAATTTGGGTATAATCTTCTGCGGCTATGACATCAGAGCTTGTATCGAACGGGATGGTTTGCGGTATGCGAATATTTGTTTGGAATAAGTATTTCTACAAGATTGATTTTCATCATGTAAAATGACAGTTCATTCATTGTATATATTTTTCGTCGATTGGTATCGAAAGCCGGTGATTATATTAGTCACTTTGTTACGAAAATAAAAGAATCTTTCTGTGTTTGCTTATACGGTAAATGTTTGATTCCGATGACATTTTCTCATGGTACACACATAATGCCAGTGTCACAATATGAAGCAATTAATTTAACACCTAACAGTTACATATTTGGAGTTCATATCAAAGGTGTTTGAATAAGCGATCGTCAAGATTCCATATTATCAAAATATCAATTTCTCAATTTCACGCCACAATTGGAGATCATATCTTGTCATAACATACTGCACATAAACGAATAGGTGTTTACGTCTCAAGTTGCCTTCGTTTGACCTAATTCAAGACCGTTTAAATAGCTGTAGTCCTGCTTTCCTTAGGTGAACAAGTTCACATTGGCCAGAAGTGATGCAGACGCGCTCTTCTTTGGTTAACCAATTGCGAATGGAGGACACGGAGAGACTATTCTCTGCCAGCAAAGTGGACCATAAAGCTATCGATACACCCGAGATACCAAGTTTGACACCATTCTCATCTCAGCAGATCTCCTTAGTTTGCGAGTCGCTTCTTAACACTGGCCAGATAGAGCGCTTGAGTCGGTTCTTATGGGCCTTGCCAGCGGAAGACAGTGATATAAATAAAGATGAAAATGTTCTCATTGGTAAAGCAGTTGTTTATTTCTACCAGAACAATTTTAAAGAGGTTTATTCCATCTTGGAAAGTCGTCGGTTTTCAAAACAACAGCACGAAAGGCTACAGAGTTTATGGAGAACCGCTCACTACATCGAGGCTGAGAAACAGAGAGGTCGACCTTTGGGAGCCGTTGGAAAATACCGCATAAGGAGAAAGTTTCCGCTTCCACGCACTATCTGGGATGGTGAACAGACGACGTATTGTTTCAAGGAAAAGGCGCGGTCGATACTCAGTGCGGCTTACGATAAGAATCCGTACCCGTCAGCTAAGGAAAAATACGAACTTGCCAAGTCAACAGATCTAACAGTGACGCAAGTAAGCAACTGGTTTAAAAACAAAAGACAGAGAGTACGGGCTGCAGAGCAAAGGCAAAGGTTGGTACCTATCTTTATTGTACTCAGTATAGAAAGGAATCGGTCCCGATCCACCCTCTCATATTTCCCCGATGTAAAATCAAATCATATATAGGGTGACAAAGCAACATTCGAGAATGATATAGAATCAAGCCTTTCGTGGAGAAACTTTCGCTAATTGATGCTCTATCCTATGCAAGACTTCGTCACTGAGGCGAGAACTGTTGTCGAAGAAAGGATAAAGAGTTTTTTGGCAGCTTTTTGTTCTCCATAGGTAGATCCCAGTTGAAGACTAATTCGAAGTGTCAAGCAAAGAAGACCCGAATTAGTTTCTCGGTACTGCTGCTCAATGATTCATGTTGATCCTCCTAATTTGAATGCATGGTGAACTCAGGCTTCCTACTTTCCCGACAAACCATGGAGGATTTAGGTCTAGAATTAGGCCTATCTGTTGTGGAGGGAAGTTGTTGTCTACAAGCGTTGCAGTTGTTGTTTTAATCTTTCCTCTATTTCGAATGACACCATTTCGCTCTCTGGAAAGGCGTTGATGGTTTGAATAACTAGCGTAAGACAGAAATTGACATTTTTTGATACTCGCTTGTAAGAAAGAGCTCTTAAACCTGCGTTTGTTGAAGAAAATCAGCAGTTCTTCTTGGTCTGCATTTCTTCCCACAACACAAATTGAGAGGTGCCGTTGGCGTAGTGGTTAGAGGACTTGTCTATTGTGCAGGCTGCCGGGGCACGAGGCTATTGTGCAGGCGGCCCGGGCACGAGGCTATTGTGCAGGCTGCCCGGGCACGAGGCTATTGTGCAGGCTGCCCGGGCACGAGATGCCATCCTGCACATTTCTCTTCACCATCTCTTTTTGTTCACCCAGCAACAAATGGATACCTGGTGTAATCTGGGGGGAGTGTGCGCGAGAAAAGAACTTCCCCCCTACCCTACCTCGCAATGCCGTCGCTCAGGATGTTGCGTCTCTAACAATGTCCTCTACGGGGTCCATCGCAAGTATGAGAGTCAACTTTGACTTACTTGCCTACAAATTAATGAGGTCCACCTTGGAAGTTCATATGAGTCAAGAGTTTGGTGGATGTCTGACGTAAATGGTACCAGGCATAAGGCATTTGTTGTTAAATCAAAATTGTTCTTCCGTCGCTTAAATCAGAAGATATGCCAAAATTAGAAGCAGTCTCGGTACCAAAATTCATTGTGAAACCTTAGCATTGGCCTAACGAAGATATAACAGGCCCTGAGAGGTATATTCAGATTAGGCCTTTATGAACAGACACTGTAATTAGATTTCTGCTTTGTGGACTCGATATTTATTGAGGGTTTGCAATTGTGGTGAATTTTCTTGAGCTGCAATGCTTCAAGACCGTCACAACATCTTTAGAATTGCGTTGATAAGCGACTCTTAGTAGTTGTAACTAGGCATACCAAAGAAACTTCTTCATGACGCTGGACGTGTGAGAATGGGAGTTGACATTCAAGATTATTATGCTCTGCGTGCTTACATTTGAGCTTTGAACATTGCCAAGTAAAATTTATAAAGTTAGTACGCTAGGAAAAGCTTAGAGTTGCAATGTTCTGCTGATTTTGATAGAATATTATTTTGTTTCGACGCTCCTAAAAGCTTATTTGGTAATCCTAGCATGACTGCTAGGCTAGGAATTTGCAAACAGACTAAAGAGGCTGGCCAACACGTAAGGGTGGAAAGTCAGAAATGAATCTTAGGTTTTTCACATTGCTTTCTCGTATTCAAAGCGAGCTATATAATGGAATGCATGATAGGTATCACATCAACCACGAAATTTCTATGAAATTAGAAATTATCCATGAATTTAGCTAAGCCTATGGAGAAGTTAAACCTCTGCTAAAGTAAGGTGGCAATGACCTGAAGCCTGACTTTCAAATCTAGCTACGTAACAGAAATAGATTTTGATAGGTGTTTAAACATAAATGAAATCTATATACAGTACTTCATATTTCTAGTTAGTATCTTGACTTGATTCATTCGATTTTTAAGAGCTTGTTTTCTCAGCAGAACACAGCTAATGTGTCCATTATCTAAAAGCTGACTGGTCTATAAGGATCTTTTGGTCGTGTGAAGGAAATGTAAATGAAAAATGCAAACGGTTATTCTTACTTGTTTTTCAACATAGTCTTTTTATGAGCAAAACTGTCAAGCATTGGCTGAAAATTTACACTCACCGCTATAACCAAGCTGACTTCAAGTTATCGTGTTCTCGTTTTTCATGACAAATATATGTTTTCATCTTCAAAAAAACTTTTTATAGAGAATGGTTTTTGACATTGAATAGCCAGCGATCTGCAACGAACGCGAAGAGAAGAGTTGCTTCGGCCTTGCCTATCTTTTCTCTGAAAACGTGATCTAGGAAGTATAAATTGAGCTATGTCCATTGCAATTTGAGCAAGCATAGCTCAACACATCATTCAGCTCATCCTTTTCCTCCTGATCTTGCAGTCACTTGGCTTGACGACCTCAGAGAATCGTTCTTTTACTACCGGAATATGTGAAATCAGTTGCCATTATTTGTGCTGATGTTCTTCGTAAGCCCCCAAGAGAGAAGGCTGTTACACTTCTTCCTTCTAAAGAAATAACGTTGAAGCCATACTCAAACCGAGCATAGAAGAGCACCTTGCAAAACGGTATCCTCCTGAGTCGGGGTGACTAGTTCCTTACCTTTCCCCCATTTTGCCCCTAGTTTTGCGTCAGGTACCGATGCACTGTTTCGTGGACCCGTAGCGTGCGAAGTGAAACGTGCGTAAACGTGGTTCCAACCCGGGGCCTTTTGCGCAGTAGACATCCTCTTTAACCACAATGCAAGCTTTCCCTTGTCATATCATGCTATTATTAAAAAGGGAGAAAAGGATTCAAAGAACATATCCTGAATTGATTAAAATTTTTAAGTGAAATTTTGCAATGCATTTTATTAAAATTTCACAGTAACTATTTAGTTGTAAGCCATAAAATCTGACTGACATTTTGATCTGCATTTAAAGACAGGGCTTCTATTGATAGCAGTACTGGTATTACAGCTCATTAGATAACCCGGTATAAAGAATGCATTATCGTCATTTTGGTTGTTCTTTTTGCTATCATTGTGAGTGCTAAACCTTCCGGCTAAGATGATAATCAAGTGGCCTTTTGCAGATTACAATCCGGGGTAGCATGGTTTCTAATCGATCTCTTGACCAACCTGAAGCTGCAAACAGTGATGATGAAGTCAAAGTGAAGATCAGTGGTTGGAAGGGACCAGGGTGCAACTGTTTATTTTGTATTTACTTAATTTTTAATGCCGTAAATAGGTTAGAATTGGCCTTCGCTAGCATCAGCTATTTTTTCTAGCCAACGAGAAATAAATTGTATTATCAATTATCATGCACGTTCAGCATTACTTATCGTGCTCGAATTCGTTCATGTAGATCGAAAGACTCCAATGAGACTGAAGAAGGACCGGTTGGCAGGAATGCAAGCGAATCACGTGGTTTCAGTACAGATGAACTGCAAATCCATTTTCCATTTCTGTGCCAGTCTGTGTATTCCTACACGCAACAGCCACCACTGCCTGTTTACCCAATACCAAGATGGATTCAAAGCCCTTCCAGTCATTGTAGTTGCAACTGTGGGTGCACAAAATCTGAGTCTTTCTTAAAAGATCCAAAACATTGTAACCTTCTACGTCTGTAGGTACTACAGCATTCGTTATAATAAGGTTTATGTAGATAAATTCAATACTTGCTCGTATGGATGGATGTATCTCTGTTGCTCAATTTGTGAATTATGGCAATCAATGACTTACTACCAGGAAATTCACTAGTTCCTCTTGGTCACGGATTACAGTCTCCCTTCCCCTATATATCTAAGGGGTATCACAATAAAACAAGAGGAAAGAGCTTGAATACATCCAAATCAGCAAAGCACTCTTTGCAGTAGCATCTAAATTCAGTCTTTTTTGGAAGTAGAAGCCAATGTATTATCCGAAAATTGATCAATTCACCATTTAGTCTAATGCCTTTGAAATATGCTCATTTTTCTGCGGTGGTTCTGGTCCCCATTAACCGCGATATTCGAGGGATCACTGTATATCATTATATATATTTTATCAGCCCATACAGACCATACATAGTATCAGGCAACTTTAAAGCTCTTGCCATGTTGCTACATCCATCTAGCTTCTTTCATTGGATGAAACAAATTGACGTCGAACCTGCTCTGCAAATGCACACTTCCTGTTTCAGACGCAAATGCTCGACTACTTTTTTCAAGTAGAACATTTCTCGAGCATTCTATTTCTGACTGAAAACACGAAGAGGTGTGACGCACCGTTGCAATTTGAATAAGAATTTCAGGTTCTAACGCGGTGGGATTAAATCGAACTGGTAATGCCTGTTGATAAAGCATATGCCTAGCACGTTACTGATTACAGTTAACCCAATTAAGAATATGAAGAAACATACAAGTTGGCAAAATAAAAGATATGAATAAATATTGCCAGAATGAATCATGCGTATTTCCGCTTTTGCTATTGCCAGAACAAAAATTCAGAATTGCATGTTTTTTTTCCTGTGTTATGCCGAGGGAAAGCTATGGTGGCCTATACAAAGCCCAAGCAAAGGAAGTAAAAGAAATCGAAAAGCTAAGAGGAGAGAAAGATCATAAAAATTTTATTGCTCTTAGATTTGTAAGATGGCAAGTTGTAGGACTCAGGAAAGCAAGATGAAGGTAAGACGTTTCATCTACCATGGCAAGATCTACCATTCAATTGAGCTTGAGTTGATTGATATATGCTATAGACTTATTCGACCTATCCAATCTCGTTGCTACACTACTTCAGAGGATTCTTGACACCAGAAGTTCTGATAGGAATTTTAACATCTTATCTGAATCAAAAACAGCCTATTTTCAACTATCTTCAACTGCCACCACCAATCAAAAAGTGCCTCAAAACAGCCAATTTTGGCCAAAAAGTATGGCTATAGGCTTGCCATTTTTGTCAATAATCGCCTATCTTCAACTTTCTTCAACTGCCACAACAAATCAAAAAGTGCCTCAAAACAGCCAATTTTGGCCAAAAAGTAAGGCTATAGGCTTGCCATTTTTGTCAAAAATCGCCTATCTTCAACTTTCTTCAACTGCCACAACAAATCAAAAAGTGCCTGAAAACAGCCAATTTTGGTCCAACAGTAAGGCTATAGGCTTGCCATTTTTGTCAAAAATCGCCTATCTTCAACTTTCTTCAACTGCCACAACAAATCAAAAAGTGCCTGAAAACAGCCAATTTTGGTCCAACAGTAAGGCTATAGGCTTGCCATTTTTGTCAAAAATCGCCTATCTTCAACTTTCTTCAACTGCCACAACAAATCAAAAAGTGCCTCAAAACAGCCAATTTTGGCCAAAAAGTAAGGCTATAGGCTTGCCATTTTTGTCAAAAATCGCCTATTTTCAACTTTCTTCAACTGCCACAACAAATCAAAAAGTGCCTCAAAACAGCCAATTTTGGCCAAAAAGTAAGGCTATAGGCTTGCCATTTTTGTCAAAAATCGCCTATTTTCAACTTTCTTCAACTGCCACCACAAATCAAAAAGTGCCTCAAAACAGCCAATTTTGGTCCAAAAGTAAGGCTATAGGCTTGCCATTTTTGTCAAAAATCGCCTATTTTCAACTTTCTTCAACTGCCACCACAAATCAAAAAGTGCCTCAAAACAGCCAATTTTGGCCAAAAAGTAAGGCTATAGGCTTGCCTTTTTTGTCAAAAATCGCCTATTTTCAACTTTCTTCAACTGCCACCACAAATCAAAAAGTGCCTCAAAACAGCCAATTTTGGTCCAAAAGTAAGGCTATAGGCTTGCCATTTTTGTCAAAAATCGCCTATTTTCAACTTTCTTCAACTGCCACCACAAATCAAAAAGTGCCTCAAAACAGCCAATTTTGGCCAAAAAGTAAGGCTATAGGCTTGCCTTTTTTGTCAAAAATCGCCTATTTTCAACTTTCTTCAACTGCCACCACAAATCAAAAAGTGCCTCAAAACAGCCAATTTTGGCCAAAAAGTAAGGCTGTAGGCTTGCCATTTTTGTCAAAAATCGCCTATCTTCAACTTTCTTCAACTGCCACAACAAATCAAAAAGTGCCTCAAAACAGCCAATTTTGGCCAAAAAGTAAGGCTATAGGCTTGCCATTTTTGTCAAAAATCGCCTATTTTCAACTTTCTTCAACTGCCACAACAAATCAAAAAGTGCCTCAAAACAGCCAATTTTGGCCAAAAAGTAAGGCTATAGGCTTGCCATTTTTGTCAAAAATCGCCTATCTTCAACTTTTTTCAACTGCCACAACAAATCAAAAAGTGCCTGAAAACAGCCAATTTTGGCCAAAAAGTAAGGCTATAGGCTTGCCATTTTTGTCAACAATCGCCTATCTTCAACTTTTTTCAACTGCCACAACAAATCAAAAAGTGCCTGAAAACAGCCAATTTTGGCCAAAAAGTAAGGCTATAGGCTTGCCATTTTTGTCAATAATCGCCTATTTTCAATATTCTTCAACTGCCACAACAAATCAAAAAGTGCCTCAAAACAGCCAATTTTGGCCAAAAAGTAAGGCTATAGGCTTGCCATTTTTGTCAATAGTCGCCTATTTTCAACTTTCTTCAACTGCCACAACAAATCAAAAAATGCCTCAAAACAGCCAATTTTGGCCAAAAAGTAAGGCTATAGGCTTGCCATTTTTGTCAAAAATCGCCTATTTTCAACTTTCTTCAACTGCCACCACAAATCAAAAAGTGCCTCAAAACAGCCAATTTTGGTCCAAAAGTAAGGCTATAGGCTTGCCATTTTTGTCAAAAATCGCCTATTTTCAACTTTCTTCAAATGCCACCACAAATCAAAAAGTGCCTGAAAACAGCCAATTTTGGCCAAAAAGTAAGGCTGTAGGCTTGCCATTTTTGTCAAAAATCGCCTATCTTCAACTTTCTTCAACTGCCACAATAAATCAAAAAGTGCCTCAAAACAGCCAATTTTGGCCAAAAAGTAAGGCTATAGGCTTGCCATTTTTGTCAAAAATCGCCTATCTTCAACTTTTTTCAACTGCCACAACAAATCAAAAAAGTGCCTCAAAACAGCCAATTTTGGCCAAAAAGTAAGGCTATAGGCTTGCCATTTTTTTCGAAAATCGCCTATCTTCAACTTTTTTCAACTGCCACAACAAATCAAAAAGTGCCTGAAAACAGCCAATTTGGCCAAAAAGTAAGGCTATAGGCTTGCCATTTTTGTCAACAATCGCCTATCTTCAACTTTTTTCAACTGCCACAACAAATCAAAAAGTGCCTGAAAACAGCCAATTTGGCCAAAAAGTAAGGCTATAGACTTGCCATTTTGGTCAATAATCGCCTATTTTCAACTATCTTCAACTGCCACAACAAATCAAAAAGTGCCTGAAAACAGCCAATTTTGGCCAAAGAGTAAGGCTATAGGCTTGCCATTTTTGTCAAAAATCGCCTATCTTCAACTTTCTTCAACTGCCACCACAAATCAAAAAGTGCCTGAAAACAGCCAATTTTGGCCAAAAAGTAAGGCTGTAGGCTTGCCATTTTTGTCAAAAATCGCCTATCTTCAACTTTCTTCAACTGCCACAACAAATCAAAAAGTGCCTCAAAACAGCCAATTTTGGCCAAAAAGTAAGGCTATAGGCTTGCCATTTTTGTCAAAAATCGCCTATCTTCAACTTTCTTCAACTGCCACAACAAATCAAAAAAGTGCCTCAAAACAGCCAATTTTGGCCAAAAAGTAAGGCTATAGGCTTGCCATTTTTGTCAACAATCGCCTATCTTCAACTTTTTTCAACTGCCACAACAAATCAAAAAGTGCCTGAAAACAGCCAATTTTGGCCAAAAAGTAAGGCTGTAGGCTTGCCATTTTTGTCAAAAATCGCCTATTTTCAACTTTCTTCAACTGCCACAACAAATCAAAAAGTGCCTGAAAACAGCCAATTTTGGCCAAAAAGTAAGGCTGTAGGCTTGCAATTTTTGTCAAAAATCGCCTATCTTCAACTTTCTTCAACTGCCACAACAAATCAAAAAGTGCCTCAAAACAGCCAATTTTGGCCAAAAAGTAAGGCTATAGGCTTGCCATTTTTGTCGAAAATCGCCTATCTTCAACTTTTTTCAACTGCCACAACAAATCAAAAAGTGCCTCAAAACAGCCAATTTTGGCCAAAAAGTAAGGCTATAGGCTTGCCATTTTTGTCAATAGTCGCCTATTTTCAACTTTCTTCAACTGCCACAACAAATCAAAAAATGCCTCAAAACAGCCAATTTTGGCCCAAAAGTAAGGCTATAGGCTTGCCATTTTTGTCAAAAATCGCCTATTTTCAACTTTCTTCAACTGCCACCACAAATCAAAAAGTGCCTCAAAACAGCCAATTTTGGCCAAAAAGTAAGGCTATAGGCTTGCCATTTTTGTCAAAAATCGCCTATCTTCAACTTTCTTCATCTGCCACAACAAATCAAAAAGTGCCTGAAAACAGCCAATTTTGGTCCAACAGTAAGGCTATAGGCTTGCCATTTTTGTCAACAATCGCCTATCTTCAACTTTTTTCAACTGCCACAAAAAATCAAAAAGTGCCTGAAAACAGCCAATTTGGCCAAAAAGTAAGGCTATAGACTTGCCATTTTGGTCAATAATCGCCTATTTTCAACTATCTTCAACTGCCACAACAAATCAAAAAGTGCCTGAAAACAGCCAATTTTGGCCAAAAAGTAAGGCTATAGGCTTGCCATTTTTGTCAATAGTCGCCTATTTTCAACTTTCTTCAACTGCCACCACAAATCAAAAAGTGCCTCAAAACAGCCAATTTTGGCCAAAAAGTAAGGCTATAGGCTTGCCATTTTTGTCGAAAATCGCCTATCTTCAACTTTTTTCAACTGCCACAACAAATCAAAAAGTGCCTGAAAACAGCCAATTTTGGCCAAAAAGTAAGGCTATAGGCTTGCCATTTTTGTCAAAAATCGCCTATTTTCAACTTTCTTCAACTGCCACCACAAATCAAAAAGTGCCTGAAAACAGCCAATTTTGGTCCAAAAGTAAGGCTATAGGCTTGCCATTTTTGTCAAAAATCGCCTATTTTCAACTTTCTTCAACTGCCACCACAAATCAAAAAGTGCCTCAAAACAGCCCATTTTGGCCAAAAGTAAGGCTATAGGCTTGCCATTTTTGTCAAAGATCGCCTATTTTCAACTTTCTTCAACTGCCACCACAAATCAAAAAGTGCCTCAAAACAGCCAATTTTGGCCAAAAAGTAAGGCTGTAGGCTTGCCATTTTTGTCAAAAATCGCCTATTTTCAACTTTCTTCAACTGCCACCACAAATCAAAAAGTGCCTCAAAACAGCCAATTTTGGTCCAAAAGTAAGGCTATAGGCTTGCCATTTTTGTCAAAAATCGCCTATTTTCAACTTTCTTCAACTGCCACCACAAATCAAAAAGTGCCTCAAAACAGCCCATTTTGGCCAAAAGTAAGGCTATAGGCTTGCCATTTTTGTCAAAGATCGCCTATTTTCAACTTTCTTCAACTGCCACCACAAATCAAAAAGTGCCTCAAAACAGCCAATTTTGGCCAAAAAGTAAGGCTGTAGGCTTGCCATTTTTGTCAAAAATCGCCTATTTTCAACTTTCTTCAACTGCCACCACAAATCAAAAAGTGCCTGAAAACAGCCAATTTTGGCCAAAAAGTAAGGCTGTAGGCTTGCCATTTTTGTCAAAAATCGCCTATCTTCAACTTTCTTCAACTGCCACAACAAATCAAAAAGTGCCTCAAAACAGCCAATTTTGGGCAAAAAGTAAGGCTGTAGGCTTGCCATTTTTGTCAAAAATCGCCTATTTTCAACTTTCTTCAACTGCCACCACAAATCAAAAAGTGCCTGAAAACAGCCAATTTTGGCCAAAAAGTAAGGCTGTAGGCTTGCCATTTTTGTCAATAATCGCCTATTTTCAACTTTCTTCAACTGCCACAACAAATCAAAAAGTGCCTCAAAACAGCCAATTTTGGCCAAAAAGTAAGGCTATAGGCTTGCCATTTTTGTCAAAAATCGCCCATCTTCAACTTTTTTCAACTGCCACAACAAATCAAAAAAGTGCCTCAAAACAGCCAATTTTGGCCAAAAAGTAAGGCTATAGGCTTGCCATTTTTGTCAACAATCGCCTATCTTCAACTTTTTTCAACTGCCACAACAAATCAAAAAGTGCCTGAAAACAGCCAATTTGGCCAAAAAGTAAGGCTATAGACTTGCCATTTTGGTCAATAATCGCCTATTTTCAACTTTCTTCAACTGCCACAACAAATCAAAAAGTGCCTCAAAACAGCCAATTTTGGTCCAACAGTAAGGCTATAGGCTTGCCATTTTTGTCAATAATCGCCTATTTTCAACTTTCTTCAACTGCCACCACCTATCAAAAAGTGCCTGAAAACAGCCAATTTTGGCCAAAAAGTAAGGCTATAGGCTTGCCATTTTTGTCAATAGTCGCCTATTTTCAACTTTCTTCAACTGCCACAACAAATCAAAAAGTGCCTCAAAACAGCCAATTTTGGCCAAAAAGTAAGGCTATAGGCTTGCCATTTTTGTCAATAATCGCCTATTTTCAACTTTCTTCAACTGCCACCACCTATCAAAAAGTGCCTGAAAACAGCCAATTTTGGCCAAAAAGTAAGGCTATAGGCTTGCCATTTTTGTCAAAAATCGCCTATCTTCACCTTTCTTCAACTGCCACAACAAATCAAAAAGTGCCTCAAAACATCCAATTTTGGCCAAAAAGTAAGGCTATAGGCTTGCCATTTTTGTCAAAAATCGCCTATCTTGAACTTTTTTCAACTGCAACAACAAATCAAAAAGTGCCTCAAAACAGCCAATTTTGGTCCAAATGTAAGGCTATAGGCTTGCCATTTTGGTCAAAAATCGCCTATCTTCAACTTTTTTCAACTGCCACAACAAATCAAAAAAGTGCCTCAAAACAGCCAATTTTGGCCAAAAAGTAAGGCTATAGGCTTGCCATTTTTGTCAACAGTCGCCTATTTTCAACTTTCTTCAACTGCCACAACAAATCAAAAAGTGCCTCAAAACAGCCAATTTTGGCCAAAAAGTAAGGCTGTAGGCTTGCCATTTTGGTCAAAAATCGCCTATTTTCAACTTTCTTCAACTGCCACCACAAATCAAAAAGTGCCTCAAAACAGCCAATTTTGGCCAAAAAGTAAGGCTATAGGCTTGCCATTTTTGTCAATAGTCGCCTATTTTCAATATTCTTCAACTGCCACAACAAATCAAAAAGTGCCTCAAAACAGCCAATTTTGGCCAAAAAGTAAGGCTATAGGCTTGCCATTTTTGTCAATAGTCGCCTATTTTCAACTTTCTTCAACTGCCACCACAAATCAAAAAGTGCCTCAAAACAGCCAATTTTGGCCAAAAAGTAAGGCTATAGGCTTGCCATTTTTGTCAACAATCGCCTATCTTCAACTTTTTTCAACTGCCACAACAAATCAAAAAGTGCCTGAAAACAGCCAATTTGGCCAAAAAGTAAGGCTATAGACTTGCCATTTTGGTCAATAATCGCCTATTTTCAACTTTCTTCAACTGCCACAACAAATCAAAAAGTGCCTCAAAACAGCCAATTTTGGTCCAACAGTAAGGCTATAGGCTTGCCATTTTTGTCAATAATCGCCTATTTTCAACTTTCTTCAACTGCCACCACCTATCAAAAAGTGCCTGAAAACAGCCAATTTTGGCCAAAAAGTAAGGCTATAGGCTTGCCATTTTTGTCAATAGTCGCCTATTTTCAACTTTCTTCAACTGCCACAACAAATCAAAAAGTGCCTCAAAACAGCCAATTTTGGCCAAAAAGTAAGGCTATAGGCTTGCCATTTTTGTCAAAAATCGCCTATCTTGAACTTTTTTCAACTGCAACAACAAATCAAAAAGTGCCTCAAAACAGCCAATTTTGGTCCAAATGTAAGGCTATAGGCTTGCCATTTTGGTCAAAAATCGCCTATCTTCAACTTTTTTCAACTGCCACAACAAATCAAAAAAGTGCCTCAAAACAGCCAATTTTGGCCAAAAAGTAAGGCTATAGGCTTGCCATTTTTGTCAACAGTCGCCTATTTTCAACTTTCTTCAACTGCCACAACAAATCAAAAAGTGCCTCAAAACAGCCAATTTTGGCCAAAAAGTAAGGCTGTAGGCTTGCCATTTTGGTCAAAAATCGCCTATTTTCAACTTTCTTCAACTGCCACCACAAATCAAAAAGTGCCTCAAAACAGCCAATTTTGGCCAAAAAGTAAGGCTATAGGCTTGCCATTTTTGTCAATAGTCGCCTATTTTCAATATTCTTCAACTGCCACAACAAATCAAAAAGTGCCTCAAAACAGCCAATTTTGGCCAAAAAGTAAGGCTATAGGCTTGCCATTTTTGTCAATAGTCGCCTATTTTCAACTTTCTTCAACTGCCACCACAAATCAAAAAGTGCCTCAAAACAGCCAATTTTGGCCAAAAAGTAAGGCTATAGGCTTGCCATTTTTGTCAAAAATCGCCTATCTTCACCTTTCTTCAACTGCCACAACAAATCAAAAAGTGCCTCAAAACATCCAATTTTGGCCAAAAAGTAAGGCTATAGGCTTGCCATTTTTGTCAAAAATCGCCTATCTTGAACTTTTTTCAACTGCAACAACAAATCAAAAAGTGCCTCAAAACAGCCAATTTTGGTCCAAATGTAAGGCTATAGGCTTGCCATTTTTGTCAAAAATCGCCTATTTTCAACTATCTTCAACTGCCACAACAAATCAAAAAGTGCCTCAAAACAGCCAATTTTGGCCAAAAAGTAAGGCTATAGGCTTGCCATTTTTGTCAAAAATCGCCCATTATCTACTATCTTCAACTGCCACCACAAATCAAAAAGTGCCTCAAAGCAGCCAATTTTGGCCAAAAAGTAATGCTATAGGCTTGCCATTTTTGTCAATAATCGCCTATTTTCAACTATCTTCAACTGCCACCAAAAATCAAAAAGTGCCTCAAAACAGCCAATTTTGGCCAAAAAGTAAGGCTATAGGCTTGCCATTTTTGTCAAAAATTGCCTATTTTCAACTATCAATCTAATTAATTAGAGTATGATTGAGACCGAACATCGGCAGTTTAGCGAGAAGACCCTTGTGCCAAACGCGATCAAAGGCCTTTGAGATACCGAGTGAGATCACTCTGCACTCACTACAGGATTCTAGAGCAGAGGACCAGGCATGGACAGCATAAGCAAGAAGATCACCAGCAGACCTGGCTTTTCGAAAGCCATACTTGTGATCAGAGAGAAGGTACTCGCAAAAGCGTAGGTTCGGTCCCTTTTGCGTGTGATTACGGGTTCGTATTTACAAATTTGTGTTAGCTTTGTGAAAAGTTCATCGATTAGTCATTGCTGAAAGCCGTGATATGCAGAATTATATGTGTGAAAAATTTAATATGGCCTAAAATGGAGTTCCTAATCAAGAAAATGAAGTGACATGATAAGTCACGAAGGCTTTTTGTACGGAAGGGACAAAACAAATTAAATACAATCAACTGGAGGTGTGCAAAGGCTGGTTGTAAAGGTCGCCCAACGACAAATCTTCTGTATCGTCAGCAACAGCAACCCCCAGTAAGCAGTGGCGTCCACATGCATCCACCAAATCCTGCGGAAGTGGCAATACGGAGGGTGGAAAACACAGTAAAAACAGCTGCAGTTACAACACGAGATCCACCAAGAAGAATTGTACAAGACGCAATCGCCCAAGTTTATGAAGAATTTGCAGCAGCTGCTGGTTTTTCCACAAATCTGCGTCAGACCTTTAGACGGAAAAGGAAAGCAACAGATAATAGCCCCCCCCCCCCCTGCACCTGGTACTGTTGGAGAACTGTTGATACCCGACCAAGTAAAGGATTTTGGCTGAAATTTTAGGTCCAGTGATGGGGTGATGTCGCTGTTATGACCATCGCCCTTTTATTACAATCACTATCATGTGGTCGCTGTTGTGATAGCAGCTGTTTTAAAACAATCGCTATTATGAAGTCGTCTTTATGGCAGTCGCTGTTTTGACAGTCGCTGTCCAGCCCGGATACCAAACAAACGATATGGTGTGCGAGCCACCTCAGCGGCATACCAGCCAAGGTGGTGTAAATAAATGAAGACGCACAGAGGAGCGCAGGAGGAGGTTTCCGCACAGTTGTGAACTGTCGAGTATGAGGATAGTGATGAACAATAGCATTGATGCGTTTAATAGACGTCAGCTGAGATATCCACTGAAAATCATCTATCCGAATATAATATCCAGCATTTAATTTTATGAAAGAACGATCGAGTTAAACCATTGCAAAAAGAAGACTCAACTGACTGAGACATCTGTCTGTCTATCTATCTATCTATCTATCTATCTATCTATCTATCTATCTATCTATCTATCTATCTATCTATCTATCTATCTATCTATCTATCTATCTATCTATCTATCTATCTATCTATCTATCCATCCATCTATCCATATATCTATCTATCTATCTATCTATCTATCTATCTATCTATCTATCTATCTATCTATCTATCTATCTATCTATCTATCTATCTATCTATCTATCTATCTATCTATCCATATATCCATCCATCTATCTATCTATCCATATATCCATCCATCTATCTATCTATCCATATATCCATCCATCTATCTATCTATTTATCTATGTCTATACATCTAAAAAATTATATGTTTAAGCTGAAAGTGAACGCTACTTTGAATATCTACTTGAACTCGTAGAGAGAGATGCCTGGAAGAGGGTGATTAGGGACGCGTAACACTATGTATTGCTTGATGGGACGATATAATGATGACTTACATGTTGATGTTATGGTAACGGTTGCACCAACTTAAAGAATTTCGGATATTTACCTTCATATTGCCACCTTTTTTTTTTACCATCATGCCTTCAATTATTAATGTCTTCAACCAACAATCTTTCTTTGAATCGGATTGTTACTTATTTCATTACATTGAATATTTTTTTTGCATCTTTCGATTTTGTTGAGGGTCATTATGACGGATGAAGGCCTTGCAGTGTTGTAAGAAATTAACCCTGTTTGGTTTTACGTGGTTCAGCGTATGTGGTTTCACAAGCATTACAAAGGACATGAATGTAATCTGAGCTGTAGGAGAGCACCAGATGCGGTAATGCGAACAGTGCTGGAATGAGGATTTCATACAGATGCTTTGCCCTGACGGCAATCGTCTTCATGTTTTTTATTCTTCTTCGTGTGAACTTCCAAGACAGACATTGGACAACGCATGATATTTCACAGTCGAATAACGATTCAAACTTGCAAGATGGTGCTCTGCTTGTTAATGGGGTGTTAAATGCTGTCTTACATGGAGGCATTGGGAAGAGACGAAGGAAGAAGATATTGATATACACTGCTCTGTTTGGTGCTATACCATGGAAAGTTGTACCTTCCAGTTATAATTTCACTGATTTTGATGGCAGGTTCTGCCCAGTGTACGACTGCGATGTTACCTACGATAAGGATCAAATTAAAAGCAGCGATCTCGTTGTATTTCATGGAAGGGATCTGCCAAGCCCAGAACATTTGAAATCAGTATCCCGAACAAGTAGGCCATCCGATCAGTATTGGCTATTTTTCATGCACGAGAGTCCTGTGTATTCTTATTTCAATGTAACCACCTACAATGGATTGTTTAACTTAACAGCTTCATACAGGTCTGATTCTGATGTTCTGGTTAACTACCATTTCTATGGACGATTACGAGATTGGGACCCGAAACCAGATGAAAAGAAGAATTTTGCAGAAGGTAACGTGATTATAACACATACAAAAAAAAATGTTTTTTTTTTTAGTGGGTTATGTTGAGGAAAGGCTATGGTGGCCTATACAAAGCCCCAACAAAGGAAGAAAGAAGAAAGCGAGCAGCTAAGAGGATAGAGAGATAAGATCAAGTTTATTCATCTTAGATTTGAAAGATGGCAAGTTGTAGGACTCAGGAAAGCAAGAAGAAGGCAAGACGTTCCATAAATGGCATGTTCTTGGGATGAATGATGATTTGTGAGATAGAGTTCGTGGATTAGGCAGTGAAACTTGGAAAGGGTGTGAATGAGTTGAGCTTCTGGTGGTCCTGACACGCCTCAGAGGAACTGGAATAATATCCCTGATCTCCTGGGAACAATGTCCGTTAAAGTATCTGTAATAGATGGAAAGATCTCCAAAAAACTGCGTCGCATACTCAATTTCAAGCTTAGCAGAAATCAGAGACAGGGCTTTTAATTTTCTCTAAGGAAGTGGATTTTGTGAGGTGGTTTCCCCTTGCCTTCTTAACCAATTGTATTTATATTGTGATACATAGAAGATTCGAACTCAAAACTTATGCGTTATGAGTCCGCGTGCTTAACCATTACACCACGGCATCGCTCCGTTATAACACATACAGCATATAACATTTCTATGGCCCAAATCCACTAATCCTCTTTCAAAGGAAAAGTCTATAGGAATCTTGCAAGCCCTGAATCATTTTAGGCCAAAATCTACCAGAAAGCCAGGCTGCATCGGCTGGTGTGTCTATAATTGATTATAGCCCTGTGAGGCAACACCCTGAACCCAGCCTTATGTGATCACAGTTGTGCTAAATTTACTGGCACTCAAGTCAGATATAATCTAGAATATCGTAGAACAATGGGACTATATAAGACTTGAACATGGTTGAATATTCTAGCACTTACGATGGAACTTTCTGTATACTTTCTTACAAATTACCATCTTTATTTCTAGAGCATTCTTGAGTAATCTTTATACACAAGTATCTCAGTAGCAATTTCCACTTAAATCGTGTATATACTGTATAGCAATTTGAAACTTTTCTGTTCAGTTGAAAATATCTTCAGAAAGACACCGAGTTGCATTCAATAAGTTGCTTGTTAATATTTGCAAGTAAAATCTACATCAGTAGCTCCTAGTTTAAAGTTACTTAATTACTAGGGGAAAGAGCATATGAAAACCTTGTTAGTTTTTTATCAATGGAAAGGTAGGTTTCTTTTCAGAACGACAGGTGCATACATTCACGTGGCAAACACGTGGATTACAGTGCATTTTTCTTTATAATTATCTTCATCTATGAAGCTACTGTAGCGTAAAAAAGAAAGGAAGCTCTTACTTTCGTCTTTTTCATTTTATATTTCCTCAATCTGGATCCCCTAGCATCACACCGTTTTCGAGAGTAAGTTTTTCTTCGTGTATTCGTGTATCTACAGTATTTGGATAGCAGTATGCCTGAGAAAATGGATATAAGTGCGATATAAGAGGGGAGCAACTGTTAAACAGAGAGAGTTGCATGAGAACTAGGCCGTGTTTTTTCCCTGTCGGTATGAGCGCGCATGGTACCTGTGACGTTGCCATGAAAGGGGTCTACATCCAGCTAGGTACAACTGCCATACTACAAATATCAAGCACATGAGAAGCTACAGCACAACTAGAACAAGGAAGATAATACAAGCCTGTATATGTCATTAATTGATTCCTTCCGGAGGGGCTCTCTCAGTAGATGAACTTATTGAGGAAGCCACCTCCAACAATGGGAGCTAAATTCTAAGGATCTTGGTGCACTTTCATAATAGAAGTACAGTCAGTTGGGAAAACTACGTGCAGCCACCTCATCAAAATCTTCTTCCTGTGAAGAAATGCTCGACTTCCTGTCTAGGGTTTCTGCTAAGCTGAGCATCGAGTATGCTGTGTAGCTCACGATTCTGGTGATGTAATGTTATTCTGAGTAGATTGGTGATGCGAATACAAACGGATCAGAACGAGTGATCTTGCCTTGCAACTCTTTCTTTGAAATACTTCTCCAGACATCTGCTTGACCCGCATTCAATGTGAAATGTGCTTCCTTGCTTATTGTTAGTTTGCAGTGTTTGAGACGCCTGTCCTTATTGGAATACACAGGTAGGAAATATGAACGGCTAAACTCCTCTCCTACCGTTGAAATTCTTGTTTTGCAGGGAAAACCAAGCTTATAACATGGATGAATTCCCACTGCGATGAAGATCGTGTCACGTTTATCCACAAACTTCGAAAGTACGTTAGTTTGGATGTTTACGGTGGCTGTTCGAGATTGTTCGAGCCGAAAACACCTGCCTGCCCGAGAGGAAGCAAAAAATGCACCGAAATACAAAATCAGTACAAATTCTTCCTTGCTATTGAGAATGGCTTTTGTATTGATTACATAACTGAGAAATATTGGTTGAATGGACTGGACGCTGGTTTAGTGCCTGTTGTCTTAGGTTTCGGCAACTACAGTGACAAGAGTTTGACAGTGCCAGGGTCGTTCATTGATGCCAGGAAGTTTGACAATTTGCAACAGCTTGCTGACTTCCTACTATACCTGGATAAAAATGATACAGCCTACAATGAATATCATCAATGGAGATACAAATACAGGCTGTACCCTCATCATTGCATGTGCCTTTTCTGCGATGCAATCCAGACCTATTTCATTCCACCAAAAACTGTCGATCTAGAGTCGTTCTGGGGCACAACATCCTGTGACTTAGCCAAATCACCACTAAGACGTCTGATAGCCAATAGCTGATGACTGGGGAAAATGCAGCACAGTTTTGTAGAGATGGCGTCAATTCTCAAGCAGGCATCGAGTAGTATGACATGAACTGATTGTAGTATGCCTTAATTTCCATACTATAATTTCATGAGTGCAATTTTTATTAGGCATTTTGTAAGCTAGTGTTTTGCTACTATTTTAATCCTCTTCTTATGCCTTCCTATGAATATCTTCCTGTAACCTTGGGCAATGGAAAATTGCCGTCATTTTTGATATTACAAAAGCCTGTGGTGGCATCCATGCAATTTGAAATCGAGTCAACCGTTCATGATGATGATCTGCGGGGACTTCATTGGTAACACGCTGCCTAAAGGTTATGGCTTGGTCTAACGGTTTTTACAAGAGAGATGCTCTTTACCTTAGAAAGGGGATCTCGAGCGTTGCCATTTTGGCCCAGTATGAGACGTGAAATGCTACCAGCATTTTCATTTTCAGAACCAGGTTTATGCGAAGAGCATTATGGTCCGTGACTAGAGTAAATTTCTTTCCGAGGTGATACGGACAGAATCTACCAGTGGCGTGGATTAGGGATTTGGCAACCAATGAGCCTCATTTACATCTTGCATGGGCCTCTAATGCCCAAAAATGAAAGCCCTGCTTACACTAAATCTTTAAACCTGGGTTGAATCTGGGTTAACGTCAACCTGGGTTAAAAATTTTGCAGTGTAAGTGCTGTGAGGTAACCTGGGTTGCAGGTGGGTGGTGCCCGGGCTAAGATTTTCAAAATGCAGTATAAATCAATAGCGGGTTCAACCCAAGTTAACGTTAACCCACGTTAGTAATTATAGTGTAAACAGGGTTATTGATTGATATTAAGTAATTTTTCTTATTGATCAATCAATGTAATTCGTTTGGCTAAACTATAATGTATTTTTTGGTTTTCAAAGTGGGCAAATATTACATTTTGAGCATCTGGGCCGTGATCTGAAAAAGTTGCCTCCCCCTGGAGTAGACAATAGCTTGCGTGTTGACATCGGTTGCCGAGAAACCCTTCTCGCGTCCTACCAATGCTTTAGAACTGCAAACAACGCCTTCATCGCTGTCTATGTCCACTGAGTTTAAGACTGGGTGCGGAGGTTCATGATCAGAAGTGGTTTGCGCAATTGGAAGACGAGCGACGCAGGCGCCGCGCTGTTGTCAGTGGAAACGATAGAGAAAGGCCGTGCAACGGTTGGAGACGGAGGTGCCACTCGCGGGTCGGCCTGTCAAGCCGCCAGAGGCCTTGCAGTCAGAGCACGAGTGCTACAGAGACACGACGTTAATCTTGCAAGGGGACGGAGGCCACACTATTACTATGAAGAGCCCCTGGACCAAGGTCAAAGGCATCTGTTGGAATGTGATACTTACCAAGCAAATGTTCTTTTGTTGCAAAACCATGGGCATTCTTCAGCTGCAAATGTGGAGATTTCTTTCTTTCATGTTCATGTACACTGAGAAGCTTTTTGTATATCGAGCAGTGTCCATGTCATTCTTCTCGCTGTGACCACAACTTGTGACTCCCACGTCTGAAATTACAGAGAGCTAGCAATTCCCCTCACTCTAAGCGAAAGCTCCGCTTAGGGAAGATTCGAACCACTGACCATAGAATCGATGGGCTAGAATATTACTATACCACTTATCTATCTTGACACGTGGCATCCTGCATTTGGCAAATTTGATTTGGTTTCACTTGATAATAGTATAGAGAGGTAGCCCCTCAGCTGAAGCTGATTTTCAAGGGGCTTCTTGTTGACAAGTGATTAAGATTCAAATATAAAGAAATTAGAATCTTAGAGAACTTCTATAGAAGTTGTGAACACGTGTCTTGCGCCCTTGAATCATGATCAAAACACTCGCAACAATAAGTATGCTGCCAGAATACCGAGATTTATAACAGAGTCAGGGAAAAAGGCTTTTTGGTTCCAAGGTCCAAAATTGTATAAAGAACTTCCCAGCAGCCTTCGCCAGTTAGACTCATTTCTAATTTCTAAACAAAACCTAAAGCAATTTTAGATGGACGACTAGAAATAAATTTATGTTTTTAAATTTTTGACCAATTTTACCTAATTATCATATTTCTTTGCTAGGGGACAATGCAGAAACCTCCACGCTGGTGTCCCTGGGTATCGACCGCCAAAAGTGATCTCGATTCATTTTTATCGGCTCGTAACCGATTCTGCAACCACTTTCCCTCAAAGCACATTTCAGGGAAAGACTCGATGGAGAATATTTCTTTGCGATAAAACTTTATTGCAATATGTCATAGTTTTAGGCACAGGGCCTTCGTTGATAACAGCACTTCGTGTGTTGAAGAGGTTACCCTGTGCAAACATCGTCCTTATTATTGTTATATATCTTGTTGTTGTTGTTACTGTAGTTACAAAGTGAACCTTTAAGAGAATCCATATTCTCAATAGAGCGAACAATAGAATGGAGTGATATCAGCTTTTGTGGTTCTTCCATTTTGGGCTCTGCTATAGTTCTTTCCCCAAGACAACAGAGGGAAGACCCTTGACCGGTGCCACATTGTTAAACCACCTGCCAGGAAAACTATTGTGAAGGAGCTTTGGCCATATTGTTAGCCTCTCTATCAGTCTATGGAGCTTTATGTTTGTTCTCGATAGCAAACTGCCAGGCGAAAGTAACTCAACTTGGTAATATTCTGTCTGCCTAACAATAATAGAGCCATGTATGGCGGAGGGCAACGGAGTTTGCAGAACTCGAAGCAAAGAAGTCTATCAACAGGCGACCTGAAGTCCACTCGAAGAGCCGGAGAGCAACCAACAGAGATTGTTAACAAAGGCATTGTGAAAGTAGAGACACATTATCCACTGCTTGTCCAGGATTTAAATACATATATTGTGAGAACTGCAAAATTGAGAGATTCTGGCGACAATTTACACAGGAGCTTTGTAAGATATGCCCAAGAAGAATCACCTGCCCTTAAAGGTTGGTATCAGCATGTTTTTACACATTTTGTGTTGTGGTATAAACACATTTTTGTCGAAAAGTTCTGCACGAGATCGGTTGCCTTACAACCATCGAAGAGCCTAGATCTTTTAGTTTGATCAACAATATGTTATCGTTATAAAGAATTACTATGTCAAACATTGACTGGAAATTTATCTTCTGTCCACGCTCGTCAAGATACCCAAATAGACATTTCGACTGAAAGACATCCAATTTCCGTGAACGTTTCATTACTCCTAATGCGTCTTTGCAATACTCGATCAACACGAGTCTGTCATATTTGATATTCACGAGAGAAATTGGATTAAGCTCTACTCAATCCAGAGATGTTAATCCTTGGAGACTGGAATCCTCAAGAAGTTTTGAGCAAAACGATTCTGTGAGGAGTAGTTATTTCCTTTCAAAGGACGCTGTTTTTTCATTAAGCTACACCCAGTCATAATGACAAGCTCTCTTAGCAATGCTTTGGCTCAATTTCCACTGAATTTTTCCTTTTTACCCTGCTCATTCCTCCCTTATAGACAACACAGGTTTCAAGCCTTGACCCCATTGCAATTACAAAATGGTACGGCTGCAATATGTAACAAAAAGAGGCACATTGTTTGACCAAAACCATTTCAACTTGATGGACGTTAGGAAAACCGGGGCCTATCTCATGGTACTTGGTTCATTTCCATCTTGATTTTAACCCTCACATTTCTCATGTTCTATTTCAGGTGGCCTAGAAGCATTTGGAGAATGTTTTGCTGCAACACAAGACCTTAGAAACGCGTTAGTTCAGAGGCTTGATGCTAAGGTGCTCCAAAAATTTGCTGTGTATGAAACACGGTGCAAGCAAGCTCGCAATGACCTTAGACAACATGCAACAGTTCACATGAAAGAGATAGATGAACACAAAAGCCTGGAGAGACTGAAAGTTAAATCTCCTAACCAAAATTTCAAGCTGGCTCAAGCAGAGACAAAGTTCCAAAAGGCTGCAGACGAAGCAAACCGATCAATCCAAATACTCACAGATCAAGTATCAGCCTTTCACCAACAAAAAGCTAGTGATCTAAAGCACATTTTTGGTGATTTCATGCTTAGTGAAATGACATTCTATGCCAAAGCATTAGAAATATATACCACTGGCTACCAGGAGTTAATGAAAGTCAATGTTGATGAAGAAGTGGACAGAATAAGAGGTTCATTAAAATGGAACCCACATGTTTTTGGACAAAGTGACTTCATAACAGCCTATGGTGGATCAGCACCAAACCTTTTAGATAGCCAGCTGAGACCTCCACCTGGTCCAGGGTATAATAGTGACACACTGTAGATTTATTCAAACAACACTGGTTGCTTATTCGTACCATTCTCCTCCATCTTTTATCCTGATAGCACCAAGCTGATTACACAATAATTGGTATTTGCAGATGGATATAGGAAGGGATGGTTGAATGTCCTTTTCATTTCACAGCTACAAGTTTTCCAGCTAACAGTTGAAGAAGTCACAAATTTAGATTTCATCAAGATGTGTCTTACCAGCCGTTCTTGAGTTTTCTTAATTCAAGGCAAGTTGAAATTGGTAATAATGAGATTTTTCTCTACATCGATCATGTTTTTTCAAAAATCTTTTGCCCCTTTTAGTTCACAATTATATGATTAAGTTAATGTAAGAACCATACTTCATCCACTGAAGCTCATTAATTTTCTCACAGCTTTTTGTATTGCGGGTAACACTTCAACATTTGAGGGCATCATAGAACATTATCTGGCAATTAGCAAGTCAAAAATACTTGATTCTGTACCTATTTTTAAGTTTCTCCCCCCTACTAATGGATTTTTTTGTACATTTTGATGTTATTAGAAAAGTTTGCTTATGTATAGATATAAATTTACAATGTTAACCATATATATTAAGTTGTAGAAAATGTTATCCCATAGATTGTGTTTTAATGCACATCATGAAAATACATCACTCATAGCAACATTTTTTCATCTCTTTTGATTTTCTTAGCTTAATCTATTCTGTTCAAAACATTGCTGCTCTAATTGCAGGTAGAACCTAGGATGCAGCCTGCAAAATGGGATAAGCTATTTGTAGCAAAGGCAACAATTGCTGTGCACCCTCTTTCCAAAATGCAATTCAAAAAGACTGTATAGTATATTTGATAAGGAGCTTAGCAGAAAAGAGCAAGAGACAGGGCTCTAAATTTCTAGGAAAGTTGATTTTGTGTCGGCTTCCTATTGCTTTCCTCATTGATTCTTTTGTTGTGAACTGTGTAGCATCCAAACTCACACTTATTGCGTTTAGGCTGCACGCTGAACCACTATTTGATATTATGCACTGTACTGAAAGGCCTTACTTGAACAATACTCTGGAGATTATTTTGAGGAGATAAAAAGAAATTTGCAACGATAATAGAAACTTCAATTTCAATTCATACTTCTAGACAGGAATTAGGAAAATACCATATTATACAGTAAAACATAGCTAATGTTTAAGCGTAAATGCAAGATTAATTTAATTAGTTCCATTAAGAAGTGCCTGGCTTTTGACTAAACAGCCTATGATAAATACAGTATGTGAAGCATGGGAATGGTGCATAATAGTTTGGGGTAAAAAAATCGCTAATTCAAGTTAGACAAAGAAATTCAACTAGCATTTGATAAGATTCCTAAGAAACTTGTTAAAACGAAATTCCTTTTAACAAGGTTGGTTAAATAAAAGTTTTCCAGATATCCACTGAAGGTATTGTCAAAGCAAGTTGACTTTACAGGAGCAACAATAAACTTATAAATCAAATCAAATCGAGAACAAAAAATTTGACAGCTACAAGTAGATTAATCAAGAGAATAAGTAAAAAAATGTTTCTCTGATCTAGATAGTTTGAAATTACATGAACTTATTTCAACAATCAAAAGATAAAAATCTATCAATACCAAATATTGTACTTAACTTCCAGATTTCGTTAATTTGCCAATACATACCAATAGTTTTTATACATTATCCAAATTATCAAATGGTCCATTTAATATATGAAAAGCTTTCTGACAGCAAAATTTCAAAAATTATATAGTACTGAAGGTATCTTTAATCTTTTGCCTTATTTGCATCAACTGCTCTGGGTTGTTTAAATATGCTAATGGCAATGCCTGTAAATTCTTACAGAGAAATCATCTGTCTAAGCTTTAACAACATCATCTTTTTCCTCCTGAAAAGCAGGATTGATTGACCCATCTGGCTCAGTATAACCAGAAATAACTGCATGTTTGAGCAGAGGCTTCTCTTCTTCATCTTCTTCATTTGGACTGAACTTCAGCCAAATTGATATAATGCAGGCATCAAACAGTATCATCGACAGGTGAGAGAGAACCAGAGGGATTGCCATCAATCCCTGGTCACCAAACTGACGAGGCAAGTAACCAACAATGGCAATGCCAATAGCAACAGACTTCTGACTAGCAAGAATGACAATGCATTTGGTCTCGGGCATGCCCAGTCGGAGGATGAAACTAGCCAGCCCATTCAAGATAAGGTACACAGAATGTACAGTCCATGACCAGCAAATGAACAAAACAATGTTCAAAGCTGATACCTGTTCGAGACTGCCAGCAGCACTTGCCTGACTAATCTTCATGAAAGCAAGACAGATCAAGAGAAAAATACTTACAATTCTAAGGGCTGGTTTAATCTTTTTGCAAAAAGCATAGAATGGTTTGATGTACTGAAGGCCTTTGCCAACCTAAAATTAAATTGGAGATTTCCATTACAAGTTCTGGTGCTACTCAAGTTAACTTTCTTACCAATAACGTATTCATCTTAGGTCATCCTTGAGAAGGGACTTTGTTTCTGAGGAAGAGTTAGGGCAGAACTTCACTTGCAAGCCCAACTGCAGAAAATATCGAAGTGCACTTGACTTAAATTTAAAATAAGCCTGGTATAGTTTGACTCATCCTATTTCTCAGCAGGAATTCTGTGTTGAGCTTCTCCACATAAAAAGAATTGAATGAGTGGTCCATTCCCTTTTCAAAATAGTGAAGTTTATATATTTGCTGACATGGAGTACCACCTACCACCAGCCCCGAGGCAATTTATTGCGCAGTACAGATTAACTTAAATGTGCTACTCATAGACTGAGAGGGCAAAGGATGAAATAAAGCCTTGAACTTTGTATTTCCTTGGTGAGGAGTTTTTTCAATCATTAGCAACAAATTGGGAAGATAAATATTTGTATTCTAAGGCTGTCAAACAATACGATTGCAAAATTTAAAGAAAAAAGCATCCATTCTGCATCAGTTTTCAACCATTCTTATGTGCGTTTTTGAAAAAATTGATTAAACACTAAATCAGTTATTCCATTACGCAAAATAGCTAGGCACCAAAGTAGATCATTTTAATGCTTATCTATAACTAATCTCCCATGGGAGCTGTGTTGCTTAATTATAAAGGGTTGATAGGCCTACAAAAATCTTGGTGACGGCTATCAAAGTTTCATCCTGACAAGGAATAGGGAGGGGGGGGGGGGGGGAATTATGTACAATAACTTGGTCTTACCAGTAAAGGAAGAAGCAAAGTCAGTAGCATTTTAATCAACATGTTAACAATATCCAGTTTCACTTTTGTTTCTGAAGCTAGAAGCCAACTCATCAGGGGAGGCACAGTGAATATACCGATGACATTGCAAACCACAGTTAGCAAAACAGCCAAAGCATAATTGCCACCAAGCTGATTCACCTGTTGAGAAAAAAGTAATTTTTTCATGATATGGTATACCAAGCAACCAAGGTTGTATAATCTTTTTTATACATGATAAGCCATCTGCAGATTCACCAAATAAAGAAATTATTGAAAGAATATATACAATTTATCAAAACAAAATGTCTATTTTAAAAGATACTATTCTTCAAGGAGGTCATGTTTGAGGAGGGTGCAAGGTGTCTTGATGGCGAAAATTTAGCCTCTAACCTGCTTTTTGAATGGTGGAATTGATACTGCATTTGACATATTGTCTGGAATATCATTGGATGTCTTAGAACCTGCATGCAAAAAGCTTTTTGTGACTATCACTAGCCCAGATCTTGGCACTTGAAAATTATCCAGTCCCCTTGTTTCATATCTTGAAAGCTGAGATCTCTATGTGAACTCTTCCTTTAAGATTCCGAGATCTTGCTTATTTAGAGTATCATGCACCATCACTGGATAAGAGTAATTGCCTTATCCTGTGACGTTTCCAGATTATAGAGTTAAGCTACAGAACAGTAACCCCATAATAAATTGCCTTATCTGAGGTGACTTTCTACTAGTGCCTGGTATATTTGAAAAATATTATATTGGGGAAGCATAGCCTTATATCATCGCCTTGCCTCAACATGATCCACTAAAAACAAAACAAAAATTTGTCCAATTATCCTAATTGAATTCTGACCCCCCTTACCTCTTCTCTGTACTATCTATACTACTGATTCCAAGACAGGCTTTCGTAAACATTTAGCCCTAGGTATCTTTCTAACTCAATTGATTTCCATTTCTCCGACCTTGAGATTACCGATCTCAGATATTTTACCTTATTGCTTACTGTTTCACACAAACATGCATTTTGTTACATTTATGCTGAGCTTGTTTTGTCTTTGCAAGCCATGAACTCATTTCTGTTAAAAGTTGGCAGACGTCTTCCTCCAACAGAGCCACAGTTTGCTCTGCTGGAGCATTGGGCCCGAGGCAACTTATAGCTCCAACCCACATTTATTATCAGATTTATCGTCATATGCAAGAAAATCTTCAAAACTTGATTGGAATCACTGACAAAATTATGAACCATTATTCAAAACACATCCATTTGCTCCTAAAAACTGAACTATAACAGAAAATACTCTTAAAAAAGCTTCAGAAAACCTTACTCCATAAACTTCGAAAATTTGGAAATGTCACGAAATTTCGAGGGCCCTAATTTAAGCAGTGTCCATGGGTAAATGAGAAGACAGCTGCCAATCTGTAAATATGATGATCTGCAAGAACTCCACAGAATCTAACATGATTGATTAACGAGTTACTGTGTCAACCTCCTGTCTCGAATTGAGACACAATCGATGGCTCAACGTCATCACGTCGGAAAGACAAAGGAAACTGAAGACAAGTATTTTTCCTTTCACTTCCACATGTTTATAGGCTGTGTCGCACAAAATATGTGCATCTAGAGGCGAGGTGAGACTTCTGTTTGCTTCCAACAGCTGAACTTCGTTGCATCGTCACCATTAGCAACGTATATCACCAAAGGAACGAATGAATTTCTGTTGACTGAAGGACCCGATTACAAAACTATAAGTAAGACCCTTTTGCAGTGATTGGCACACTGTGAAATACAAGTAGCCGTTGAAGTGCAATATTCATAATGAAGCATTGTGAATTTCAGATATATTCAAATAAGATAAAATCAAGTTTACCGCAGATATCACAAATCATTGCTGCCATTCGTGGATTTTTCAAATGAATTCGAAAATAAACCAACTTTGAAGTACGCCGGAAAACATTTCAAAGCGAAAGAAAAGCCGCGAAATAATCTAAAGGAATTCTGCATTCACAATTCTTGGGTCGGCCATCACCAAAAATGGTTGATCAGAGCAAGAGATCAGGATCAGGGTTGGCATTGCAACAAGCGCTATGACGAGACTGGATGCAGTCAGGAGTCTCAGAGGGATCAGTCTAAAGAAGCGAATGAAGATAATAAAGGCAATTGGTTGGGTATCCTTGCTGTATGGCTGTGAAAGCTGGACTTTAAGTCAGAAGCATGTAGACCAGCTGAAGGCGTTCGAATTGAGATGTTACAGAAGAATGCTGAAGATCACGTGGAAGGAGAAAAGAAAAAAGAGTACGCCTGGAAGGAAGTAACCGAGATCTTGGGCGAGAGACCGGATCCAAGAATGGAGATCATCATGGGGAGGAAACTGAAGTATTTTGGACACCAAGTGAGGAAGAATGGGATGGCGAAAGCACTGATCAAAGACAATGTTGAAGGTGACAGGGGCAGAGGTAGGCCGGCCGCGGAGACAGTGGAAAGATGACCTGAGACAGTGGACGGGAAATGGACTAGCAAAATTCAAAAGAGTAGCGGAAAACAGAGAGGTGGAGGAGTAATGTGCAACAATGAGTGCGCCTACGGCCTCAATAGGCTACGGAGAAGAAGCATTTACAAAACGTGCAATAGAGGTTGTTGGCGAAGTGGTTGTACCAAGGCCAACTTTGGAGAAGCAAACGGGTTTTGGGCACTTGATCCCGTTGCTGGATCTCACCACCTATCCACATAGCAATAAATGGCTACCTTGTCTACAGCTTGGGGTGAAATTCTGCGAGGAAAGAGAGCTGCACATTTTATCTCTCAGTGTCGTGGCCCTAGCAAAAGAATGCGCCCCACCCCCTGAAGCGACCCTGTGCGTCATACTGCGATAGTAAGTTCGATACCTTTAATTTTGTCCTCAATACGCTAGGTAAGAGGAAGTAAACGGTGATTGGTTGATTCTTCGACTATTTAGTAACTTCTTCTTTTTAATAATTATTGATCTTAGATTTGAAAGATGGCAAGTTGTAGAATTTATCTTAGCGACGTAATATTTACAGCAGGCAAAATGGTGAGTTTACAACGAGCAGTAAGTTTTTTGGTGAGTCATGTTGGGGAAAGGCTGTGGTGGCCTATGCAAAGCCCCAACAAAGATAGAAAGTGCAAGGCTAAGAGGAGAGGGAGATAAGATCAACTCTCCCTGGTAGAATTTAATGTTTTCAAAAAGCCCTAAATGGCACCAGTAAAGCAGGGGTGAAATTCAACAGCGGTTTGTATTGGGCATTAAGCTAAATGGAATTGAACTTACGGCCAGAGTGCGGGCTTCTATGAATGATCGTACCTAAAACGTTGGCCTAGCTGTTGACATTAGCTACATTAACTCTGCAACTTGCCCGTGTCTGAGAAGTAATCGGCTCTGTGGTCACAAAACTAATTTGTCTAGCAGGTGTTTAGCTCGTCCAAACCAGACAGCAAGACACGAATCAGACACAAAGGCGATGAGGGTCTTGTTTAGGTTACCAAAGCCGGTCACCTGTCCATTAATCCCGTCCTTTCCTTCAAAAGGTTCGCGTAAACAAGGAGCACGAGGAATGGATTGCCAAGAAAACTGGACACAAGCGAAAAAGTCATCACTGGAAAATCTACAGTACTATAGAAGGTTGAGAGGCAGCGATTTCGGCAAGGTTCTCAAATCAGGAAAGAAGAGTACATAGCCATATATAGCCATACATACAGTATCAATGTTGAAAATGCAATAAGAAGAGAACACACACTTACAGAAAAGTCTGCAGAAAGATGGGTTTTGGATACCTCAGAAACGAATATATGGTTGAGCCTAAGTTTGACTTCCCATGTTGAAGGATACATAATGGCCATCCAGGAGCAGGAGACAAAAGAGACGCACAGATGAAGAGAAAAGACATTCACAAAAGATTAATGATGGATGTTTAATGTAGTGTATGTGGCCAAAGCAATGAGTGCGTATATCATCTTGTATATTCACGTCCACCCTAAGCACCTTATGTTTACCTCAATGTACAACATAACAATACAACAAGGATAATATACTTAGAGTTAATTAAAAGTGAGAACCTCATACTGAATCCTCCAGAAATAACAAAGATAGATGACCAGGTAATTTGGTATGACCTGAAGATTAAAACTACACCCATAGTTGAAAAGAACAGACCAGACATTGTGATTTGGGACAAGAAAAAAATTAAGTGCAGAATAATGGAGGTTACAGTTCCACTTTGGCTTTTGAAATGCGTGCTTATAGACTATTACCGCAAATAAGCTATCTTGATCACATAACAAATGAAAGTATCAGGAAGAGAATAGAAGCAATAATTGGAAAGCACGAATGTCTTATTAATACTATCAGAAAACGCAAGCTGCAATGGTTCGGACATGTCTGCAGACAGAACGACGCGATAGCGAAATACATCTTACAAAGCACAGTAGAAGGTGCTCGAAAACAAGGCAGACCTAGAAAGAACTGGATTTCCAACATTTTGGACTGGACGGGTCTCAATCTGGCGGCAGCAACAAGAATCGCGAGCGATAGGAAGGCCTGGAGAACTGTGGTCAACAATTCGCTGGTGCTCCCACGACCCAACCCGGGTTAAGGAACAAACAAAGGTGACAGTTCCACTTGACACAAACCTAGGGAAGGCTGTTAGTGAGAAGCAAGTTAAGTGCATTGAGCTGATATTACACATGCAAAAGCTTTGCAATAGATATACCTTTAGCATAGTAGTGGTGGCCGTTGGTGCAATGGGAGCAATACCAAAGATTCTTGATAGAAATTTACCGAAGATCTTCTCCCATACCAGCAACATCAATTTTATATCCCAGCAAATTCAAAAAGCGGTGATACTAGGGACATTAAAAGTTTGCAAGACAGTGATGGGGATGTGAAAGCAAGATTAAAGAACTCAAATAAAGAAAATACCAAGAAAGAAACAGAACTTCTTTGAACTATAGACATTGGAAGAACACTGACTTATCAATTTTGTTGCAGTGTATGCAATCGGTTGCTGAGATATAATTCCATTATTGAGGTAACATTACCATAAACATAGCCATACATACATACATACATACATACATATACATGCATACATACAAACACATACAATACATAGCCATACAATACATAGCTATACATACATAGCTACTCATAACAAATTGGATATCTATATATTGTCATTTGCTCATCATTGGAATAGAGTAATTTGTACAGGAGGGGCCTTTTTCAGCTATCTTAAGGGCGTGGTCTGAAAAATTTTCCTGGGGCAAGGCCCCTGCAACCCCATTTCTGCTCACCTCGCTTGCAGCCCCCAGTATTAATATTGTTCCTATAGGCCTGGTACAATACATAGTCATACATACATGCGCTGCAAAATGGCACGCCCAACCACCTCACCCCATGACCACTGGGTACCTAGGTTTATACAATGAAAAGATCCCCTTCAAAGTTAGCCTATGCAGAATGAATGAAAGTCACTGTAGACATGCAAGTTAGAATTTTAACCATTGCTTAATATCAACGCAATTCTGGAAACTTGAGATTATGCGTGCTTCACACATTTGATAGATTGCATATAGGGAGTTCAGGAAATTGCCCATCTTTCTTGGGTGAATTAAGTATAATTATAGGTCATAAGTATAGGTATGCATGTATGGCTATGTATGTATGTATGTATGCATGGCTTGGGTGAATAAGTATAGGTCAAGATACCATTTGTTTGGTTTCCGCCAGTTTTGCTAACTTTTGCTTTACCAAAACCGTAATAAAATTCGTAAAAGCAAGATATCAGTGCTTTTCACGATCAGAGAAACGGCTATTACCTATTAGCAGTCAAACTGACACTTTTACCATTCGCAAACTACATGAAAGTTGCAAATTGACTTACCATGAGTACCCCACTGGAAATGGTGCAAGGCACAATGAAAAACAACTGAAAGCCAGTTTTAAATTCGCTCGAACCGAAGAGAGCCTTGTTCCGACCGCCTTCCCGCGTAGCATTTTGGAAGATACTGGCCTCGTCGAATGTAAGCAAGTTGGTCAACTGCGACCCAATAAGGCTTGTAATAAATAAAATTGAAATCATCCCCCATATTGATGCCCGGTAAGCTTTGATGGCAGCCTTCATCTCTTCTGTCCGCAGAAAAAGACCACTATAGAAAAATATTCCAATTACGCAGATAAAGCTCGTGGCTTGATGAGAAATCGCTACACCTGGCTCTGGAACTAGCGCCCCGAAAACGACGAATGCCAAAAGGCCAATAGGTAGCAGATAGGCGTTCAAAAAACTTGCAAACTTGGACAAGCAGGATGGCTTCCTCTCTTCGTCTGGCCTAGACACTGAGCCATAACCATGTCCTATCTCATCGTCTGTTAGAACAAGACTCCGCTCGAAGTCATCCGCATCGAAGTAATAAGTGTGCTTGATCTCATATGTCTCGTTAGACATGGTTGAGAATATTCAAGCTCGCTGTCCTAGAGCTTCTTTCCACTGAAACTTCTGCTCCCGTTCAACGTGCACAAGGCCTGTACAATCCACGCCTCCCAACGCCAAAGGACAAAGATCAGTCAGGTGACAATTCAATTCATCTCAAAGCATTAAATGCCAAGGTGGCGACATGGAAGCAAGCTTTGCTGTGCTCTTTGACAAAAGCTACTCTGGCCCTTTGGAAATTTCCGCAGGTTTCCTCTCAGTGTCCGATTCTGCTGAACTTTCACACTGAAGGGCATTTTAATGACTGACTGCGTGAAGAATGATCTTCAATTTAAAAAAATTGCAACAATATCTAGAGTGGGAAGGTGAAGCTGAATGAAATATTTACCGGACGAAAACATCGTCCACTCGCAATTGGGAGCTCTTTCTTGTGCATAGAACTCTCGAACCGAACTTTTTAACTCTTGAGTAAAATAGAACATGACAAACGGAGGATGGCAGATTTGAACTTCGTTAAGACTTCTAGTGCATTTCCATACCTTTTTTACATACCTTAATGTTGCCATCCTCCCGTCTATATGAGACGATGGAGTAACGCTGGAATGTCCTCTCCAGTGGAGCTACATAACCTGGACAGGGTGTATGGAAGCTGAGCTGTTGATAAGGCAGCAAGCTCTCCCTCTCCACGCGGCCGGTGGATCCAAGGGGACGATGGGTGTCGCAGTAGTTGCCGGAGTGGCATTATCTTGTAAAACCGCCTGCAGGATTCCAGCTCCTGATTTTCTGTTGGAATTTACTCCCCTAGCCTCTCCCAGAACGGATAGACCGCAAGGCAGCAGTGGTGTGGTATCGTAACCCTGATAAGGGGGGCTTACGGGTACTGCAGTTTGCTCAAGTGTGGCCCAGCACAGTGGAGTAGTTCATCCATAAGCCTTTGAACTGCCTCACCACCGGGTGCAGTCACACATCATCTTTCAACTCTATACTGGAGATGAAACCTGCATGTCTATGACATTTATCAAATAAAAGAGAGCACTACTTTAAAAACTGCCTCGATGAGAGTGATTGTGTTCATCGTGAATCCTTTTGGGTCCGATAGTTTGATATCTATTGGGCCA
Organism: Pseudorhiza aurosa; assembly: GCA_964026355.1. Lineage (NCBI taxonomy): Eukaryota > Metazoa > Cnidaria > Scyphozoa > Rhizostomeae > Lychnorhizidae > Pseudorhiza > Pseudorhiza aurosa. The sequence goes on along the minus strand of OZ032118.1, from coordinate 8,309,057 downwards.
CAGATTAAGAATGGCCAACCAAACGAGCTGAAATAAGCAGAAAACTTAAATAATTTAAAAATCGAGTAAAACTTGGGACAGACCATCTTGCAAATGGAATTTACCACAAGCCAACAGTCAACTCAGAATTCCATCCTTCCGAGGTCGGTAAATGAGTACTCAGAAGCAACTCTGAGGACACGAACACTGGACACACATTGATAACAGCTAACCTTAAGTTCAAGTGTTTCATCCTGTATAAAGATTCGTAGTTCGTTTTTCGTTCCGTTTCGTTTTGCTTGTCAGTGCCTGCCAGTCTATACTGTCAAAACTTAGTACAGATTAGTGAAATTTAATTTGTGTAATTTATGGAAAATTAAATCTAATTCATTTCATGCAGAGTTAGTCAATTTAGGGCAGTTATCTTGTATAGATGTATATGTACATACAGTATATTGTTCACACGCACACACACACACACACACACCCACACACCCACACACACACACACACACACCCACACACCCACACACACACACACACACCCACACACACACACACACACACACACCCACATACACACACACACACACCCACACACCCACACACCCACACACACACACACACACACACACACACCCACACACACACACACACACACCCACATACACACACACACACCCACACACCTACACACACAGCAAGACTCGCCAATTCTTGCCAACACGGTTGACATCTCCAAAAGGTACACTGAGACCACATCGAACGGTGTTACATTAATTTGAAAAAAGTATTGCCGACCCATGGATGCAAGTGGAAGCGAAAAAAAGTAGCCATTGACTTTTAAACTTGATTAATTAAACTTAACTAAAATCATTGACTTGATGTATTGTATTTTCGGTTAGGCGTCAATTGATAATTCATTGGATGACAGCATATACTTCCCCGACAAGCTTTTTTCTTCAATTATCTGAAAGAGATCAGAAGATATTTACGACATTTTGAACATCTAGGCACGTGAATTTATAGATGCAGTAAATGTGAAGAGAAATGTGAAAAAGCATGCTTTGAATCTGAGACCTTGAGCATAGTAGACAAGAGCATTAATAACCGATGCCAACTACACCCAGCTGGCTATATACTATAAGCTCAGCCGAAATTGCCAACCTTGTTGTATCACAGAAATATTGCTACCACGTTCAAAGCAACCCATTTATTCCATTCAGCATAGCTGTTTGGTTAACAGCAGATCGTAACTAATGCGGTATTACGTCAGCAATACAGCTTACCCCAAATGAATTTGAATTGCAAGCGATCCTCATCGCAACCGGTGTAGATAACAACATCGGTATCGGAAGTTGGGTTGATTGAGCCGTGAAATGGGTGAACGCATTTGCCGGTTAAAATATGCCTCATTGACAATCCAGATGTCTGCTCAAATTGTGTGCGAACGTTGCTGCAATCACTCATGAGCTTCAATCGAGAATCGTTGTTAAGACTTTCAGGAGCAGCACATTTTCCAGTGGTCACGTGTTTCAGATTCTTATCGGATGTGAGTGTGAACCTATCCGTGCATTGCTGGCTAAGTCGCAGCCGATTGTCGGATGAGCGTAATGTGATGCATAGCCCATTGTAATGCTTGATAATGAAGGTCCGAATGGGTGGTGGCACTAAAAAGATGCTAAATCATGTTACCGTGTAGCAAAGATTCATTGAAAGAATCGCATTGATATTTGAAATGAAGAAGAGATAGATATAGAGAAATATCAACGATTCAATCAGAGAGATGGCAACATTGTTGGAAGTCACTCCTAGATATCGTTGTGTGTTCCCAAATTCGATTTTCAAACTAGAGTAGGGCAAAAAGAAACTGCAAAGCATGGAAATGACTGGATTCTATTTGCTTTTTAGCTACCAAATGAAAAACAGAATGATGCAAAATATGGAAAAGAAAGGAGAATTTTGCATTTTCTTTCCAGCAAAAAATTTATCTGTCATACCAAAAGAGAATTTAAGTCTCATTTCATCACATCCTCTGTAGAGAACTACAAGCTGGCCTTCTTTAGGGTTTACAGCACCATTTAGAGGATGAATGCAAGACCCAGTTTTGATCTGTTTCAATGAACCAAATGATGTCAATTCAAATCTTGTGTTGTCTCCACAGTTTGACGTGAGAGTGATTTCGCTGTTGTCTCTATTTCCAATCGGTTCAATGCATTTACCAGTGGCAGAATGAACCAAGGACTTTGTAGAGCTCATGTGATAGAGATCATCACAGCTGGAGGACAAGTGGATTCGTCGGTCAGATGTGTCATACTTGAAGCATTTCTTGCTGTAGTGCTGTATTCTAAATGCACCCGCAACTGGTGGTTTCGTCGTTGGTGGAGGTACTGTGACAGGGCCTGTGGCTGAAAAGTGGGGCAGATGTCAAATGCTGACCTAAGGCTATAGTTCTGGTGACCTTATTCATAGAAAGACGGGATAGAAAAGTGTGCTTGCTTAGAGGAAGCATGGACAGGAACAGGAATGTGGCAAAAAATAAAAAAAAAATCAACGTAAAGTAGCACTGAAATTTGCTTAAATTTCTTTTCGAGCTCTTTGCGTTGGATAAAGGCCCTGGGGACCAAAATCAGAGGCCCCAGCAAAAGAAGAAAATGAAGACCGAGAGGAGATTTAGATATCGTATAAAGTTTGTTGATTTTGGGTCTGTCTAATACTGAATATAGTCAGGAAATGTTTTCCATCAAAGGGTGCATCTTTACACCTTTGCCTTGAACCAAGTAAATTGTAAGTGGCAATGCGAGCTCTCGTCTACACAGATTGTGTGGTCCGTAGTCCTTACTGCCACCTCACAGTGTAAGACGACATAAGAAATGGCCTCATCTTATGCTATTTTCATCTGAATTTGACAAAGTCTTGCCTCAGTGCGTACAAATCATTCCTAGCCATTGCGTTGAATTTAGCCAATACATCCCTTTAAGGTCTTTCCATACCTTTGACAACAGAGAACTGTGTTCTTGAACTTCCGTCACATGTCATGAGATACAAAGTGCCCTGGCTGTTATAAAGACAGTAGCCACTTGCTGCATGCACAAATGTTCCCTGACTCGTCGATACAAACACAGAGGCATGACTTGAGCAATCTCCCTTCAACAAGACTTTGTGCCACTTGTTGAAGCTACCGTACCAGTTGTACGGCTGTAAACAGAACCCAGTTGCTTTATGCACTAATGTACCTCCTTTGCCATAGCTGAACTGATCCTTACAGGCGTCGGTTAATACAGCATGGCTCCTTGGATTGCTCACAACAACGCACTTTTCGTCACTCTTGCTTTTGATAAGGACATTATCAGAACCTATGAAAGGATACCAGATATATGAATGTGATTCATCAGCATTGAACACTACATTGAACACATTCAACTGTATGAAATTGGTTCCAAATGAACGACCAGGTGAATAGCATTCAACCTCCACTAGGAAGCACTGGGCAAGCATCAGGGGTGTAGCCAGGACTTTACGAGAGGGGGCTAAGTTTCCCAACAAGGGGGCTGGATTACTAATTCACAGAAGCTTGCATTTGGTTACGAATGGGTGCAGACTGACGTGAATTTTTCTCCGTTTGTGGGAAGGGCTAGCGCCCCCATGCTCCTGTAAGGGGCTACCCCTTGCAAGCACACAGCGGGATGTTACCCATGATCCTCAATACATGTGGCTGTAACCAAGGTGAGAGCATGTAGGGAGAGGCCATTGTTGAACAATGGGTATGTAACAACACTTCCCGCAGACCACATCAATGCGTAGTGAAGCAACAACCTCTGTATAGCGATTAGTTGAAAAAAACAAAGGAAAGACCTTATCCCCCAGTCCCCTAGGCTACAGCAACGACGTTATCGTCTTCACAAGCTTAGAAAATCGACAATTTTCTTCTTTTTTATACACACGATTCCACCTACATGTCAAAGGTAGAGATTTGGAAACTGAGAAGCTTTTTTTGCTTCTAGAGCAGTTTCCAGGTCCTTCCTCTAGATGTGAACATACCTCGTGATTCCCATGCCTGGGATCACAGAGAGCTAGCGACTATCCTAATTCTGAGTGAAAGGTTCCAGGCTGCTCTAGCTTAGAGTGGCTCACACAATGGCAATATCATGCAGATCCTCTACTGAAATCTTTGACATAGTCCTGTGCTTTGACGCCATTCTTAACAGTCTTTACATGTCCAGACATCAGAAAGCGCTTATCTGGAGCAAAGCTGAACGAAAGAGTTTAAGCAGAAAGGTGCAGACTACCCTTTTCGGTAAGATATACGGGGAAAGGCCATGGTGGCCTATATGCAGCCCCAACAATAGAAGAAAGAAGAAAGTGAAAAGCTAAAAGGAGAGGGAGATAAGATCAAGTTTATGGGTCTTCAGTTGGAAAGAGGGCAAGCTGCAGGATTCGGGAAAGAACGAAGAAGACTAAAAAAGACTTGGCTCAGAACAGTTCTTCGTTTAAAGCTGCGTCCCAACCCTCGCAGTGAGTGAAGGACTCTTTAACTTACTCTATCGCACCAGGTACGGTTTAAGCAACATACTTACCACCTCCTTGTCTCTCTGTTGCTGTGTAGATGAGTTTGAAATGACTAGAGAATGTTGCATCACTTTTGTAAAATACATACATCTTGTTTGAGCTTGAGGTCACCTGCATATTTGGCGGACTCCTGCAGTACCTTCCAATCAGTGGACTACTGCCTGAATCGCCATCTCGTACTTCTACGTAATCATACGGACAACCCTCGTCAAATTCAAAGTTCATCAGATTCATAACAAGGGTGACTCTTTTCCCACTGCTAACTTGAATTTTCCAGCTTTTTCTGATGTTCACGTCTTCTGATTGATGGGTGATTTGCCCGTGATCTTTTCCCGTCAATGCAACATTCGAAGCTATAAATAAAGTTATTCATGGCAATGGGTGTTCCAGAAGAGCAACATTTGTAGCTTTGATAGCAATTTTCTCTAAAAAGAGATCTTCTTACCAGCAACCAAACATGATTCGTTTGATGCTTTAAAATTGAGCGGTATTTGAACCAAAAATTCCTTTAAACAGAGCTCAGATTGGCTTTTTTAGCTTCAAATGTTTTCAAGGCCTCGGTTTATCGAATTTCATTTTCTTCAATTCTCTATTTTTCGTCTCAACGGTCAACTTTTGGAAAAAATTTTGATGGAAAAAAATGCAATTGCATCTATTTCGATAGATGCAATCAAATCCTTTTTTCCATCAGACTTTTTGGTGTTGAATAATTTGACTTAAGCTAGTTGAATAATGATTGACAATGCAACAGCCATCTGTTGCTAGATTTATGTCAATTGAAGGTGTGTACTCGAGTCTAACTAACATATTCAGCCTGTTCTCTTCCTTGACTGCACAGTCCACGAGATGTGATAGTATTCATGTGAAATGTAATGATTTCTACTGACAAATGTGTTTTGAAAAAGGTATGACGAACTTACGACTGCACCCACGTTTCGCAAAGTTGAACTGAAAGCAATAAATTCGGAATGAAAACGATTGCAGAAAGACAATTACTGCTCATGAATGTATGAAATTTTCTAATTCATTTGAAATGCACGATTTTTTGACAAGGTTTCCTGAGCTGCTTTCTTGGTAAAAAACGTTGAAACCAATACTCGAAACGAGTTCTGGAGTGCACCTTGTTGGAGGGTTACAATCTCTGCCTTAGCATCGTAAGGCCAGTTCTTTCCCAGCGCCATTTGGCCGCCAGATTGAACCCAGGTAGCCATGTTCTGAGTGTTGCCGTGGTGTAACGGTCAAGCATTCGAACTAATAACGCAGGATTTGTGAGTTCAAATCCTGCACGTGTCACAATGAAAGCACCATTGGTGATGAAGGCCACGGGAAACCACTTCATAAATTCCACTTCCCTAGAAAATCTCAGAGCCCTGTCTCTGGTTTCTGCTATACTCAAAATCGAGTATGCGACAACGCAGTTTTAGCCATGTTCTGATGGACAGACAGATATTGAGCATCCAAAGCGAGCACGAGCTTGACTTGAGCCCTGGACCTTCTGCTCAGTAGTACTGTGTTCCGACCATTTTGTCAGCTACTTTTGTTCCATTTCGTGGACATAGATTTTAAATCACATTCTAATGTAAAAAGTTTAAATTGATTGCCACATTTTTCCAGTTAATTGTAGTTATCATTCATGATGCTTCTTACCAGAAGCGACAACTCAAACTACTTGCAGATGATAGATAGCATGAGATGAAAATTCTACCTTGCAGTTGGTGCAGCATGCTTCACTGCTACATTCGGCCCCAATGTTTCTTTTCAATTTGCAAATGCTACCATCACAACATGGATTGCGTTTCAAGCAGTCCTGCAAATGATCAAAACGTGCTTCAGATGTTCTACGAGCGTTAAAGCATCTACTTCACAATTCAACTACCATGTTTATGTACCTGGTAACCAGAATTTCACATTTTAGTGTCCTCTTGATTAGCGCGCGGTGCAGTTGTGAAACGATTAAGCGTGTGGACTCATAACACAAGGGTCTTCAGTTCGAATCCTGCGCCTGTCACAATATAAACGCCATTGGCGATGAAGGCAACGGGAAACCAGCTCATGAAATCCATTTCCCTAGAAAGGATTGACCCCCCTCTCCCTTCCCCCGTCTCTGGCTTCTGCTACGCTCAGAATCGAGAATGCGATGCAGCTTTATTTTTACCGCCATTTATCAATGAAAAATGCTTCCGTTAGAACACAGTACCAATAATGCAGAATAGAAGCCTTGCCAAAATGCTGCAATGGAATTTTGTTATTCGTCCTGTTGAAATTCGACAAAATGCTTGAAGAAATTTTATCACACATATCAGGATTTGTGAAACCGCCCTTTGAAGCAACTGTCTGCATCACTGATTTATAATCAGTTGCACAAACCTCAGTATTGAAAAATAAGATGACATATAATTTCGTTATACATAGAATCTTTCACACGCATGGATCTGCTTCTAGATATACCCGCAAGCCTCTTCTTCCCACAATTATTCAATACTTTTTAGGGCTAATTAATGTCCAATGAAATTATCGTCAATCGTTACCATTTTTTCACTTTCCTGCGCACTGTTAAATTCAAGTTAACTGAGTTATATTAATGCGAGCTCCTTTCTAAACGAATGAAGTTCTCACCTCCGATTTGCCACAATCGCATTCTTCTCCAGCTTGAATTATCCCGTCTCCACAGCCAAGAATAGTAGACTATGATTAAAAAATTTCTTTGAATGCACTCCCGCTAGATTGTATGCAACCATTCTTAACCAGTAAATAGCTCTTCGGAAGTTGACTGTAGTTCTGAGACTTTTCTGTTTGCTTCATTTATTCCGTAGCAAATTTTGTCAGATTTTGTTCCGATTGCTAGCTTACCATCATAATAGGAAGTATGTAGCATTCGCTCCTATCCATATCTGGCAAGACTCATGCAAGAATGGCCCTTCTCGTGTAAATTTTTCATTTCTCGTGCGAGAGTGGCACTTCTCGTGCAAGATTGGCCCTTCTCGTGTAAATGTGGCAATTCTCGTGCAAGATTTGCCCTTCTCGTGTAAATGTTCCACTTCTCGTGCAAGAATGGCATTTCTTGTGCAAGATTGGCCCTTCTCGTGTAAATGTTGCACTTCTCGTGCAAGAATGGCATTTCTTGTGCAAGATTGGCCCTTCTCGTGTAAATTTTGCACTTCTCGTGCAAGAATGGCATTTCTTGTGCAAGATTGGCCCTTTTCGTGTAAATTGGGCACTTCTCGTGCAAGAGTGACACTTCTCGTGCATGATTGGCCCTTCTCGTGTGGGTGTTGAAAGCTAATCATGTCTCCCTCTATCGCTATTACACCTTGACAGGTTGCTGTTTATTGTAATTATGATTTAAGCATCCCTAATAGATTGCGATGTTAAAAAAGAATCAATCAGTTTACCTTCTGCATTGATCGAAGTCGTGCCTTTTTATTGAGTCTGATCTAAAGAACCCTTGCACGTCACAAATAAACCATTAAGTCAAATGAGCACCTAGTATAGGATCTCAAGATGCAATATTCGTAATGACAAAAGATACTGACTTGAAGTGGTTTGTTATTGAGACAGTTGAATCCGTCAACTCTTATCATGTTCAGCTCTCCCATTGAAAACGCCTTTGGCCAACTGAAATAGTTGAAGTTAGCTCATCAGTCTTAAATTCTACCATAGTTAGTCCTGAGGCTAGGTTGTCTTAGTCACGGATTGTTGTCTGAATTTCAGGCTCTAAAACGTCACCGATCGATCATTACCCAAATACAGCAGAAAACCTATCGAATGAATTGGAAGACAGCACACCTTGATTGCAATATACGACTTTAGATGAGAATCTTGTGTCATTAGTTTTGGGCTAGAAGCAAATTCTTTACACTCACTCGTTACCTCCAAGGGTGCAACGTCCACCAAACAAATGATACGTAGGGCAAGTGTATTCTGGATCTGATGAAAAAAGCAATTTGAAGCCATTTTAAGCCACCTAGGACCCATACTCTCAACAAAGAAGCAAGTTGCAAAGGCCTATAGAAAATACAATCCTGTTAGAAATATTTACCAAACCTTGATCGAATTAGCTTTGAGGTAGTTGATGCAGGCCAAATCTCGTTTCTCTTTGTCCGCTACCTTCTTGCCCAGAAGTGAAGGGTGCTTGGAATTAATAGGGAAGAAAAGTGGGGCGAGGAAAAGTACTAGCCACCCTGCCTCACCATAGCGTGGCCTCGTGATCGTCTGAATAGTACCTCTCTAGCAATGTGCTCTCAAACGCTCGCGTCAAGTGTGGAACACGGCATTACTCACTTCTTTGTACTCTCGCTTGAGCCAAATGGCTACGGGAATGAATGTACTAGCTGCGTGCTCATCATAGCCGAACGTTTTGTGCAGATGACAAGCTTTGCTTGATCATCAAACCAGTTTACCTTATCAAGTGGACCTGTTGGAAAAAAAATGCTTCCGCCTTTGTTGGATGGTGATAATACAAATTGAACATAAGCGCGCAATTCAAATTTTGATCATTTTGTCGTTTATCTAGCCTTTTGTAAGATGGCTACTGAAGAATTAACTGAACGCACCAAAATTGTGACCGGAACGCAAATGATGTGCCAATTCATGCGTCAAGATATTCGCCAATGACCGTGCAATGATTTTGTCTCTTCCACCGAGCTGCTCAAATGAAATTATCAAACATACAGCTGACAAGGTAAGTTAGAAATACAGAATGCCTGAGCCCTTTAGAAATATACATGCTACTTGGTTCGTTGATTTACTGGTCAAACGGTGGTTGAATGATAGATTTTTTCAGTTACTTAATACCTCATCTATTTATTCAGCCATTCATCTATCTATTTATTCTTTGGTTGGCTGGTTCATTGATTCGATCTGAAGAGCTTCATTAACTTTTTGACTTTTTGACCTTTTAAAGTCAATGCAAAATCTAACTGAAGTTAGCTCTGTCTTTGGGGTATTCAATTACTCTTGTGTACAACTATGCTATGCTACTATATGGACATTTTTTTTTAAATTTCACTTGTATCGGACGAGCAAAAAGTCTCTACCGTGGCCATGGTAAACACTTCACCCCAACTTGATTGTCTGCAATAGTTTGACGAAGCTGTCCCAGCCGCACCATACAAATCTTTGTCACTAGAATGGAGCATTGTCTTTTATTCATTTATAATTTCGTAGAAAACAGTCTAAATCGTTCTTAAAGGGCAACCATACGTTTACAGAAAGGAAGGTGTCAGCTTTCTGTAATTTCAGGTGTAACAATTATGAGGTTTGGTCATGCAAAGAGGTAGGACCAGAACACTTATCGAGGAGCATAACTTCTGAATGCCATAAAATGCATCTTAATATCCATGCATCATAGGAATGTTGACATGACGTCACATTATGAGAAAGCACCAGTGGCTTCTCAGCGTCCGAAGATCCACCCTCAGATGTTACGGTAGGAAATGTTCAATTAAAGTATTTAGTGTGAATTCATTTACTTAAATGTCATTTACCAATCATAAATTTGGCATCGAATCATATAAGCATAGAATTTGTTGAGTCAAAAACCTACCGTTGAATATCAATCCAGAGGAAGTATCAATGTGACACATTATAGAGAAGAAAAGCATAAATAGGAAACATTTCCAATTTATCGTTTTATATAGTATGACACAGGCTGGTGTGTACAAGGCTGAAAGGAAATTGAAATGATACCAGCAAATAACAGGTGTGAAAGATCATGCTAAAGGTGAGGTTCAAAGGTCATTTGGAATGCATTTTTGAAAATAGTATCAACTTACAAAACATGAATCGAAACATCGAATTTCAATCCTTTCTCATATCGTAGCTTTCTTGAGTACTCTCTGAAATTTCTATGCACCTCCTGGCTGGTCTTTGTATTTCCAGTGTTGGCCAGATCTCTTTGACTCCAAACTTCAAAGCCTTTCAAAACAACCCTTATCTTAGCTTTGCTGTACATCTGAAACACAAACATGGTGCGAAACAATCATTCATCTATTGATAAAACTAGTCAAGTAACTTCTAATAGAAGCTAGAAACTTTTACTTTTTCAGGAAATTAACTAATAAGTGACATAGCTGGTCACTTAATTAGTTAGCTAATTATTATTTGTCTCTTTTTCGATCTCTGTAAATCTTTATGAACAGCTAGCAGCGATTGCTGAAGTTCTGACAACTAATTTCCTTTTCACTTTTATTTTGAAGGTCGGACAATGGTAATTGCGAACTTAGGTTGAGGAAGCAAAGCCAACTTAGCAAAAATTTGCTTCAATCAGCCGAACAGGAAAAGATTCGATTGTCTTTTCGCTTGCTCTAGACCAGAGAAGCTCTGTTTGCTGCGACATAGCCCCACGCTTGTTCGTCACTTCCAAGGTGGTTTGTTGCATTTGTCAGATAATCCAAACTGCGCTACTCGTATGCTGAACAACAAGCGTAGGCATTGAACCCGGAACCATTTTTCTCCTAAGAAAAATTCATATTGCCTGAGCTGTCACTCTCTAATGGTAATAGCTTCATTCAGCAAAGTTTCTTGACTTCGTGAAGTCCCCATTAGAGCGAAGAAACGCACAAATAATTATTGGCCTTGCTATCTCTGAGTGTAAAACAGGACAGAAAAGTTTTGCAAACCTTGTCAACAATGTTAATGGAGTCCAGGGCATGCTGTCGAATTCTCTCCATTGCTAAATTCTCCGTTTTATACTCAGCTTTAAACGCACTATACTACAACGAAAATGAGAATTGGACGAAGTATACGAAAGCTATATCTTCCAAATCCCTCATTGAGAATCGATAGCATTATGATTTATTGTGATAAAGCAATAGAAAATGAGAAAAAAGGCATCAGATGTAGGGATTTTCTAAAATTTAGAACTTACTTCCAATTTATTCTCTTAAGTTAGATGCGTAATTTATTTCAAAACTTTCTAACTCGTGACAACCACCGACCTAATGATGGATACATATACATCATGGTAAAATGGTCTTTGCAGTCGTTACCATGAGTAAAAGGCATTGCTTACAACGCCTGGAAGAGCTTTGAACTTCAACTATCAAGATTAAAATACTTTTGGTCCAACATGTTCTACTTTTGATCATGTCATCAAAATTGATTCTGTTTTATAATCGCAATCATGCATTGGCGAAATGTTTCGATGATTGGAAATGCATACATGTTACACAGACTTGTTTCATAATGCATTTGCTGACTTACGGAGCATCACAGATAAACAGGTAGTCTTTTCACCGAGAGCAGACACTTCATTACAAATCTACCGATTTATTCATCGTATTTGCATCGATTCTTAAAATCCATGCTGCAAAGCAAGTATGCATTCAAAACGCAAGCCGTCGTAGAATATTAACAGGACTCACAATTCCATTGTTGTAAACCATGTACACTTCGATGTATTTCGTTTGCCAGGAGAGAGAAAATTTCGGATGCTGAAAGTAATAGTAGTTTGAGTCATTTGTCCTTGGTCCCATGTACCCTGAAGACGAAACGAAATGAGACTGTTTCGTATTACAGAGTCACATATGAATGAATGCTGATGCAATTCGAAACGAAATGAGACTGTTTTGTATTACAGAGTCACATATGTATGAATGCTGATGCAATTCGAAACGAAATGAGACTGTTTTGTATTACAGAGTCACATATGAATGAATGCTGATGCAATTCGAAACGAAATGAGACTGTTTTGTATTACAGAGTCACATATGAATGAATGCTGATGCAATTCGAAACGAAATGAGATTGTTTTGTATTACAGAGTCACATATGAATGAATGCTGATGCAATTCGAAACAAATTGAGATTGTTTTGTATTACAGAGTCACATATGAATTAATGCTGATGCAATTCGAAACGAAATGAGACTGTTTTGTATTACAGAGTCACATATGAATGAATGCCGATGCAATTCGAATAATTCTTATTATCGTTGGAGGTGATGCAGAAAAATTGTTAGTTGGCATAAAGCAAGAGGGGCTACCAAGAAGTACCAACGCATTGAAATCAACCCCATTGAACAACTGTGTGGTCTAGGTGAGGGAGGGAAAATCTTCCTAGGTTTGTGTGCCCATCAACAGCTTAGCAGACATGGGTTGGTCACTTCACCAACACTGACTTGCAACCCGCAGTCATCTCTTTTTGATTTTTGAATGTTGCGAATCCTGCATAAAATCACATCATTTTATCATCATCATCATTGCTCCTCTTGTTTTTGCTTATACTGCTATTATTAATATTATCAATTTTATTATTGCCATCAATATTGCTGATATGATTAATCATTAACAGTATTGCTGTCAATTTCGCTATCACTGTTAGTGCTATTATCATCATTATCGTCACTTGATTTGACATTGTATTTCCTTCTTTCTTTTGTTTCTTTTTCCATTTGAATTGTCATTAGTGTTAAATAGAAACAGCCAATTACACACTGCCTGTTATGAGAGATGTGTGTTTTTTGTATTTTAAGTATCCAGTTGATGAATGGTTATAAAAAAAGTCATTATTGCTGCCTTTGTCAATGCCCCTCTTAATTCAAATATCATCACAGTTTTCATCATTATCATCGTAACTGGTATTATCATAACTATCACTTTTATCATTGAAATTTTAAGAAATTTAAGGCACAGATTGTTGGCGATGTGTTGCCTCAAGATAATGTAGATACGGTTATGTCTTCAGTATGACAAACTCCAGAATATTGATGCAAACATTTACATAGATCAGCAAGAATTAGAAAGACGGGTTAACTCCATTCTGCAATATCATTCGTTCATAAACTTGCCTGCTACTGCACAGACACCCATGAGTTTCTTTCCGTAAACAAATATTTTCTCTTCTATGTTTTTCCCGTATGCTGTGCAATCTTTTGCTTTAACTTGAAGACCGCTGGTCACGCTGACGCACTTTTTACCGGACTCGGTTCTGAGTCCTGCCCAGTCCCTTTCTAACCAGGTCTTGCCTTGTTCCACATACGGAAAATGACATTTCCAGACGTTAGCCGCATTGTTTTTCCTGCAATTGGACAAAATGATCGCGTCGGAATTCGATGCAAGCGACATGCACAACTTCGAATCAATGTGTCTGAGCATACCTGAAACATATGGCATCTAAACTCAATGTCGGTACACGATGATTGGATGGAATGAGCGAATTAGGCAAGAATGATACTAGATTGAGACGTGAATAAGAGGCTAGATAAGTATCATTATGAAAACAGCCCTGCTGCCAAAGAATGCCATGAGAAAGCACTTGTTAATGGTTCCCCAGCATGGACTCCCAGTAAAAAGTTTCAAAGAAAGTTAGATGGATCTTGCACTAGAATGTTCCGGGTAGTGTTAAACTTAGACTTTAATCGTTATGTTAACTTTAATAGTTATGTTTTTAAGCGCCTATGAACCATGGGGATATATAGCACTATAGAAATGGCTATACTACTATTATTATTATTAAACTGGAAAAGGCATCCAACCATTACCCGTTTGTATTGTCAGCTGCCCAGGATTTCTTCAGTAATAAGAGAAATAAGAGCACAATATGCCAGACATCTTTACAGAAGAGAAGATGAGGTCATCAGTGACGTAATACTATGGGGTCTTAAACATGGAACCGCTGCAATAGGAAGGCCTGTCAAGACATACACCAAATTACTGACGGCAGACACTGGTTTACATCTTGAAGATCTTCACAAGTCCATGGATGGTATGGTCTTTTGGAGGGAATGAGTCAATATGGTCCAGGCAACAGGCCCGATATGATGATGATAATGATGATGATTAAGTAGCATCGACATTAATTGATGCTAAGCTCACTGGTGTGCATCCACTGCATTTTACCCATAGCTATATTCTATCTCCCCCAACACCTTTGCTCACCGATAACATCAAACGTCAACTACGCTGGTTTGGCCATGTTGTCAGATCTAACCCAGGCAATCTTACCAAGATCTACTTATCTGACCTCATCAGTGGCGACCGACCCAGAGGACGTCCGAGAGAGACCTGGCTCGATCTTTTTCTCAAAGCTGCCTCATTGAACAGACTCAACGCTCAAACTTTAGCCTCTAATCGTATTGCATGGCGGTCGTTCATAACCAACTTTAATTGCAATTAATGTTCACTTACCCCGTTTATTTGTAGTTAACTTCTGTTGAACTAGTTTCTAAGTGCTTAATTTACTTATTTATGCATTTGAATTGCTCCATGACAGTTCGTACTCTGCACCTACATCTTTTGAGTTAAAAATATATGTATGTATAAATATATATAAATATATATATATAGATATATATATATATATATAAACATATATATATATTTATCTATATATATATTTATATATATATATATAAATATATATATAAATATATATCTTTATATATATATATATAAATATATATATATATATATATTTATATATATCCTTTACATATTAAGTATACAATTTTACACTAACGAAATGCAAACTAACTCTTTACTAGACAGCACTACAAGGACAATACCAGGAGGAGCAAATCATCACAACTATCCCCTGGCTTTTTACATGAATATGAATAATTATTTCAAACACAACTAGCATCAGCTACCTGCTTACAAGAATTTACAACAAAGGGATGAAAAAAAATGCTTAAGAAAATGTTTAATGAGAGAGAAAAGTTTAAGGCTATTATTTCTTTATGGACATCTAGACCATCTTTCCCCCCTTTTCCTCCATCCCCTTCTCCCTCTCCAACTCTGACTTTCCATCCCAAACTGTCCACAGCTTCTAGAGCAGAAATTTTAGTGGGAAGAATTTTCTGCGGTAATAAAAAACCAATATTTCAATGGGAACTCGAGAAAACCAATAATTTTTGAGCAGCATAATGAAATGTTTTTTTAGTGAGTTATGTGGTGGAAAGGCCATGGTGGCTTATACAAAGCCCTAAAAAGGAAAAGAGAAGAGAGGGAAAGGCTAAGAGGAGAGAGTGATCAGATCAAGTTAAACAGCGAAATGTAGAGCATTACCTTTGTGAATGCCACTAGGTATCATCTGGAACAATTGATTGCTCTTTTCTAAGTCACAACCTGTTGCCTTGACAACACCAGATACTGGCTCAAGACAGGATCCACTTTCATCATGCTGAATTCGGATGGTTTCTAGGGACAGGGTGATTTCATGTGAAACCAGGATAATCATTTCTTAGAAAATCGTTTTTAAAATACATGCTCAAGTTAAAAGAACTCAACCTGTGATCCTCACATCCGACGCCAATCATAGTGTAACCAGGTCATCAGGCTTCCATCAAGAACAGCCCTTACAATTTCAAAACCAAATATTTAGTTTAAAAAAGCAAAAAGCAAAAAACAAAACAGCATACGATCATTTCAAGAATAAAAGGGATTCTTAGCTCCAACCCAAGCCGTGCAATTGGTGTTACCCTTCTGTTTTTCCGTAACGCACCAAGATCTCCGAGGTTCCTAAGATTTCCGAAGGCATATTCATCAAATTATTTTGCTTATTTACTTGCTTGTCAACTTCTTCCTCCGTTTAAGTTTTCCATTTAGGCATTTTGCCGCATTTCTGTTTAATCCTGTAATGCTTTAAGCAACTGCTCATCTTTTATCGTTCTATTCACAATTCTTCAGCATAATCGTTTTTAAATGTTTAAGCCAAAGCGAAATTAGTATCTCATTTGTCTGAAATAACTGATATAAAGAAACAGTTGATTTCTTTCGCAATGAATGGATGAAATAACTGAAACAAAAGTTTTATGATATGAGCCTCGAATGGGGGACTTTGTTGGTTGAGACAGAAGCTGCGATCCCAAACCCGATAACCAGACACTGGTAGGGAGACATCCAAGGTAGGACTGTTCGGAAAACGTGCATGAGAAGCAGAGCAAGAAATCTGGACGACCCTTTAATGAGAGATAAGGCCCAAGCCCAACAATGAAAATTCAAGTAAACTGAAGATTCAAACTGTGAACCGGGCCCAACAAATGACTGAAGGCCACACAGTACCCTTTTATGAAGAGGTCCGAAAGGCACAAATCACATTTTTGACGGCTCTCAGTAGAAGATGGGAATAAATGGCGCAAAATAAATGCCCTTTATTATTGCAACTAAGTCGTATTAGGAATTGGTAGAAAAGAAATTCCACTCACGCAGTGATTTTACTATTTCGTGGACGTAATAGGAGTCCCCAGGTCTCACTCCTCGCCTGTGTCGGCCTGTAAAAGATAATGACGTCATAGTTCATATCCATAGAGAAATCGAAGGAGCAATTGAAGACATCCGACCTACTTACCGAGTCTTCTCCAGCTGCACTCGCCACTCCCTCGGTTCTCTCTCTCTTGCTTCTCCCAAATAGCAATATATAATCAGTAATAACAATGAACTTCTTATCTACAGCCTCGTTCTACTGCAGCCTTCTTTCCACAATTTCGTACCACATCACGTAATGCTTGTTATGGCTTAAAGACATCATCGTTTATGGTCGTGTAGGTTGTGGCAGAGACTTCCCAATATTGTAAGACAATCAGATGATTTTTCCAATTTCAAAACGACAGTCAGGGCCTGGACGGAGAGGAATGTAACTGCAAAATATGCAGACCGTTTGTAGCTAACATTGGATTCTTGAAAAGATAAGATATTTGATGCATTAAAAAACGTGGAAAATGTTTGGACATTGTAAAGATCTGTACATGTTTCTGTAGATCATTACTTTGTACTATTGCATTTTACCTTAATTTATCTTAAGTTAGTTAGATAGTAGGCGCAAAATTGCCTTTGTTGTAGCTATTTCATGTCTACCTACTGTAAATAAATGAATAATAATAGTAATGATAAATGCTCCTTTTTAGCTATGTCTACAGTGTCAGAACTCTTAGGAAAGCTTTGCTCTCGTTTTGCAGAGAAAATGAACCTTTTACTGCTAAAAGGACAAGTTATAGCCCCCAAGAGCACATTGTTCTTCAGTAAAAGTAGGGCTTATGTTGATAGCAGCTTAGTTGTTGTAGCTGATTAAACAGCTCCTTAAAAGGAGGTTTTTCTTATTGTCATTGCGATAGTCTTTTCCTGTCACTTTTAAAAGTGGCATTTGTCGGAGCTAGTTTGCATGTCAGTTCGCGAAAAGCATGCAATTACTGGTAAAATTAAGGAAAGTGGATAGCGAAGCCCTTTATTTTTAGAAATTGAGTGACGATAAAATCGAAGTAACCCAAAAGATTTTTGACAGCTGGTAGCTAAATGGTGTCCAGCATTTGTTTCTAGTCTCGCTAAAAGTGACAGCTGCAATGGCAATTCCAAACAGGCCTTAGTCGTATATAGGTATAGAGAGAGATATCATGTTGGGACGAGCTCGATTGTTACATTGTTCGTGCTAGCTGTAATATTTTTTTGCAAAAAATGCATGTCTGTCTTGAAATCATTAAACCACAATTGGACTGGTTTCTCTCTCAATTTTTCTACATCTGAGAATGGTACATTCTAATTCTCGACGAAAAAGCTCCACTTTAGATAAATACGAAACATATATGGTTTATGTAAAGTGGGGTTATTCAGCCTGTTTGCATCTATTGATTAAAAGATACTTCAAAGATCTTTTTCAATAATAAATGACATTACCTTGAGGATCCCAAAGAACAATAACGCAAAATCAAGCGCAAAGGTATTTGCTGCCGCTGTCGCTAGTGGAGAAGGCATCGTGGCCTAACAGTATACTTCTATAAAAGCTTAACTGTTAAAAACATTCAATTTGAGTTTTGAATACTTCAAACTTTTAATACATGCATTTCTTTTCGCTGACTAAGAGCGAAATCAAACTTGAAAGCATTCCTTTGGAACACTAGCTAAGCAGATGCTGACTTGCCCAAGATTGCTCAGAAATATCCAAGTAATTTTTAATGGAGTTACACATCCAAGCTAGTCTCCAGCAATCACCCGATGAAATAAGACATCATTAAACAGGTTTGGCTCTCATCGATTGATCTAGACAATAAGAGAGCCACCTTTTAAAGGCTTCGTCTACATACAACTCCTCTGCCTGCAATCCGTAATGTCAACTTTTGCCTTTCAGTTTTGCCTCTGTAGTATTTTTCTTTTATTAGCTAATAAGCTACGTGTGTTAAATCTCATCTTTTTCAAGAATATTGTGTCTTTATATATGGAGCAATGTATCGATCAAACAACTTACCAAGTGGAGTGAAGGCTGAAGCACAAACGAGAACAGAAAAAATTGCAAAGAACGTTCCAAGCTGGCTCTCCATGACAAGCTACGATTGACGAGCGATTGGAAAGAAAGATAACGCAGAGAGAGAAACGAAACGATGTAGTTCTAGTTGCCTTTATTTATCAGTTCGTATATTTGCATAGCTGATTTGAAACACCCTAAGAAATACTTGAGAAACGAAACGATGTAGTTCTAGTTGCCTTTATTTATCAGTTCGTATATTTGCATAGCTGATTTGAAACACCCTAAGAAACACTTGAGAAAAACATCCCATTTACGATCTTGCTTCCTGCAAAAGTAGCTAAGCTGAAATAACACTATTTGCAGTTATTGCATATCAAAACCTACCATATGGAGCGGTCACTGTATTTGCTGCAATGTGTCTTGATCATGGTGTACTCAGCTTTAATTAAATTTTGCACAACCTTCCCAAGATTTTGTTCATGTTAACAAAAAATATCGCATAAATAAATAGGCTGGAATTTTCATCTATGAGTAGATCATATTTGAATCGATATTACATTCAAAAAACTCCTAAGAAAAATTGCCTCGAAACATATACAACAACCTTATACTAACATAAATCTTTGCATGCCGTTTCTCTTACTATCTCAATTTTTGTACTTTATACAGTAGAGACTGTGTTCAAATCGTCATTGCAAGATGGTATTGAGGAGTATTTTCGTGTATTGAAGTATACTGTGGTATTTTAGCATGCTATAGCGTAGTGTACTGTATCGCAGTGTATTGAAGTAGCATTGCACTCAAAGTGCACTCCATTGTATTGTATTGCATCGTAATGAATTTCACGAGGCTGGCAATTTGGATTGTTTTCACTGTAAGTGGCTGTGCGTTTTGTCGAAACCTAAGCCATCCTGTCAGCAGATATTCCCATAAACGCATTCGGATGGATTTTTCTCATTAAGAGCTGAGAGATGAATGCTTCCTTTTGCTTTATGCTGAAAACGTTCAATTGATATTTTGTACCGATTATTGATATTCTTACAAGATACCTTTGCCTTCACATCCATCCCAGGTTAAATTCATTTTAAAATTGCTTTCAGAAGGGACTTTTAAGAACTCTTTACTCTGCCACGATGTCTTGGTGCCAGCCCCCTTTCCTGCTCAATCTTTTCAAGTCTCTCTTCTAGTGATAACTCCTTCAAAGGTATGCATGTGTCCCCTCGGGGGCCATTTTCATCACAGTTTCTCGACCTTATGTCGTGTTCATCTAAGTCTGAAGGCTCGAAACGCAATTCATCACTGCTGTACTTGTCATTCCCTCCACTGAAACTGAAATCTCTACCGTTCGAACGATTCCTTGCGTAATGCCAATATCGGCTCCATGTCATTTCATCGAGAATACCACCACCAACGAACGGTGCTGCAGAGAAAGGTCTTGAACCATCCATGTATCCTCTGTGGCGCAATAGGGCATCTTTCTCGATCGTTATCTCTTGTCTGTCATTATGAACAAGAGACTTTGTTCTCCGACCATGTCCTCCGCTTCCCCTTTGATTCAACAGTTGCTTTGACTTTGCCCCAATCGTTTCCGACTTATTCCTGTTAAGATGCAAATTATCGCTGTATTTCCTGTTGTTGATATCATTATTCGCTGATGACATAGTTGGGCTCCGTTCAGCCTCTCGCCGATCACCATGCCATGTAGGCGGAGTATGCAATGACCTTGTGCGGACTCGTATCACTTCATCTCGGCCAGTTTCGTTGCCTGCTTCACTTCTAAAGTTTTCCAACTTCGGCAAAACAAGCATTGCATTTTTCCTCTGTTTTGTGGCCTTGTTAGTCAACGGCTTGTTGGTCTCCATTTTAGACCTGATAAACACTTTACTGTGCGAAGGAAGCCTACTAGCAGTTCTACTGTTAGGAGGGCTAATGAAAGACGCGGATTTCTTTCTATCACCACAAAACATACGGCATTGTAATAAACAAAGTTGTTTTTATCAGCTTTGCGTATTCTATTTTGCTGTGTTGATTGAATAGACCATTCAAAATTCTCATTATCGACGAAGCAAGAAGAAAAACGTATCCAAGTCTCTCACAGAGACTCTCGGCTGGCTAGTGGTAACAAACGCCTTCGTAAATTCCAGCAGAAACAGAACCTTTCCCAAAGACAGCTCCTTTTTCTGGATCAGGTCAAATTTTCAGTTGATAAAAGTATTTGGCTACTTCATTGCATTAAAATGTGGCCGGCATAGCTGTTGACAGCAGGGTTCTTCGTAAATTGCAGTCTCTCTATGTTTCTTATCGCTACCAGGTAATGCCTTTACTGCAGATGAAGAGTAGGAAGGGAAAACGATATGGTCAGATCGGTCTGCCTGCTCCACATGGTAGTCGGGTTAGAATATGACCAGCTCATCATCTGTGGGTCGTAAAAGTCGAATGAAATAAGTTGGTAGCAGAAGGGCATCCGATCATGAATGAATCAGCGTAGGGGGCTGTGAAGATATGGACCTAGTGCTCGACTGTCCACACCCGTGTGCCCGCTTTGTCGAAGAAGCCTGAAGAAGAAGAAGTAAGAAGGAGGGCTACTACTAGAGCTGATCATTATTACATGAAGGAACTTTCGGCTCATCAGATTGCAATGCTGGTGGCAAAAGGAATCTTCCTCTGATGTTCCGCCAGTAGAAAGAAACTTTTCTGGGTAAAAGGGAAAATCTATCGCTCGTTATTGAATTGAACGAGTTATTAGCCGGAAAAGGCATTTCATCATACGAGTGCTGTAATCAGCCATCCAAGAGCCTGAGTTTTGATTCTTACCTAGTGACAACTCTTGCTGATATCGAAAGGGTTCCCATTTCTCTAAGCTCTCTCTCTCTCTCTCTCTCTCTCTCTCTCTCTCTCTCTCTCTCTCTCTCTCAGGGTCTCTCTCTCTCTCAGGGTCTCTCTCTCTCCCAGGGTCTCTCTCTCTCTCTCAGGGTCTCTCTCTCTCTCAGGGTCTCTCTCTCTCCCAGGGTCTCTCTCTCTCTCTCTCTCAGGGTCTCTCTCTCTCTCAGGGTCTCTCTCTCTCTCTCTCTTTGATAACAATAATGGGAAATAGACGGAATTGTTAAGAGGAAAGAAGTAGCGATCATATTGGCTAATCAGCACCACTTCTCACTCTATAGTCATAACCTTTTTCTAGATTTGACGCATAAAGGACCAGAAGCAAATTTGTCCTGAAACATGCCTACTGGTGGCTTCCTTTTTTGTGGAAATCGAAGAAACTTTATTTTTTCAATGAGAGTACGTCCATAAAGCTGAGGAAGTTATAATGCGATTATTCTAAGTGGGATTTCTTCTCATTCTGACATTCAGTTAATTAACTCCTTATATTAATAACATACAAGCCCAATTACTGTGTGGCAAGTATATTTTTTCTTCAAAAACCCCAGTGTCGATAGATACCTATGAAAACATATCATTTTAAAATCAATGCAACACAGTCAAATGATTATGCGACAAGTGCATTTGGAGCTTCAGAAGTCAAGCGTAGAGTCCAATGAGAACACGGCATTTCAAAATGGACTGCCATTGTGACGTAACTAATGTGACGTCACAATCAGGCAATGAAAGTATAAATGGAGCGCCCTTGAGAAAGTTAGTTCATACGACTTAGTACGCACAGCAGAGTTATTCTACTTGCTAGTTCGTGTTTACCTAAGAAAGAGGAGAAATTATCGATTTTGTTGCAAACAGCATCATTAAAGATGGATTTCGATGGAAATGAATTCGTTCGTGACAGGGAGACGCCTGAATATGACGGTGTTATTGAAAATGAGAGGAAAAGATTTAGAAATCTCATGACTGGGCTCTTTAATGAGATCGACATGAAGCAGAGAGAACAGGTGGAGAAAGAAGAGTCCTTTCGGAATCAAGCAACTGGAAAAGAAGATCAAGAGATGCCAGAGAAAATTGAAGAAAATACGAAGGAGAATATCAATGATTCATCGGAAGAAGATATTAAGTAAGTCAACAAACATACAAATTCACAAAATGATACAAAACTGTTCTTCATTATTAAGAACAATCGATTGTCCTTAGCAATAATTCTTTAATTCCTGTACCATTATATTTCTTGAAGGACATCTGAGTAAAGTATTCAATTGCTGTATTCTTTCAGGCAAACTGGCAACACTTTTGATCACGGAAATTACGGCCATCCATTCTACGAAGAAAGCATGCCAGGATATCAAGATGGTTCTTTTCAATCAACATTTACCCAAATGCCTGACAGTCAGCACGCTAATTCAAACTGTAGTGAGCAGTTTTACAACTTTTCCAGGTAATAAATATTCCCTTGGTCT
This sequence comes from Pseudorhiza aurosa, assembly GCA_964026355.1. Lineage (NCBI taxonomy): Eukaryota > Metazoa > Cnidaria > Scyphozoa > Rhizostomeae > Lychnorhizidae > Pseudorhiza > Pseudorhiza aurosa. Next base: position 8,285,994 of record OZ032118.1, on the reverse strand, counting down.
TAGGAAGAGACAGAGAGATCGGGTTTAGAAAAGCTTTTATCGTATTTTTGAATGTTAATCTTTAGATGTCTGAAAAGTGCTTTCCTTGAGTATTTAAAGCAACGTGACTTCGTACTTTGTACAGGGACCAAAGCAACGCATTTGACCAATACAATGCCTATTATCAATGCTACGGGAACAGCATGTTTGCATGGCAGAATGAATACTATCAAGGAGTATTCCCTCAGATGCAAGTGCCTTCAGATGCCAACCAGAACTATTATGATTGGTACAATCATTCTACGAGGTACGTTACTACTGCTCTGAAAATTTCTTTTATTCGAAACAAACCAGAGTGTATTAATTCAGCTTTATTAGATGCCTTTAGGTATATCGTCTCTGAACTTTCCCAAAAAACAATCGTGCTTTGCCCCTTTCTTCTAGCAACAACAAAGACGACAGAATACCAGAAACAAACTATAATGAATCTCACGATGGGCTCACAAATGCAACAAGCATGTCATACGAGCAACAGCAACACGGCTTTGATGATGGGGCTGAAGTTCTTGAACAAAAGCTCAAGGATATGAACCAGTACGTTTTGACATATATTTCATGGAATTTTCGACAATTATGATAACAAGAATGCTTACATTACCATTGAAATATTTTTGTCTGGTCGTTTGGTTATGCTGACTTCAAATTTATTGATATCTCAGCTGTGATATCAAAATCAGACATTTTTGATGTTAATGTCTGACCTTTCTATATCATATTCAAAAGGATCGTAGATAAATCAGACTAGCTTTTTACGTGACGTCACTTTGTCAAATCATAAATGTCCAAGTAAAGAAAGTCCCATTTTTGTTTCATAACAGGAGAATGGCAATGGCAACAACAAGGCTCTATGCAATCATCAACAAGAAGAAAGAGCGAATCTATTCATTTTGTCAATTGCTTCAGGTATGAAAGAAGAATGATGCATAAAAATGAGACGTGCAATCATCCTACGCTTTATGCACTGACAAGTGTCGGACGGAAATTTTCAGCTTTGTCATGCAATACTTATTTTCTGCAATAGTCAAAGTAAATATTCACGTATTCAAGAAGCTAATAAATTTTACGTATTAGCAAGATGCATTGCTCAAGGCAGTATCAGCCTTCTGTACATCAAAGTCCTTCAATTAGAATGAACCAACAAGGACATTGCATTTCTGTTTTCCAGGGCAATTACAAGGCAACCTTTCAGAGCCTTCACTACAGCATTGACATTGTAACGGAGCACACCAGGAATGCTAACATTCGAATCAAGGAAGCTCATGAAAAGTGCAAATTGTTTAGTGACAATTTGTTGCAACAAAAAGCCTCTTACGAAGCAATGCATCATCAACTGAATATCGTATTGGCACAAGCTGCTAAACTGAATCTTTTTAAGGTAAACTTTCCTTTAATGCATTGATGACCCAATTAAAGCTCTCTGGACATATTTATCTACATGCTGAGCTTGGCCAACAACTACATTCATCTTCGTTTTCAGTGTGCTTGATAAAATGCACCATGTTTTAAAAGCGAGATAACAGGAAAGATACATGAATGGCCTAGTCTCTACTTGAGACCCAGCCTCTTATTTGCAACCGAGGCTTCGCCTATTTCTTTGTTTATACCTATTTCGTTCATAAGTAGTTATGTCGCAATAGTAGTTGCAAAACTGTTTACAGTTAGATATTAAGTCTTTGATGGAAACACATCATCTCTACTCTACAAATCAATTGTCATTCTTGCTTTCAACCAACTGAAGACCTCACGTGTAAATTACTTTGGCTTATTCCTCTTACATTGCGCCTCTTCCAGGATTTTGTCAAATTAGTTTCTTGTTTAAGTATAATAATTAGCGTTTCTGATCATTTAACAGACTCAGTGCAGACATCGATTGCAGCAAAGAGAAGATAGCCTGGCTGAAGAAGAGAACTTGCAGGAAGCAAGATTCAGGCAAGAGTGTCTAGAGAAGGAAAGAATAAACAAAGAGCTACAGTGTGAAGTTGAGTTAGCAGAGGCAAAGAAAAGGCTTCTGGCTGAAGAAATATCTTCTGATGAAGAGAAGATACTGCTTGAGAAGGTTAAAGATGATGAGAAGTTTAAAGAAACCTATCTTGAGCACATGGAGAGGAAGAGAAATATGCGCAAAAGGGACAAGGAGATTGAGTGTCAACGATTGCTAATTGAAGAGTTAAAGATGGAATCCTTGGCATTGGGGGAAGAGCTTCAGAAGAAGAAGAAAATCGGGAAATGGAAGAGGCGATTTTTGGCTTTCTTTTGCGTAAAAGCTGAAGATGACGAGTAGGATTGATGCACTGACGAGCAGAGAAATAAAGTTACTTTAAGAACGGTTATTAATTGATTAAATTTTAAGCTTATTCAACTATTTATGAGCTGCGCCAAATATTTATTTAAATGACTTTTCTTGCGATTAAGCAAGCTTACGTTCGTATTTTTTCATTAAACACCTTTGTAGTTTTTCTTTATAAAGCTGTATGAATTTTGAGTTGTAAGTGTCTCTCATTATGGGACTTCCAATGACCCAGCGTCATTTCATAATATGGCAATTTTTGCATCATATCAGTTGTTATTTTCATTGATAAAAACGCTGTCTTTTCTCCACGTTTTTCTGCACTGGGCCCTCTAGTGAAAATGTACAAGGAGGCGTTTTCGTGAGGCCTTTTTTCCGTTTCAAATAAAAGCAGCTCCTTTCGCGTTGAATGGAGCTCAGCGCATGCTATGTCATTGAAAAATTTCCAGGCCAAAATTCCTTCCCGAGCAGTTTCGCCTGCCATCTATCTTTCTTGCCTTTGGGCCACTAATTTATGTAAGAACAGTGAATGTCACAGTTGCGGGCATCTGGTAGCACTGTATTTAACTCTTCAAAGTTATGAGAGCTAAGCAGGGGATTAGAATATACCATTTTCAAATATTTGGTATGACCAGACAAGAGCCTCGAATTCCAACCTACCAAATATAAAGCGAGCAAGTTACAGATGCAGTGGTGAAAGAAAAGAAAGCTGAACAAATGATCAATTTTACATGGCTTTAAGTTATTCACAAGCTGCGAGTCGGATGCATGCCTCCATCTTTCATGAAATGCACTTCCCTGAGGAATTTGATTCAATGAATGAAGCTCTAAACAGCACTACTCTTTGAAGCTCAATATCTGAATGAATCATACGCTAAGCACATAGAAAGGAGGAATGCAGAAAATGACTGGAAAGGACTTGTTAACAGAAAACGCAAGTTGGAAATTCAAGTTGCAATTCCATTTCTAGCATTAAAGAAAGATATTTGAGAGTAAAATAAAGAGTTTTTATCTCCTTGGCAGCTGCAATTGGATAGCTTGATTGCAATGCGCTAGTTATTCTAATGCTTTTGACTTCCCAACCCGATCACTCTAACTTGCTTTTTTAGATGTGATTAATTCACTGTCATTGAAATACCCTCAGATTCATTCGTGCTAATATAATCTTTCTTTATTTCTGCCATCCCCTTCATTTTGAGCCTCCGTAACACATACATGCATAGTCATACATACCCAAATAGCCATACATACACAAATAGCCTTACATACATACATACACACATACATACATACATACATACATACATACATACATACATACATACACACATACATACATACATACATACATACATACATACATACATACATACATACATACATACATACATACATACATACATACATACATACATACATACATACATACATACATACATACATACATACATACATACATACATACATACATACATACATACAAAAATAACATTTTTTGACAACTTTTTTGCAAGGCTGTGGTATGACTCGGCCGGGTTTGTAGCACTGTGAACACCATCTACCGCGTACAAAGCGAGTACTCTATCAAGGGGCCAAGGACGCAGTTGTAATGTTGTGGTGAAAACTTTTTCGCCCAGTTTTCTCGCTACCGTAAAAGATGGAACCCTGTTTAATTGCGTTTTCATTTAGAAACTTACCCGTGCAGACGGGAGCAGAGTTGCCAGCTAAGTTATCGATCGAAGCAGTATTTTTCCAAGTGCAAATAAAGTCCGCTGCGCAGGCAGACATGAACCTTGAGCGATCTCACCATGTCGAACAGTGGAGAAGCGCAACAGTACAGTCGATGGAAGTTAGATTTACATTACAATGCTTAGTTGACAATAGACGAGTCTTAAACTGCTTGTAAGAATATTTTTTACGTAGAATATTCGGTCATGGAGAGGATCAAAGAGAGCAGTAACGGGAAGATTTGTCCTGGTGACCAGACCAATGGCCTAGTCTCAAAGCCGGCGAACACGACGGAGGGCGCCAGCGTGCAACCGGGGAAGAAAAAAGTTCTTGCGAATGGATACACACAGGGTTAGTAAGTCAACGTGCAACATCCGGGAATGAGAAGTAAACTAGAACGACCAGCAGACTTTTCTTCATGACCGAAATTAATTATGTGCCGACATCATGACAAAAATGGGTGTGGGCCTAGAGCGGGTTTTCCGTAATAACGCTGGTTGGGAAGTTGCCTATTTCTCTGCATTACAACTTAATATGAATGCATTTGTCACATAAGTTTATAGACATGTCGCATTGGAAGCTATAACATGTTGCATAGATGATCAGAGATCAGCTTCCCTATTTTTACTTTGCTGTTTCAGCCTCTATTGACTCGGTGATTATTTTTCTTCTCACAGAAAAAAGGCTCCTGGAGATATTCAGCGTATCCATTGCATCTTCCTTGATGCTTATATATACACTACAGCTTATTGCAAATGCTGGTGGAAGCAATATCTCTTCAGTTTTTCTTGCTATTTGTAAGTTGTGCAACATTCTCATTTGCTATTTCCCGGACAGTCTGAATTGGACAGTGTTAAGCTCTAAACAGCACCACAATTAGGCCACCACAGCCAGCCGAACAGCCGTGTTTTACAAACAGTGTGAATTAAATAGCTGGCATTTTAGCTCATAAAAATATCTCAATTTAGGCACTAAAAAACGGGAACTGATACGCAATTTTGTAGAGTGACAAGCATTCCAGCAACGTCTGTCTGTCTGCACACAGTTTCCATTGTCTTGTGAGGGTTCATTTCTTGAAATTCCTATCCCCATGGTGCAATTGTCGATTTTAATGCCATCTTAGAGATGAAACAGCAAAATAGTTATTTTGGAGAGCATAGAGGGGCAAACCTTTTTGCATACCATAACCTGAGCAAATTACTTCAACTGATTAAGTTTTAATTCAGACTGGTCTCATTTGTGATAAATGCCTCAAGCAAGATGGCATGTTTTGTTACTTAACCCTCATCCACTGTCTTCCTCATATGCCAAAATAAAATTGTTGCTCACAATGTCAATCTCAGGAAGACTAATATTTCTATTTCCTATTAAAGTTTTAGGTATTTTGACTGCAGACTTTGCATCAGGACTGGTTCACTGGGGAGCGGACAGTTGGGGATCGATTGATATACCAATTGTTGGAAAGGTACCAAAGATACTACTTGTATGAAATTTTGAGAATTGAATCTTGCTATGATGGTTTCATGTCTCTGAAAGCATGATTTGTAAACCTTAGGACACATATAGCAACATAGCCTTGTGAATTATTAACCTGTATTCTTGTATCTATGCCAGAAGAGCCAAGTTACGGGGAAAGTTTAAGGATGTGATAGCAACGTGCCACGTGATTGCAATTTTCATTTAGTCCAGTATAAATGCAAGAATACAAGTTAGTAGTTCACCTGATTTTGTTTTTGCCCTCGTGATCTAAGTATTAAAGTTTATCAACTGCCTGCATTTTCCACCTTATGTATCCACATGAGTTGCATTTTAAGGAGCTCTTTCAAGCAGCTGAGATTGGTGATGAATGTGATGGCTTTGGTAATTAATGATAGCGATGAATAATATAACTGCTACAATAAACTTTGAAACTCAATGCCATTCAATAGAATTCTTAAAATGTGCTAATTAAATAATCTATAGACAATTTCAGATTTCACTAAAGACTGTTTCCCCAATGCTTCCCATATTTCAGTATATTTTTATTCCAGGACAAGAGTGCAACTCCTCTAAGAGAAGCATATTTTATTTTTTGTGCGCCATTAGCTAAGCCTTGATTTTATTCACTCTTCACTTTAGGCCTTCATTCGTCCATTCCGTGAGCATCATGTTGACCCCACGGCAATTACAAGGCATGATGTAATCGAGACCAATGGAGATAACTGCCTTTTGATCATCCTCCCTGTTCTTTTCCAAATTTACAAATACTATGCGTACCCAGTCTCAGCACTGCAGGGCTCCTACCTTTGGGATCTTTATGTGTATTCACTTGCAATATTTGTCACTTTGACAAACCAAATTCACAAATGGTCGCACACATATTTTGGTCTTCCACGTTGGGTCACAATTCTGCAGGATTTGCACATCATCTTGCCAAAAAAGCATCACAGAGTCCACCATGTTGCACCGCATGAAACCTATTTTTGCATCACAACTGGCTGGTTGAATTACCCATTGGAGTTGATCCACTTTTGGCCCACGCTGGAATGGTTGATTGAAAAATGCACCGGCTGTCAACCAAGATCAGATGACTTAAAATGGGCCAAGACATCTTAGCCCAATTATATTGCGTATAATTAGGAAACAGCCACTGGCAGTATTAGCTGAGCACCCAAAAATAATGTATCATTAATTAGATTGTTGTTTTCCCAACCATATCAGGCTGGTAGATAAAACCAAGGCACCCTAGCCCTGGCAGCTATGACAAATGATTGCTTAGCCCATCTTAAACGTTTGTCTAATTCTTTAACTCGTGATGATGATATGGAACCAAACCGTATCCATTAAATCTATAACCAGCAAGGCTTTATCTTGGTCTCAACGTCGAAAATAGCATTGCAATGCATGCAGTAACTAGTTTCATACAACATAGGCAGGCATACTGTACTGTTCGGTCTCTGAAGTATGTTGTAACGATTTTCACTATACTCTGCGTCTCACCAGTACTATGGCCTAAGCATAGGCTATCTATTGACAATTTGAAGAATCTGCACAAAGATGCAGTCTGACTTCATTGCATCTAATGAGTAAAATACTACAACTAACGGAGTACATCTTGCCCTCTGAATTTTTTTGGCGTAAAAAGGATTTTCTACGATTCGTTATTTGGATCAAATCAACTCAAATAGACGTTTAGAAAGTTTTTCGAACTTGTCATGCTATAATTTTGTTGCAGTCTTTCGGGGGAAATTTCTTAGAAGTGAATCGCAATTGTGGCTCTTGAAAGCCTTGTCCAAGCTCACCTTAGAATCAGCTTCACAGTCACGCCCCTCAATCCGTGTTTAAAGTAACTACCGTCACACATCATACCAAAAAGACTTTATAATGTATAACTATCTTAGAGTTGGATAAATATTAATGCTGGGTTGGGTGATTGCGGTTTAAGATTATTTAATATCTGTATGTAGGTAGATTTATCAACGGCAAATCGTTCAACTCTGTTAGTTGTTTAGCAGAGCAGAGTGCCCAAGCATCTGGGGGTGCATAATACTTCAGATGGTTTGATAGACTCTCCATTGCAGTTCAGTCTTATAACAGACTATAAACGGGGTCTTTCAGTCGGGATTTTCTTCTATTTGCAACATTTGCAGTGTTAGGACATGGTCGGTCCTCTTGTTTAATCGCTTCATGTAACGGGAATTTTGCTTCTGCGAGGCTGCTTCTCTGTAGGCCTTGCAAGCAGTGGTAGGTGACGCACATTAGAAATTTAGTTTTTGTACTCAGTTACATCGAGATGAGTGCCATATTATAATTAAAGCACTTATTCATGTGATGAAATTATTTGCTGCCTTGAACTGTTTTACTTTCTTGAATCTTCCCGGCATTACCGCTGGTCTTTTTGTAATTTTCTAATCCTTACTGGGTACGGCAAGTTTCAAGGCAACGATGCCGAAAAATAGGGGTGACAGGGCAGTTGCCCCCGTGGCCCCAGTTTTAGGGGACGGAGGGGAAATAAGTGCCCTCACGCCTGCATGTATTCTCAAAAAGCGATTTTACACAAGTTCCAAGTCATATTCATTAATAAATCCAGGGAAATATTTGAAATACTGGTAAGAGAGCTACTTTGTCACCACCAGAATTCACGACTTGAAGAATTCGTAGCATGCGGTTTATGGTTCTACACCCTTTAAAGAATGCCTCCCCCAACAGCCTCACTACGGTACCGGCATCCCAGTACAATACAAACTTCTGCAAGAATCCTGCAAGGTGAGATAAACCCGATGTGGAATCCAACGTAGTGACAGGAGTTTGTTGAGCATCCTCTCATTCGCCAGATTGCATACCCAAGAGCATGACAATGGCTACAGAGCTGGATATGCCATACCCAGATAAGCCCCAATTTCCACTTCTGCATATAAGTTAGAAAACGAACTAAAGCAAATTCTCTTGATCACTTGGAATCGCCTTCAATTTATTCGCTGAATCGCCTGCTTTACTCTAGTACAGAAGGTAGACTGTTGCATCGCCCGCAAATCGACGTGGTAGTAAAATAGAGACACGACGGTGTCTTAAAGCAGTGCCGCAATCCCAAAGTTTGAATAGCACCTGGAATTGCACGGGTCTAATGACTGAAATAGGACTTCATGTGCTTTCTTCAATTTTTTTTAAAAAATATGGCCGTTAGGCAAGTTGAAGAGTGATCCGGTCGTCGTCGTTGGAGGCGTCAAAAGTTTGTGATCGAACACCGTTCGTATTGTTCGATTCCGATTCTAAACAGTTGGAGAGAACGCCGTGTTCGAGTGATCAATCTACGCGAATAAGACATGCACATAGAACAAGTACGCGAGTATATCTCAAATACGAGACAAAAAACAAACTACCTAGATGTTTACTCTGATGATGTTTGCAATCAGCAAGTCGCAAGGGCATTGCAATTACTCAGACGATGATTATCCGAAGGGCCTATTGCATCGTTTGGATGAGATGCGAAGGAATGGAGAAAATGGATTCTGTGATGTTATTCTAAAGGTGGAGAACCAAGAGTTCACCTCCCACAAGAACATTCTTGCTTCGTGTTCGGATTACTTCTGCGCGATGTTCAATGGAAATATGAAAGAGAGCAGGGAGAAGGTTGTGAAACTCAATGGCGTAGATCCAGAAATAATGAAGCACGTATTGAGGTATATCTACACTGGTGAAATCCTTCTACAACCAGATACCGTCGAATTGGTTCTGCAAGCAGCGAACTTGATGCTAATTAAATCATTAAAAGATGCCTGCTGCAAATACCTCATAAATGCATTGAACGTGGGCAATTGTCTTGGTATGCAACGCTTTGCGGAGGCATACGCTTGCACTGAACTCCACGAGACAATTACGAAATTCATACACGATAATTTCGGCTATGTCACCCATAACGACGAGTTTCTGCACCTATCAGAATATCAGTTAGCCTCTTTGCTTTGTGGGGATGATTTGAGCGTTCTTAACGAAGAGAAAGTCTACGAGGCACTCATCCGGTGGGTGAAACACGATCCGCGCAATAAAAAAAGACATTTTCCAGAGCTTATTGAGCACATACGTTTCCCAATGATGTCACCTGACTATCTCATCGATCAAGTTGAATCAGAGCCTCTCTTTACTGAATTTCCAAAATGTAGAGAACTGTTGACGGAGGCGCATCATTTTCATTTGCTTCCAAGTCGGAGAGGATGGTTTCAAACGGCAAGGACACGACCGAGAAAGTACGAGAGCACCAATGAATTGTTGGTTGCTTGTGGTGGGAATGGAGAGGCATCGAACAATTCAACGAGTAAGCTCGAGTGTATTTGATCAAATCTTTTCTATTCTCATCCATTGTAGATTTACGTAGTTTCTAGAGGCAAGATTTTTGAACCTGCCAAAATTAGATGCGGAAAATTTCACATTCTTTCCTACCTATTGAAAAGGCATGTAGAACAGTAACAATAGAATAAAACTCTTTCAAAAGGCGCAGAAAACTTTGAAGGAAATGAGATAATGAAGGACTGGCTCAAAATCTTTTGCGAAGTGACATTACGCATCAGAGAAGTCCCTTAAATGAAGATGGATGATACTTCCCTTATCTGTACCATAATTGATGGGACATAAGTCCTTAAGGGATTTACCGCGATGGATGAAAAATCATCAAATTACAGTGTAACATACTGGATGACGAAATTAACCATCCTCTCTTGTCTACTATAGTTTACTCATACAACATTGTGAAAGGCAACTGGGTAGAATTGCCGAGGCTAACACCAGAGAGAGGTTACCATGGTGTTGCATCCATCGAAGGAGAAATGTTTGTTGTGGGAGGTTTTAACAACCCAACTTCAGAGACGCTGGACACTGGTAAGAAAAGTGTTACTATTTTTAATTGGGCATCTCAGAAATCCTTTATGAACGATAACCAAACCATAATGAAAAATCCCACAAATCATCAATCCTCTCAAGAACATGCAATTCATGGAACGTCTTGCCTACTTCCTCCTTTCCCAAATCTTGAAGCTTGCCACCTTTCAAATCTAAGATCAACAAATTTGATCTTATCTCCATCTCCTCTTAGCCTTCCCCTTCTTTTTCTTTCTTTGCTAGGGCTTTGCATAGGCCGTCATGGCCTTTCCTCAACATGATTCACTTAAAACAATTGCAGTTAACAAACGCCCAAGGCAATTGAGAAATGTCCAGTGAACTATACATGAAGACTGCTTCAATCGTCTTGCATGACGCTATCTTTAAGTGCTCAACATGCATAAATCTGACTTTGTCAATTGGGTTTAGCATCCAGTATTTCAGGTCTCCTGTTTTCTCAGGTAAGAAGTACGACATTGAGACGAGTTCTTGGCACAACATAGCATCCATGCATACCAAACGAAGCAAAATGAGTATGGTTGAGTGCGGTGGACTTCTTTTTGTAATGGGAGGATTTGACGGTACAACGACTATCAACTCGGTTGAATGCTACAACCCATCGACAAACAGGTGCGCTTGTGCGTTTCACGATTACTCTGTACTGTTTAAAATTTGACACTTTCTCATCGATTTCTACCCCACGAATTCACTTAGATTTCCTATTTTTCTTCTTCCCTGCACAGAAAACTCAGGTAAGCTCAGGCATCAATTTCTACTGCTCGCGATTCTGTCCCCTTTGAAAAGCCTGCGCTTGTTGTTACTCGCACGTGCGTACCGCGCCCTCCATCCGCCCTGCTCCGTCCGCATCGCATGTTTCTTTTGCAATACACTTAGTACTCTGGGTTTATAATTATTATGCAATCTAGATATAGGCAGAACTAAAATATTGACATAGGAAACAGCCATAGGAATCAGAGTTTTTATTCAGAAGGAGCTCATGTTTACTCTAGATAGCTCGAGGTGAGTTCTATTCAAAATAAAAGCAGATTAAAAAGTGCAAAACAGTGATGTCTTTTGTATTTTGTAGGTGGCGATTTGTAGCACCAATGATGACTCGTCGAAGATGCACCTGCGCAGTGACAGTAAGGGGTAACATGGTTTACGTGATTGGCGGACATGATGGCGCGCAGATTCTAAACACGATTGAAAAATACGATATAGAGAGGTAACAACTTTGCAATAAGATTCAAGCTTTACTCACTTTGAGATTTGTGAACTTCACATAAAAAAATTCTTCCTCCGCCAGGTGCAAGAGCGCGTGATTCTACGTCAAAGCTCTTTCAATTCATCCCCTGTTGTGTCAGGCGTTGTTCACTTCCATCATCATCATAATGAAGGCCGTAGCCCTGCAGGCCAGGCCGTTGGTACACCCAAGCATAGACGCTTGCTCGCCATTTCCTGCGGTCGGTTGTTCGCCAGCTTGCTCCTTGGATGCTACATCCTGTCCATTCTGTGATATCTTCATTCAGTGTTCTTGTAGGCTTACCGAGACACCTGTTTCCTTCCAATTGCGATGGAATGTCATTCTTCGTCAAATTTCCTCATATCGTTCATGTATCTTCATTCGTTGAGATCTTCGACGCAGTCTTCGTCATGGGACTATTAATTCCTTGTTGTATGGCCAAATAGATCAACTTTTCTTCCTTTTGCGGTGGGGGAGAGCGTATGGCGATTCTTACTGTGAGAGGTCTTGCAATTGTCATTTTGTCAAGGAGGCTATGGCCTGTCATAAAATCCCATGATATGTATCTACCGCATATTATCTGGTATCGTAAAGAACTGTCCAGCTTTTGAATTCTTGGAGGCTTGAAAACCAGAGATTTTTCTACAAGAGTAATGTTGAACACTTGTTTCACAAAAAAATATTTCCCTCATAGCCTTTCACTTTCTTCTTTCTTCCATTGTTAGGGCTTTACCTAGGTCGCCATGGCCTTTCCTTGACATAACTCACTAAAAAAGAATCGGACGCAAGTTGTGTCTTTATTTGCATTAGAAAGCTTGTTATTAAATCTTAATCAACCCTTTTCAAGTTTTGTCTTGGTGTAATCTGCAAAGTTACGCGTGCCAGCAAGGTATTGTGGCAATGTTACAAATGCAGGGTTATCCAACATTCTGAAGAAATATTTCCAAACTTGTGCATGCATGGCACTTTTTAGCAGTACAGCTACTGAAGGAAATTCTCAAGTAGACAATGTCTTCCCTAGTATTAATGCTAACATCCATTAATTTATCTGGTAGTTCACACCATAGAACCTTTCCTTTATTTTGCGTGATCGCAATTTCGGACGCATTTTGCTAATGTTCGCTTGCAGTGAAAATTTCTTGAAAAATCTTTTGAAGGTTTGAAAGTTGCTTAACGCCTCTATGCAGTCATAGCGCCTACTTACAAGAAACTATGTAGGAGAGTATAAGTGCATATGACCTAATGGTGCCATGTAAGGAAATTAACTGCAAAATTTATATTTTTAAAGAGATGCTTGGAGTATCGCTGATGTTTCAACAATGAGCGAAAGACGGTCATTCCCGTGCTCCGTTACAATTGAAGATAGTATCTACGTGATGGGCGGTTACGATGGTAACGATACACTACGAACATGCGAAATCTACCATACCTTGTTGAACACTTGGACCAGTATAGAGCCGATGAACGTGGCGAGGTCCAATGCAGGATCGACGTACCTCAACCGCAAAATATTCGTCGTTGGTGGTTGGGACGGAGTAAGCCTCTCTTCCGTGGAGTACTACGACTTAGTGACCAATGAATGGGTTCGAGCGAATAATCTTCCAAGAGCGACAACAGGGATACGATGTTGTGTCTTGATTCAGCAACATTCCAATGAACAGAAGCCGAAACACAAATCGGGAAAGGCAGGAAGTTGCTGCATCTCTTGATGAATAATGGAGGAGCAAGTAAGACTATCAGTTATGCAATGAGTGGCAATATAAACAGATTGACTTTATAGCTCGACTATAGATGTACATGCAATATGCTTTATAAGGAACTTGCACAGGTCATCCTCAGTAGATGGCGACGAGCGTCTGTGTGTTCCTCTGCTTAACAGAAACAATATGAATCTGGGGAAGCAATCTGAAATTCTTTAATAGAATTGAAAATTATAACGATAGTAGCAATTTTCGCAAGAACTTACAGAAGGCAAGAAAAATTACTTGGGAATGCTCCTCGTCGCCATCTTAATGCTAACTCCTACCAAGGCAAGCAGGCTCACTCCAGGTTCGATAAAAAATGAGCCTGCTAAGCCTTACATCTGGCACAAGCCTTGCTGACAACTGAAAAGGCAACTTTTCAAAGATATCTTCGAATGTTCGCGAATCCAAAGTAAGTTCTGATTTTCTTCTTATATGTACCAATATCTGTGCTCTTTCCGCCAGTAAGTTTCTTATAAAATGGTTGTAACAGCAAAAAATCCCAAGCGAGTCTTACAAAATTACCCAACTCAACAGATAGGGAGGAGACTAAATCATATGATACTTGAAGCGAAGACAAGAGTGTTGTAGCTTACGATTATGTAGCTAAAGATTGCGATTATTCTCCTCAAGAATGTTCAAAAAATATTTCAATTATCGGTTAGAAATAGGAAAACGCTGACAGAACAGCACATACCATTAGTTTTGTTACAGTTTAACGAGATCCTCAATTGTGTGATTGGTGTGCTTTGAAATAGCAACTTCCGGTAACGGCGCAATTACGGTTGTAGCTTGTATGGATAATTAGAAACTTCCCATGAATGTTTTTACTAGTGCCACGATGATTAATAGAGTTATTTCCAGAGGAAGACACGCACTATTAATTTCGATCATGAGTTGATGACCGTTACCAGCTAATCGACAGTCCAGTGTTAGATAAATACGTAATGAATTGAGAATGAAGTACGTTTCCAGACAACTTTTCTCATCACCATCAGGGGCACGTGCAAATATCGAAAGGGCTAATTATTAATAATTATTCAGAAGTAATGCACAACAAATTATATAGGAAGATTGCAAATAAGGAAAGGCCACTGGTTTGTTAATTCTTCATTCATCATGGCTTTGTCCAACTTTGGACTATCGATTAGCTGGTGATGGTCACCATCAAGTCATCATTTAAATTAATAATGTGTCTTTCTCTGGACAGCACTCTTAAAATCGTCATGGCACTAGTTATTAAGTTCATTAAAAAGCTGCGCTTCCCACTTCATGTTTACATGAATAGCTGTAGAGATTATAACGTGAAATGAGGAATAGCTAAGATTTGAATACTTTGTCTCGACTTTACGGTGTCCTCAGCTAGTTTATGGAAAAGGACACTTTCTAGAAAATATCATTGCAAAGAATATCTTCATAACTTTTCTGTTAAATAGAAAACATGGTAAAATAGACTTTATTGTGATCAGGTACAAACTCTAAACCTACATAGAGGCAATTAGGGAAATATTGTAGAATTATATTTGCATAACTGTTAATTACATGAATATGGAACGTGATTTGGTACTGTTTGATTCCTGTCGATCTGTTTTCTTGTCAATATTAAATGTCTTTAAAATACATCTCTGCGTACTGTCATGCAAGATGGCATGTGACAGTAAGCTTCTGTGACATGGACGATCTCCTCCATATGCTCTGGTAAAATACAACTTCGGCAGTTACTGACTCTAAATGAGCTCAGTGACCAAGCCAATTGGTCGGTGCTTCAAAGCTCAAATACACCAGCCTCCATTTGTAGGGGCTCGCTCTACTGCAGTACCCTTTATTCGACTTAAATGTCGAAACCGGTAGAAGCACATCCCAAGTCCCAGCAGGTGCATTATTTCAGTCCATAATCATTAATTAAGTATTTTATGCAAGTAGCGCCCACATTATGAAATGACGCTCAGAAAGGATCCTTCGAAACTACTTTGATTTGATCATAAGTCGCCATAACAAACAACATCGGAAAATGATTGAATGAAAGTCGGTTCGCACTGAATACGCAGTGATCCATGGGCCACATAGAATGAACGTTTTTCGACAATACCTTTGCTACATTTAATGGAAGAGGTTAGTGTGACAAGCTCTTCCAGGCAAGTTCCCTGACAAAATCACCCCAAATTGCTTCGAACAGATCGTCAAATTGCTCCATCATTTACGCATTTTGTAAATTATTACGTCAGGGTTAACACTACGGTCCCAGCTGCACCATCTAACGACAAATACGAGTGTGGCAACTTTCCTTGGTGGTCGAGCAGTTCTATTAACTTCTTAGTAACCTGAAGATCTCAGAATGGAACACGAATTAATACATCATACTTCGACCGTCTTAATCCGCGGAGCGATTTATTGCGATCTCTGCAACAGGAAATATCTTAGCTTTGACGATGGACTGAACTCTCATCTCACATGCAGGTGAAATATTTTGCGAATCATTGCCAACAGAATGAAAAGCAATCTAGATAATGAACTAGCCGGCGAAGATGATTTTCCCTCTGCAAGAGGAATTAGATATCAAATTCTCAACCTTTAAATTGTTGTGGAAAAATATAGAGAACACAAAAAATCTCTGATTCTAACGTTTTTAGATGACAGAAAAGCTCATCACTCAGTAAATCGCGGTCGATTTTGGCAAGAAATGATAAAAATGGGACTCCCAGCTCGAATAGTCAATTTGACTCGAAAGCCTTATGCTCAATAGGAAGCATGCGCAAGAGTTATGGTGGTGGCAAGAACAACAGATTGGTTCGAAATATCCAAGGGCTTCGACAAGGCTGCATTATTTCGCATAAACTTTTCAAATTCTACGGTGAAAATATTCTTAGAAACGCATTAAACAACCATGCAAGTAGTGTTCGAGTTGGCAGAAGAACACATACCACTACTTATTGTACTTACGCCAGAATCTCTAGAGGAAATTCAGTCACCACTCAACAATACAAATACAGTTAGTAAAGGCTTTGAGGCCTCGTTATCCATCCAGGCAAAACTAAGGCGACGTACATGCACCGTCCTACCAACCATAATGAGCAGGTTTTACGTGTCTGTAGTTTTAGTTGTATTTGTCATCTGAAATTGCCACAGGGTTGCTATGTATTTCCATGATCCCTGTGGTGTTGTCCTGTAAATGTTGTGTTGTTGATGTGAAAGATATATGAATGAAGGAAAAAAAGAAAAAGAAATAAGCAATGGAGTAATGTATCGAGTGAATGATGTATGTAATGTATTGAAGGCAGTGAGATCAAGTTTGGATGAGGGAAAATTAACGTATTTGAACACATTGCGAGGAAAGATAGCATTGCCTACTATACAACGTCTGGCATGGTTTTTGGCAGCTGAGGTCGTAGACGTTGCAAGACTCGATGGTCTGCTGGTATTTGACGGCTAACTGGCTCAACACCGTGTCGAATTGTGGCAAAGAGTGAGTGAGCCAACGGCTACTCGTGACAATGATAATACCGTGTGAAGAAGAAGATGGACGGACTTCAGAATTCTACAAAAATTTATGCAGTTCTATAAAATCTTATTCTCTCAAACAAAGTTGTCATAATATTGCAACCTCGAACAAAACTGCTTTCAATAAAACAATTTCACTATGGTCAAATGTGAGACAAAGGTATCCTGTGACAAGAATCTACTTCCTAATTACAATTTCTTGGAAGCGAAAACTTATTTCTTAAATAAAGCCATTAAGCAGAATGGTAAGGCAATGGCTTGCATTCTTGAAAAAACAAGATTAATCTATGCTGCCCTTTCTAATACTCTCCTTTGGCTAGTTGCAGTCTTCCATGGCTGCTTCATACTCTTGATATTCTAGGTAAGCACTAAATACATATTACATCACTATCGTCACCCTCGTACTTCGCCTTTTTCTCAGAACTAGGAGAGGATTCCATGTCATCAGGTAGCTTCCTTTTTCGCTCAGTTTCAGAAGTAGATGTCACTTCCATTTCATCTTTAAGGAAAGAAACCAAGACGGTACATGAAATCTGTTATTACGCAATGCTACCGGTTAAAATTACGTAACATTGTTTTACGAAATAAGGTTGGGGGGGGAGTGCTTTTATTTCGAAATTTCCTGGAATATTGTGCCTAGTCAAGGTGAAAAACCTCCTTCAAAACCATCTGGTTTTCAAGCAGACATGCATTAGGGGACACAGAAAATGGATCTCAATTCTCTTCTCAATCCGTTTGAAGACGGTCTCAGAAGAAGAATCCAGAATGGAAGGAGCTCATCCCAAGGGATGCTCTTTCCTCGATGAGTTTAACTACTGAAAGAGTTTCCTATCATCACTTACTCCCATCATACTACTGCTCTATAAGTATTATCATTGCAAGTCTATTCAAATTATTCAATAATTTAATTTAGTTTCGTTGAAATCTTGCAGTTTAACATGTGTATTCATTGAATTGTACGTTGAGAATTAAAAATACGAAAATTAACAGAAGAATTTATCGCATAAGCTCTGTTAGAGACCACTGCTTCAGTTGCACAAAAGCAGGGATCTGGGTCGTCAAGATCAAAAGGAGTCAAACGTGGCAATTGATCATTTGACGGCTCGGCGAAAGCCAACAGATGTTTAAGCATGAACATGTCACGTGAATAACTACTGCTCGTATTGATCTAGGGCAGGGGT
Organism: Pseudorhiza aurosa; assembly: GCA_964026355.1. Classification (NCBI taxonomy): domain Eukaryota; kingdom Metazoa; phylum Cnidaria; class Scyphozoa; order Rhizostomeae; family Lychnorhizidae; genus Pseudorhiza; species Pseudorhiza aurosa. The sequence goes on along the minus strand of OZ032118.1, from coordinate 8,267,925 downwards.
CGGCAACCCGCGGCTCTAGCAACATCCCAGCGGCTCCCTAGAGCTTTATCAAAAATGTTTGAAAATGGAAAAAGATATAGCTATTATAGATACGTACAGCATGTGTTGCCTTCATTATAAGGCTTATGTAAGGCTCTCAAGTTGTTGCGGCTCTAGACAGCTTTTTTTTGTTGTTCTTTTGGTCTGGTCAACATTTTGGGTTGCCGACCCCTGTTCTAGGGAAAAAGATTCTTCGTTCCGCCGCAAGAAGCCGGTTCAAACCCTGTGCGGTATATCTTGTTGCTGAAGGTCGACGACCACTGCTGATGAAAATTATAAACATTTTGCGTTGCGGGAAACTTGACTAAAACAATGGAAGTACTCAGAAAACACACATACCAGTCTTAATTGTGTCAGAGGTGGACTCGTCGATATCTTTCAACGATGCTTTGCTTGCACTAGCCAGCAGATTAGCCTCTCCCTCAACGAGGAAAAGCTTGTCGGGGTCATTCAAGTCTCTAGAACATGGAGATGGATATAAAATAATGCACGAGGCGGTAAAGTCAATGACTCCCTTGGTAATTGCATCGTTGAGAAAAGGAACTATTATCAATGAAATTCTAATGATGATGGTCCGGTTGATAATAATGATAATGACATCGATGATGGAGACGGTCGACGATCGGCGAAGAATTGCGAAGCTTAGAACTAATTACGAAAAAAAACATTTGTGATTTATTAAATTATGATGAACATGGTCGACGATAGCTATGGTCAGTTGTGGATACGATTGATGGCAAAATTGGATGATTGGATGATTGGATGATTGGTGTTTGCAATGATAATCGATTTCCTTCTTTACTTGCAGTGGCGATGACTGATAATTGGCAAATGAAACGATAGGTGGCGGTGCTGATTGGCAGGCGATGAGCGATGATGGATGACGACTATGACTGATAATGGCGAATGTCAATTGTGAATCAGATCGGTCTACATGGCAGCAAGGAAGAATAGGATGCACGAACTACACGATCTGGCTCTCGACCGTACTTCCTGGCGACGCTTTGTTATCAATGTCACAAGCGACCGGAAACCGGCTGAATGACACAGCAGCAGCATATGGCAGTGAAAAGATGACCGATCATGGAGATGATTGATGATGGCGATAGTCTGTGATGGCGATGGTCTGGGATGGCGATGGTCTGGGATGGCGATGGTCTGTGATGGCAATGATCTGTGATGGCGACGATAACGATGATTGGTGATGGTGGTGTTTGATGATGGCGATGACCTGTGATGGCAATGATCTGTGATGGCGACGATAACGATGATTGTTGATGGTGGTGTTTGATGATGGCGATGACCTGTGATGACAATGATCTGTGATGGCGACGATAACGATGGTTGGTGATGATGGCGCTTGATGATGGCGATGATCTGTGATGGCGACGATAACGATGATTGGTGATGGTGGTGTTTGATGGTGGAAAGTGAAGCTTCCACGCAGGAAGGTTCGTCCTGGATTTCGTCCGCTCAGAGAGACAAGATAAAGCGATCTTGTTCATGTATGGCAAACACAAAACAGCTATTCTCTTTTTGATTGTCCAAACCTTGACCTTGGATGCATAGAACAGAAACTTGGACGCATGTAGCACATTCGATTCCAAGCTTAACATAAACCAGATGAAGGACTCCAATGTTTTTTCAAGGAAAAATGAATTTTGTGGAAGCCTTCAAGTTGCCTTTCCCGCCAATGGTGTTTCTTTATTGTGAACCATGCAGGGTTCAAACTGACAACCCCTGCAATGAGCCCACGCCTTGTACCAGTGCAATTAGCCACCTGATAAAAACGAGCACCAACAATTCGTTTGTGACTTACCTGTGTCGTATCGTGATGACAAGTTCGTAGTTTTGCAAGAAGTCGTCTGCTCTTAGCCTCACACCGGTTACAATTCTAAATGCGGATAAAGTTTTCTCGTTGTTTCCTACAACAAATTGGACATCAAAAATCATTCATAATCAAAGTCACTCGTAAATTTATAATGTTAAGAGGGAGGCTTCTGTGTTGAGGAAACCGAGCAAGTTGACAGCCAGATTTCTGGTTACTGATCGAATCGAAATACCACCTGTCGATATGGCAAGTCTTGGAGCACTCTGGGTTTAGAAGTAAATATTCCCTCCTCTTTGTTTCCACTCTTTGGCACCACATATAACTGACTTTTCGAAAGAATTTTTCAAGTCAAAGATTGCAAATGAAAAGGAACAAATCAGCAGGAACAACAAATCTTGATGACAGTAGCAACATTGCAGATGTGTAGCTTTGTATGTAATGGTGTTTGTGATACCATTACTCATAATTTAGAAGAGATCATGTTCTCGGCTTTTCGAAGAATTCTTTAGAGACAGAGAGCTTTGCTGATACTATATATTCACTCTTGAAACTCAAACAGAACTGCCCTAACTCCAAAATAGGCAAATGCATTTATATATTAATAAAAGATGATTGACAGGCGACACGAAAACGAGGTTACACGAGTACGAGTATTCCTATTACAGCTTGACAAAGGGAGGTTGCAAACAGACTATCTAAATACCTTCTGTCTCGCCTTCTTCACTTGAGATAAGAATTGTACCTAAAGCAAAGGAAACAGTCAATAATCAAGAAAGTCCCTAGTAGCCATATTGTAGAAGCAGCTACCTAACCAACCGTAGGAATGCAAGTGCCGCCATGCATGGTGGGGACCAGATGACCCTGTATCTTCCATGTCATAACCGGCACATTTGACGAGTATTTCCTGCATTTTCAACTAGGCATTGTTGTCATAGAGAGACTTCTAAATAATCAAGAACCACGTCTAATCGAGACTGTGGTCGCGCATTCGCTGTGAGGTGAACAAATCGCTCATCTTGTCTCAAAACATTTACTTGTCGTAACCTCGACTTGTTCTCTCAAAAAACCCATGCCGCTTAAGCCCATTGATGACGAATACTCTGGGCCCTGTCTCCGGTTCTAAATCGAGTATGCTACGCAGTTCAGTTTGTACTGTGAAGTAGCTGGGGAATCACCCTTTTTTGGAGACGCCACTTTTACCGGAAACAAAAAAACAATGGATTCTCGGCCTCAACGAGCGAGGAGAAGCACGCGAGGAGGTTGTATTAGCGGTGTTGTACCGTCATCACTTTGGCATTAATAGAGGCTTCTTGGCAGTGGCAATGCACAGGCATTGAACACCGCAAGTGCATGTTCTGTTTCGTCGATCTCCATTGCATGCATGCCGCTAATCATAATAAAAATGGTGCGAGAAAGCCTCGGTGCTCAGGTACTTGCCCACCGAATCCCATGGTCAATGGTTCGAGACCCTTATCAAGCTCAATCTTCACAAAGTGAGGACAGTCACTAGCAAGTCGTAATTCCACGATTAGGAACCCTGGGGTGAAATCACTTCGAGAGGAAGGACCATGGGCACTGCTCGATACGCATAGCTTCTCCGTGGCATGACATTTGTTTTTTTGTTTTTTTTTTAGTGGGTTATGTTGAGGAAAGGCCATGGTGACCTATACAAAGCACCAACAAAGGAAGAAAGAAGAAAGCGAGCAGTTAAGAGGATAGAGAGATAAGATCAAGTTTATTGATCTTAGATATGAAAGATGGCAAGTTGTAGGACTCAGGAAAGCAAGAAGAAGGCAAGACGTTCCATAAGTTGCATGTTCTCGGGGGCAAGACGTTCCATAATTTGTTACTGAAAGATGGTTAGACAGCATGGGATGATTCTGCCCCAAACTTTAAACCACAATCCACAATTTCGGATGAAGCAACGTAAAAATGAGAATAATAACCTTTGCCGTCTTCAATTTCGACGTCTGGAGCTACCATTGCAAATCTCTCTTTCAATACCTTGAAAATGATTCCAGTTATCACTAGGCAATACAACATAAAACCGTTCCACCATTTTAAAACATCTATGTAGCAACAACCCTAAACATTTTGATGTGCAACGGACACTTAGAGCAGGTTACGTTTGGCATTGGGCTTTGCACCCGTTGAGCTAAGCTTTGCACATTTAGTACTGAGCTGCTGGCTGCGACCGGTAGTAAAACTGGTCTAGCGTCAGTTTCATTCAATTGCTCGTTCAATCAATCCATAGATGGATAAAGTTGACAAAATTATATTATCGATGATAAACGTTATTTAGGTCCACCAATGAAATCACGTTCCGCAGCATCCTGAGAGCTGGTGGGAATTTGAAGATTCAGAACCATACCTTATCCTCAAACATCTTCACAGTAATTTTGTCAACATTTAAGTGAACTGTGATCTGCAAATAAGCAAAAGAACTTGGCAAGCCATGGCATGAAAAAGTGACCAAAAATAACAAAGCATATTTCAACAGTCAAAGTGGTTGAAAAAAAATCCATGCACTCCTTCCCATGCACTCCATCCCATCTTTAACACTGGACGAATTCTCTTTTGTCAAATTGATCGTTCTTACTTTCCTTCTTTTCTACTTTTTTAAAATTTTGTGGACATACATACAAACATACATACATACATACATACATACATACATACATACATACATACATACATACATACATACATACATACATAAATACATACATAAATACATACATACATACATACATACATACATACATACATACATACATACATACATACATACATACATACATACATATATACATACATACATGCATGCATGCATACATACATGCATACATACATACATACATACATACATACATACATACATACATACATACATACATACATACATACATACATACATACATACATACATACATACATACATAAATACATACATAAATACATACATACATGCATACATACAGGTAGAAATTTGGACTCTAAGAAGCTTTTTGGTTATCAAGCAGTGTCCAGGTCCGCCTGGAAATACAGAGAGCTGGCGACTCTCCTCACTCTAAGTGAAAGTTTAGCTAATGGTGGGTTTAAACCATTGACCATAGGATCAATGCGCAAGAATCTTACCAATGGGCTGTCGTATTTCAACGCACTTGCAGCACAAGTGTAAAATATATAAACATAAAATATAAAGATGTGAACATTGAGCTAAAAATAGCATCGATTCCCGACATGAATATCTGTTTCCCTGATGAAATCGCGGTATGTCAAATTAATTTATGACCTTCTGATAAATCTTCTCAAAGGAATTTTAATGCTGGGTAACATGTGAAAGCCATTCTGAAACATGGCATTGCCCTTTCCACTAAATCCCAACACACCAGTCCTTACAAAATACCCTGAAAAATTGGCTGAAAATATGCTCTAAAAAATCACCTCAGGCTTAGGGGCACAAACATAGCACTTCGGATTGGGCGTGATCAAATTCGATGCGACCAGCAAACGTTTCTTGACTCTGGCTTGTTTATTTAAAAATATCTGCAAAAATAGAAAGTGGGATCTTAAAACGATTTGAAGGAAGAAAAGCAAAGTTGAAAGGTTGCTGCCTGTCACGCATACCTTTGCAATCAAAAGAGAGTTACGCAGAGATTATAGGGAAATGTCTTCTCTCAACTTATGCAAATCAACTGCATCAAAATATCTACGCTGTCTCATCAGAGCTGGTCGAATCCCTAAGACAAGCCAACTTAGATAGGGGTTACCAAACACTGGCTTTAAAACAATGGCATTTAAGGTAGTATACTTCGATTTAAACGCACAATGGCCTCAGTAAGAAATTTAGCAAATAATTATGCAAAGAATGAATCCGGGTATGGTATGCAGACCGTTTTGCATTTGTGAATACAGCCTGAGAGGATTTTCAGCGCTTCCATCACCATGAGACCAGAAATGATGGCATTTGTGGTAGCAATGGCGGGTATAATGTTACCAGAAATAGCTACAAAACAAAACAAAAAATTAGTATTTGCAACGACGCAGAGTTAAATCTCTAAAGTAGAATCGAGCAGGAAATTTGAAATGAGCGTCGGGGAGCATCATGTTAAAAGGTAGGTACCATCCTGAGCGACAGGATTGTGAGGTAGACTGGCCAGCACTTTTCGTGACTCCACTTTACGCATACATTACCCGCTGGGCAGATTGATGACATCGAGAAACGTGAGAGAGCGTGTGTAGAGAATTCAGCACAGAAGGCACGTGACTTGCGAGTTGTGCCAAATGCCTCCTCTGAATGCAAATAGAATCATACAAATAAAGTTCAATTGAAAGATGACTGTTTCGGAGTTTAATAGAAATGAAACGGAACGTACATTTGATATCAAAGCGACTCTGCAATGAAATGCCGAACACATGTGAGCGAATGTTAGCAGCAGCAGCAACAAAATCCAGAGCAACGTCATCATCCTTCAAAAACGAAATAAACTGAAATTAGCCTGCCTTGGATCTGATAAGTTTCTGGGATCGAAGTCTATTGCTCCTAGCCTTATGGCTTCAGGGGAGCGTGATCAAGTATGCTACACGGTTAGTACTGTGTGAAACAACTAGATGTAGGTTCAAGTACAGTATCATTAGCTAGAGGGATAGATGAATAGATGTATGGATTAATTGATGGATAGGCATTGATAGATAGATAGATAGATAGATAGATAGATAGATAGATAGATAGATAGATAGATAGATAGATAGATAGATCGATAGATAGATAGATAGATAGATAGATAGATAGATAGATAGATAGATAGATAGATAGATAGATAGATAGATAGATAGATAGATAGATACATAGATGGATGGATAGATAGATAGATAGATAGATAGATAGATAGATAGATAGATAGATAGATAGATAGATAGATAGATAGGCATAGATAGATAGGCATAGATAGATAGGCATAGATAGATAGGCATAGATAGATAGGCATAGATAGATAGGCATAGATAGATAGGCATAGATAGATAAATAGATAGATAGATAGATAGATAGATAGGCATAGATAGATAGGCATAGATAGATAGGCATAGATAGATAGATAGATAGATAGATAGATAGATAGATAGATAGATAGATAGATAGATAGATAGATAGATAGATAGATAGATAGATAGATAGATAGATAGATAGATAGATAGATACATAGATGGATGGATGGATGGATAGATGAATGGATTGATAGCTTTGACTTCAAACTAAAAACCTTGCACCCTGAGCATCTGCATGCAACATACTGATGAATATCACAAAGGAATTGCATTGAATGCAGCGGCAAGCTTCTCTCGTTCGAAAATCTGTAGAGCTTTTGCTTCGAAAGATTGAGGAATATCATGAAATTCGAAAAGCAAATGGGCCATCACTGCATCAAAAGCCAGTTTGGGCGAAAAGTGAAAAGCAAGGTATGTCTTAATAAGTATCACTAATCCTGAATGTTAATGGAAATTATACGAACGGACAATTATTCAACAAGAAAACCAGTTCTTTCGAAACAAATATGTTGTCTTCATAGAAAAAAACATTAACTCTTTCCAGCCAGGTACTTGCAAACGAAAAAGCGTTTTCTTGGTGGCATCTAGAAAGTTTTGACTTCTTATTGCTAAGATACTTTCCAAATTGCAGATTGATTACGAAATGATCACACAGTTCACATGAACAAAGCATCGTCATGGTTACCTACAGATCTATCCTTTTGAAAATTGGTAAGCAGCGCTTCGGACATTCTTGAGTGTATGAAGATGAAACTAAATGATAACTTATACAGCAAGCTTCGTCTACATTCTCTGGTCGATTAGTTGAAAATTTGATTCGGATTCTTCAAAATAGAATTCAGATCTTGAAGCTATCCACAAGAGTAACAAGGGTAATGTGAACTACTTAAGTAGCTTCGTTGAGAGACTTTCTCAAAGAGAACTCCCGAAGACAAATGAGATACTTCTGAGCAACTTCCGTAATCTTTCGCCTAATTGGACAAAATCTTTTCAGTCTTTAAGATAAAAGCCAAATTCTAAGTGATTTTTGCCAAAATAATGTGCAATCGAAATCTTCTAAAGCTGTTATATGGATCAAGACTTACTTGGACAATAGGTTGAGGACCTTAGAAAAAGAGCGACTAAATGACTCTCCCAAACTATTGCCACTATTGTGATAAACTTGCAAAAATTCTATCCAGTCAAGAGATGCTACAATTTAGACATTAAATCAATCTATTTCAGACATACTATTTTCCAATATAAAGAAATTATCAAACATAGATGGAAAATCGATTGAGCCAGATGATCTTCTGCAAAACCTTCGAAGGCCTGGATACCAGAACTTCGCCTTTGGATATGTAAGTCTCACACTCCAATCGTTAGGTAAAGTAACTGACGGTTTAGGGAGATCATGCCTTTGATCTTTAGCAGTACAACAATGAAAAAATGCAAAGCAAAAATCATGCACATCTGAGATGTTAGCAACTTTTCGCTGACAAACAGAAGATGTCTTCAAAACGCGAGCAACACAAGCCACTTTGATTGTGTCTCTAGCTTGTCAATGTATACAGCTATATTCAAAGCCACTGAATTTTCTTTCTTCTCAAAAGCCAAAACCCCCAAGACCAGATGATGGTGTAAAAGAAGATGCGGGTTGTCAGGGATCCAAATGATTTCAACGGGGGGATATTGGCAATAGATGATCAGTAGTTGTTAACTCAATAAAACCGTGAATTAGCCGTTGATTGGAGAAAAATATTGTTGACAAGGCCCTTTTTGAAAATAGCACTGTTGCTGAAAATGCAACCCTGATAGAGAAATGTGTTATTATCATTTTCTATTAAATACAATCCCTTGCCGAGTTATGTCCAATAACCTAGGGTAAGGGAAGGTGAAGTTTCATGCATTTTATGACTGTAGCACTACGATAGTGTTAGCCTTCTGATTGTGGTGATTGTCTTATCACTATTATCACCATATCATTACTGAACCCAACCTAAGTTGAAGTGGCATGGCGAATTAATGTTTAATTTGATTCAATAAGCTTGCAGTCATTTAAATTTTTCATTTGATGCAAAATCCAATGTTCAGCGCCTCGATAAGTCCACCGCTTCTCCGTGCTTTAACTGAACATAGATACAACGCATTCTCAACAGATCAAAGAAAAGGTAAAGGCTATCATCGAAGATTTAACAAAGTTACACGCCTATGTAAGTACCAGAAGATTATGACTAGCCCGAAACTTTAATGCATATCTGTTAGGCAAGCACATCATCAAGTCGAATTGATCGTCAAACGCAAAAAAGCGAGATAAAAAGAATCAATATCATGATCATTAACATCATCATCCTTATCAATAAAATCGTCGTCACAATAATATAACTGATCTGCAATGACCTCGCGATTAATTTGACAGCTACTGGCTTCGTAATGCTCACCGCTGGACAACCTCTTCTCCGTATCATGTTAATCACTATCCCAGTACCACTGTCGTTAAACCATAAAAATTGTCATGACAGCTGCAGGCATTCTAAGTAACAATCTCAGGCGTTGCATCGTGGGTGTAACTGAAGTCGCACAAGGTCAGGGATCAGGGGTCGAAAGCCAACTTGGCACTGATCTAGTGCGCTATGTTGGGTATGATTAGACTTAATCATCCTCCACACTACTTTTGCTATTCAGGTGAAAAACGCGAACGTGACGAGTAACTTAGAGCTGATCGGGAAATTCATGGTGGACCTACTGGAAGCATGGGATATGTTCTTTACTGGCATCTCAACCATGGTATTTGAATCAAGAAAATTGTCTCTTTCTTGCATCGTCTTGTTGTGTCATTCCTCAATTTCCAAAAAAAATCCATTCTTGTATTTCTTTAATCGACCAAATCGACCAGTTTCGTGAATTTTATATTTCTTTGAGGAAAGCAAGCAGGAAATTTTCGATTGCTCAGTTCCCAAAAACGATTACGCAGCATCGAGGGAAATGAGATCAAGTTGAATTTGAAGGAGAGGCCGGTCATATTTGGAAAAAAGGACCAAGTAGCTTCCAGTTATTTCATAAACGGCGAGTTGAATAATTCACGGAGTACAGATTTCCCGTAAACCTCGCCTATCAAGCTGACAGGAATTCCGTTCGATGTTTCATTACAACTGCAATAACATCTTAGCATTCAGTTGTCTCCTTCTCGATGTACGTTCGACGTAACGCAATGCTTTCACCTCAAAAATACCTTTCACCAAAGGATACCAAATAAGCAGGTTTACTCTAAAAATAATTGCTCTCAAAAAGGATTAGGCAAAGGTGCCAAAATTCGCGAGAAAACCTTATCTCGTCTTGCGATTAAGGATAACACTAAAGTGGATTTGGAGACAAAAACGTAGATTTCAAACTTTTAAAAGCAATACGATGGATACTGACATCCGTCGATGAAAAGCTTTCGTTTGCAAAGAGGGGTCAAAACCACTTAGGGCTATTTACATTCGATTTTAATGCTATAAATTCACTGTAAACAAATAGAATTTACGCATGCTCTACGGCTTAAATATTGCTTGAACAATGCACTCTGTCTTGCATCTTTAGCGAATAAAACGAGACAACGAATGGGTCAAGAAACAAGTCCAAATATACCTCAAACTAGTAGCAAGGGATACTTATCAATGCCGTGGACGAATCAAACGAGTGAGAAAGAGGCTCAGAGGAAGGTTCTTTAACTGCGAGTTTCGCACTGATAACGAGGCAAAGAACTCGTTCCATGATAGCCGCATCCACTTCCTGCTTAGGTCACCAACCTTTTCCGTAAACCGAACGGTTGCAACGAACACTGACGAGAAAGACTTCAAGGGAGTTATTCCTGAAACAGAGCTCATACTGACAGACAGCAGCATCGACACTTCTGATGACGAAGATCTCCTTCAAGAGGTAAGCATATTTCAAACGAATTTGGAGAGCTGGTTAGCGGCTGCAGAGAAAAGAAAGGTGAAAGAGGACGAGAGACGAGCTAGAGAAGGAAAGAAGAAAGCTGATGGCGTGGATGGATCTCCAGCAAAGAAAGAAATTTACGACGGTCACAAAGAAATTCAATCTGCAGGTTAGTAGAGATCTGCCACTTTGTAAAAAAGGTAAGGTTAGCATCATTGATTGCCATAAATGCTTAGAAATAATAATCTCTTATTCAAGCTTCAAAGATAAAGATGCCAACCGTATGATGCTAAAACTTCTCATAGTTGACTGATTCATGATTCATAAAGAGTGGCTAAAGTTGAAGCGGAAACTGACAAATAGTGCAAGTTGCGAGTGATAGATAATCCCATTACCTTTCATCCTGATCAAAGCAATGGAAGTATCTTTACGAAGCAGTAGATGCTGAGGGAAACATCTCACGCACCGATCTTGACTTTTAGGCTATTGGCTCAGTGCGAAGAAATCGAAAAGAAAGCGAAAACGGGACCGAAGAAAAAAGCAGATGGACGAAAAGGGCAGTGATACTTCTGATAGTGACCCATCGTCCGATAGCGACTTCTCAGATTCTGATAACCCCGAGTGGCAAGAGCTGCAGGAAAGAACGAACTGTTTAAGGAATCTACGAAAGAAAACGTACGAGACGAGGCAGAGAAAGCGCCAAAGGAAAGTCTCTGACAATGCAGTGCTGAAGTCATCAGGTGGAAAAGAAGGAAAGGCGAAAACTTGCCCTGTTAGGAAGAGGAGGAAAATGCTAAGTAACAAGCTATAAGCTAAGAGTCATATCAGCCAAGAAGACGTGTAGTTTAAAATGGCTGTAAGGGATCACTTCACAAAGCATGCATATTGAGTAGGTGATAATGAAATTTTGAGCCATGCATAAAGCATAATTGAAATTTTGTGACTGTTCGGTGCCCTGAATAGAGAGCAGAAATCTTCACTTGAATTTTCGATGCAGGAGACTCGTTGCGGCACAGTAAAATGATCAAGACCAAACAACGCCGTGTGTGATCAACCAACCCAAGTCTGGTGCGACCAAAGATGGATACCCAAGGCTTCTTTAAAAAGGCTTCGAATTTCATAGATACATACAATTGATGTAACAAGTATTCAAATGCTGAACCGACAAATATCAAAACCGAAACAAGATACGAATCAGTTAGATCAGTCTAAATCAATCCCAATCAGTATAACAGTAGATAGCGACAAATAAATGCATGCTTTGATTCAAGACAAATCCTTTTAATAGAACTTGTTTCTCAATGAATCTTCTTGAATTTCTCCTCCAGCAAAGCGTGAGACAAACAGTTCTTAGCAGATAAAGCATTCCTCTCTATGACTTATACTGCATGAGCAACTGCTCGAAATCGTCAGAATATACCTCCGTGTAACCATCCATGTTATTTGGCAATTTTGCAGCTATATCAAGTAAGTGTGAATCACGAAGATGCGCCAACTCAACTGCCCTTCTCACCAATTGCGGAGAAAAAGATCACACAGTTAACGTAAGGAAAAATGGAAGGACTCTAACAAACCTTGTCCCAAACAAGAAATTCATTCGAGCTCTCGTATTTTTTTCTTAGCTCTGTCACGCTAAAGGCAAACAAAGACACCGAGGTAATCAAGTGAATATGCTAAGAAACTGCTTGTGCTAACTAGTCAATAGTTTTCTCGTCTGCCGATAACTGGTGATTCCAGTGCCCGGAAACTAACGATCTTTCTTAAACAAAAAATGAAATGCAATCCAACTAGAAAGCTTAGAAAAGACCTTTAATTAAGCTATCTAGCCATTAAGAGCTTCTTCTGAAAATGTACCCTCACTTGCTCAATATCTGCAGATATTTTTCGATTTAAAAACCATCCAACATTATACCCTCGAAAAAAACACGCATGCAGCTTTTGAAGTACCAAATGGCACACCCTCAACGAAACGATTGGCTCTAAGTGTTATGGCATTGGGGTGTGAAAAGATCTTCCACAAGATCAGTAAATTTGAATAAGAAAATCTTCCGCTTCATCTCCTTCTAGAATGAATCCTACAAAAGTGGGGATGCAAATGGAGACGAGCGTTCGTGTGCATCCCACACTGGTAAAGTCTGGCACGAGAGTTGCTCTGTTTTACAGCCGGGGGTGCTCTTCCTGCAGCCAAGTCTCTCAGTTGACTGACCCCCAGGAATCTACATGGTGCAAAAACAAAGCAATCAATCATTTTTGTCTTCATCCCATATATTGGTTAATTTCATACGTTGTGAATTTTCCAGCGAATCATTTGCTAGGATATATTTGCAAGCTTTATAGCTATGAACAATTTCTTCACAGATTCAGTGCTGTCTCATTTGACAAAGATTCGTTCGGTAATGGTTTATGAATAAAAAAGGCCTTACCTCTTGCCAAATACATTTGCACATTCCATGACACTCCATATTCTCTTAATATTGGCAGAAGATGAATTTTGGTGTTCTTTGGCATTTCCTGTAGAAACATAGAAAGAACGCACTGATTCAATAGGATTTCTGTCTTGCTTCTCTTTAGGTTTGAACAGGAAAGAGGAAGGCATCCATTACCAAAAGAACATTAGAAAAAGCAACAATTAAGGGAAAAAACAGCATTAAAAGTGCTAATAAAAGCTTCAAGGCTTTAATAACCGGAAAGACTCATTTATGGGGGCTTCTAGAGTATAGAAATTAAAGAAATGCAGCCCTTACCCATGCTTAAAGCAGTTGTCCATGAGACTGGAGTAGGAGGTCGTCTTTTCTTCCAGAGTTTGTCCATTGATAGAAGATAGTTGATATCGTTGTAGAAAAACTGAAAAAGCAATGAAGGAGATCATAAAGCATAATAAGGATTTCAATATAGATTCGGTGATATTCACGAGGTTAGACGAAGCTTTAAAAAGACTGCACTCGTCAATTTAAGCTTTATGGCTTTGCCAAAAAAGCGAGCCTTCACATTGTCGAAGCAAAATATATCTTGACCTCAAAAATGCAGCTTATGGTGCCTAGCACTCAACAAATGCTTCGAAATAGACCGGGCCAGTTGATGTTCGGTGTAGGAGATATAAAAAGGCAAACATTTTGATATAAGGTTCAATATCTCAGCCCCAGGAATATCTAAAATCGAAGCGAAATCCATGTGAATATCCGTAAGATGCATTTGTACAGAACCGGAAATTAGCTACCGCAAAAATGGACCTTTGAAAAGCATCCGTAATGAAACCGGTATCCCTCCGTTCCGAGATTTGCTTGGGTTTTCTCAATTTTCATGGGAGAAATGTAAAAATTCATCTTTTAATCATAACTTGGTTTTAAAAACCATTCTCTGGCACTTAATCATTCGAGAAAACCATCAAAATTTGGAGCGAATCAACAGGAAAAGACCCCTAAGCAGTCTTACCTTCGAAAACAATTTTTCTGCATCGTAACGAACTTCCTCTGCCCACTTCCGAGTTGATCTTCTCTTTATTTCCATCAAATCATTGTCTGCGGTCGGCTGCTTTTCGTCTATCTGATTGCCATCTAAGAACATAAATTTTATGCAGTGGGTAAACGTGACGTCAAAGTCGTCATCATGAGACAAAACTAAGCTATCTAGAGGCGCGATGCGATGAACAGCCTGATCATGTGACATTTCTCGAGCCGTGCTTTGAGATGGTAGGTTCCAAAATGTGGAAGGGAAAATAAAGATACCAGGATGACAAATATGCGTAAAAGAGATCTAAGGCAAAGACAACCTGTCCAATTAACAGCATGAAAAAATAAATAGAAAATTAAGGACGAAGAGCGCAGAATTTGAAAACTAGACTTGCACTCAAAATACCGAGCATGCGGTATAAGGCGTCCGATTGGACCATATGAATCCTACAATTCCATGCGATGATACTAATGTCGTTCAAGAACAGCCAGCCCCATGCTAGTTAATCTAGCATAACTGCAAACACATACTCCTTTTCGATCATAGCAGAAACCTGAGATCAGGTTCTGAGATTACTCCAGGAAAGTGGATTTTTATGAGGTCGCTTCCCGCTACTTTCCGCACCAATAGTGCTTTGTTGCAAACAGTACAGGATTCGAACCGACAACCCCTGGTTATGAGTTGACGTATGAAGTCATCGTATTACGGGACTGTTGCTTATATAAAGTCATCCAAATGCCAGGACATCTGTTCGACACTTCCACATATGAAGAGGCTTTCGAAAACCTTTTAATTCAGGATCTTCCGTGTCTGGAGAGACCTCTTCATCCGCGTCAGCTTCACCAAATAATTGACTAAAAGATAACAGGTAAAAATGCAAGAATAGCTGAAAACTACTTCCATGAGGCAATTTATGATCGGTAAAAGGCGACGAACATGCTAATGACAACGACTTGTGGGAAAGAACATATAGGGAGGCCTAAGACAAGGCACGCGAACAACATCGCAGATAATCTAACTGGCAGAAGCTTAGTAGAAGCGCATAGATTTGCTCAGGCTCGTGACCTATGGACAGCCACAGTTGCTACCGTTGAACCTCTGTCCTCTTATGATGATCACTGATGCGACAATAACTTTGTGACAAAGTCATCAACAAAACTCATCGATTCTTGTAACGATTCTGGACAGAATCTATACCAATGTAAGGGTGCGTTCACATTGCAATATCTTTTGCTAGCGGCTTTACGCAGTAGGGGACCATGGCCGTTAGTTATAGTTTTCCTGTTCACATTGGTATCAAAAGTAAACAAGCCGTTTACTGAATGTCTCTGATCAGCCGCGCCCAATATCATATAAATGTATCCCCGCATTGCTCACGAAGTTAATCGTGGTTTTGTAACAAAACGCAGAATACCAACGGCGAAAAGTTTAGTCATTAGAAAGTAGTTAGAAATGTATCGTTTAGGGCTTGCTGAAAACCCAAATCTCAACCTTCACAGAAGACTATAGAGGTATCATCGGGACCAGAGAATGGCCGTCCTTTACATTAACAAGGTTCGAGAATCGCTAGGGGAATTCCATCATTTGTTCCAACAATTGAAAGATGACCCTGAAAAGTTTTCCAGTATACGAGGATGCATAGAAAGTCATTTCATATCATTTTAGAAGCAATTACGCCTTTCATTGAAAGGAAGGTAACGAATTTTAAGAAGCCGATCCCTGTTACAATGTTTTGGATCTCTAATATCCCATATTGCAGGTCGTTTTTCAAGCTCAGAAATCAAAAGTTCAATATCCATTTACCTACTCCGCGCTTGCAACTAATCTGCCAGCTATCTAGATAGCATAAACGCGCCAGCACGTAGCGCCCTCCCCCCTGCTGCGAAAATATCCAATGTGAATACGACAAGGTGTCAGTACTGCGGAAATCACTAAACGCTGAAAGGCGCCAGTTAAAGGTATTGCAATGTGAACGCACCCTAAGCTGTTGGAAGATTGCTCGACCACTCAAAAGTAGTCTGATGTGCTAAAAGATCTGTGAGCAAACGCCTGGAAGAAATGGATCATTAATTTCCCTTACTTGAATAGATGCTTTGCCCAAACGATGCAGTGGACTGGTTCTGAAGGTGTGTTTCGTATTGTGCAGCCAGGGTACGTTTTCTGTGCCGGCTTTGGTTGGCACTCGTAGCACTCTGAGAAACCCTTTTGTATGTGGAAAACACACATAAATCTGAATCAGTTCTGTTATGCATTGTGTCAAGGCCTTTTTGTGACCTCAAAAGAGAAGCTGATGCTCTTCGCTAAGAACATCGACTATTTGTACATACTTCATCGAGAGATCTCCTAATTTCTGCCGTACTCCCTTAGGTGCATCTTCATAAACAATAAGCTCTACAAATGTTGCTGGAATGCGAATACACGCAAATCGTAGCAGACCAAGACCTTATAAGATGTGAATTTGTGGTGCCAAGATGCGAATGCCAATGACGTTGCATTCGTAGCTTCAAATGCTCCTCAAGAAGCGACAAAAACAGTGCTGGCTAGGAACACAAGGAGACTGCATCGTACAAAATCCACGTTCAGAAAGTCAAAAAAAGAAATTCCGCAGTATGTGCTTAAAGAAAGTAAGCTATGCCCGCCTTTGTCAAGAGCGTCTCTGGCTTCTGCTACGCTCGCAAATCAAGTCTTCTGTGCATCTTCCAAGTGACTACGACATTGCGGACTGAATTTGAAAATATGAAAACAAACCGATCCAAAACGAACCTTCTTTATGACCGTGACTTGACCGAGATACCCAGCCGAACCACTTTCAATCAAGGGCACATCCACTGCTAGGCACATTCTGTTCACGTGATTTCTGGCAGCTGAAATCAAACAAAAGTGGAACGGAAATATACCATAGCAGCTCGCACTGACAACTCACGAAACAGAAGCAAAGCGTTTGCAAGAAAAGGTCAAAATTAAACAAAAAAGGAGAGCAAGTTCCTTCAACTATGTCAAAGAGGACATAGCCATTAACTTTCAAGTTGTCAGCTATTTCTTACATTTGTCCGTTCGGATGTGCATGTGGATATAATGTCATGGTCTTACTTCTGCCATTATTCGACATTCAATACTCTGATGAGTGTCAGAAATGATATTCACTTCGACAGAAGCATGTCGTCATTTCTCTGTGCAATGCATACGATTAGGCAAACAACAGCTCCTCAGAAAACAGGATATCTGTCTATCTTTCATTATCTTGTGTGTGTGTGTGTGTGTGTGTGTGTGTGTGTGTGTGTGTGTGTGTGTGTGTGTGTGTGTGTGTGTGTGTGTGTGTGTGTGTGTGTGTGTGTGTGTGTGTGTGTGTGTGTGTGTGTGTGTGTGTGTGTGTGTGTGTGTGTGTGTGTGTGTGTGTGTGTGTGTGTGTGTGTGTGTGTGTGTGTGTGTGTGTGTGTGGTAACTCTTTGTCTGCATTGGCCAAGTGGGGGTCTACGTATTAGCTCCGCATAAGATCCCTGCCCAACCACTTGGGTAAAAGGAAATGATCCATTTTTATTATTTGATTCTTCTAAGTTAAGGATTGAATTAATTCTAATTCTGATTTCTTCATGTTCACCTTTGATGGCATTCATTTTAAATCTCATATGGTCCTTACGTCTTCAGTAAATACATAAACTCCATTACTTCAAGTGTATTTTACACTCGAGAACTTACCCTTATTGTCCAGGGCATTCATCACAATGGTGAATTGTCTGAAGAAATCAGTGTTGTAATCTGGGCTAGAAAAATAATTTTTGAAATAATTTGCTGTGTCTGTGAATCATCCACTGACTGATTCAGACTAAACAATTTATTCACTATAGTTATCATCATAATTTGAAATATTTAAAAAAAGCCTGTTGCCCAAATTAATCTGGGTATTTCAAGTGGTTCTGCGTGGGTGTGGCATCTGGAAAGTATCACATAGTCCATTTAACTGCATCAGTAACATCAATTCTATTACCAACTAGCATGACTTACAAAGGAAAAGCTTTTTGGACACATCCACTAAATCACAAATGACAGACCTTAACGACTACATGCTTGGCATTGCCGGTATGAAAAATAGAAGAGGCAACACAAAAATGTCCTTAGAGTGGTAATACAATCATTGGTATGGGACTGAAAATTCAGGGGGTGGTGCAAGCAACAATGGCTAGAGAAAGGTGGACAGGCAATGGTAAGTATGATTCAAAGCGCTTTTTGTGAAATTCTTGGATCTTACTTTGATTGCAGTTGGCTCTGACAAAACTCATCTACTGAGAATAATGATGATAACACAGGGAATGGCATTGACAACCTTGTCCCAACCCAGATGAGCAGGCATTGTGTTTGGGTTACCTCTTGCTCAACATTCTGGAATGAATGTTTTTCTTACTATGGCCAATGCATTGTAAACAGAACATGAACATATAACAACCAACATCAATAAATCACAATCCAAATAAACAAATATCTGAGAGAGCACTTCAGATGTATATTACTAGGCAGGGAAAAAACTTGACATTATAAGAACACAATATGATGAGGATGAAATACTAACAAGTGCAAATGTAGAAATCTACAAATCCTGAATGTAAATTAAACTGTGAATGCAATTACACTAGAAATATTATGGCTCCAAAGCTTACTTCATGATGTTATCATGATT
Organism: Pseudorhiza aurosa; assembly: GCA_964026355.1. Taxonomy (NCBI): domain Eukaryota; kingdom Metazoa; phylum Cnidaria; class Scyphozoa; order Rhizostomeae; family Lychnorhizidae; genus Pseudorhiza; species Pseudorhiza aurosa. The sequence continues at coordinate 8,248,984 of OZ032118.1, read as the reverse complement.
TGCCACAAAGTCCATTTCTGGCATCATTTCAAGAATGATCTCTTTTGCGACCTAAAGCATGGGCAAAAACAAACATTCATGCTATTTCTTGAGGTTGCTTACACTAAACAAAGGCAAATAATTTTTTAACTCCTTGATAGCTGCATGGAGACAGAATAGGAAGAGATATGCATGCATGTATGTATGAATGGCTATGATTGGTTATGAATGGCTATGTATGTATGTATGTATGTATGTATGTATGTATGTATGTATGTATGTATGTATGTATGTATGTATGTATGTATGTATGTATGTATGTATGTATGTAGGTATGTATGTATGTATGTATGTATGTATGTATGTATGTATGTATGTATGTATGTATGCATGGATGTATGTATGTATGTATGTATGTATGTATGTATGTATGTATGTATGTATGTATGTATGTATGTATTAGGGTTGTACTATATATCCGTTAAGCCAGATGATCCATCACTAGATTGACAATCTTTCAATAAGCTAGACACAGCTGGACATGCTTCCAGAATCTGGTCAGCAAACTGACCAGAGAGAATTAGGTGATTCTGATACAAGGTTGTTTTACATCAACATGTATCATATTTTAGAATATAAAACAAAATAGATAAGATGTCTTGTATACATGAATCTATGAATTAGGCCCTTAATTTTCTATACTTCATGAACCAATTGAATTTCAAAAGTATTTAGGGTTGAAATTGGAGATTGTTGGTAGTGTATTGAAATATCCAATCACCTTGTAGTGGAATATCATGCGATGGCTCACAATTGGTATTGATGCAAGACTTATAAAGCAAATGAAATTTTACACAAATACTAAGTAGAAAGTACCTTAGCTTTTGATTTGCCTACATGTTTCTTCTGGAAAAGGAATTGCCTATTCAAATTGCTGACATCAATTGTATCAAGGTCAACCTTTAAAGGAAAATATACATTTGAATGTGTAGATGGACACATTAAATATTAGGCTCTTCCTAGAAGCAGCTTGAAAATATATGCAAGCATGCTACTTACAACACACGCTTTACTTTTTATAAGAAGCATAAACTTTGAGTTGAGCCTGATTGTTTCTTAATATTTTCATATTTTCAGCCTGCAATGTTTCTTAAATGTTTCTTAAAAGTACAGGCGCCTTAGTTTCAATTTTAAGAATACAAGGGTGATAGAAATATCTTTGATATTGTCAGTCATGCCATGTCGGTTGACTAGTTAACAAAGTGATGTATATACATTTTTAGCTTAATGCCGAACATTACTTTTCAAAAAGTTCCTTTTTCGCTTGACCCACCCTATCAATATTGCTTAAATGTTTCAAAAAATTTAGGCAATCAGAGCCTCACGTTTTTTAAGATTATGTTCCTTATAAAACAAAAGAGGTGTACATGGTGCTGAAAAATTAAGACAAATTGGTCTTAAAAACAAACATCCAATTCAATCTACTAGATCAATTGAAAATAGGTGCAAACATGATACTTATAATGCATGGCAGTAAAAACAATATATATGATGAAGTAGTACTTTCATGATAAACTCTCATTTCATTCTACGAGCGCAATTTTCAGCTATACGTGCCAACATAATACTCTTCATACTGCAAGGCAGTAGAAAACAGTATATTGTGATGTGGCTCTTTAAAGAAAAAAAAGGTATCTTATTATATTTATCACTAGCTAAAATTACCGAGATACATGAAAATTGTGAAAAAGATTTATTTTCCATTTTAAGAATACTTGTGTGAAGTGATTTGTTGTGGGCTTTCCTGTCATTAGGCCAATTTCTAAAGCATTAGCAGAATCGCAAGGCTCTTAAACATACCACAACTAAATCTTTGAACCCAGTGTGTGCTAGATTTTTAAGTAATTCACAGCCAATGCCACCAGCTCCGACAACCAGAATTTTAGACTGAGTTATGTTCTCAGCTACAGACGTCCCCAGAACTTCTCCCGCCATGCTTGTTAGAAAAACACAGATGTCTCGTTATCAAGGTGCACCCATAGGAGGTAAGGCTCGTGAAGGGAGGCTTTACGTTGGGGAACGCTGTGACGAGGTTACCCCTAACCACTCTCATAAACATGTTAGACGCGCTGATAGAGACGCGATCATATAAATATCAATAGGTTGGCTCAAATAAACATGACTTCTCCAATAAGTTAGATGTCAATTCACAGGCCAGTCAAAGCCAAAAGTGTTGTACCGGACGCTTCAATTTCTTTCACGCAACTTGGTCTTTCTCTTTCGTCTAATCTCACTTGCAAGTCATACATCCATTCCACTGCTAAACACGCATCTCAACAGCTCGGTTTCCTCACCAGAATCCACGGGTTTTTCTCATCTTCTTACCTACTAATTATATTCAAGTCCTAAATCTGTCCTTCTATAGAGTCTGGGGAGGCGCTCCTAAAACCACTCTCTGTCTTCTTGACAGAATCCAGTCCAAAGCCATTCGCCTCATCAACAATCCTAACCTCACTAAATCTCTCCAACCTCTTTCCTATCGTCGTTCAGTTGGATATCTCTACATCTTTTACATGCACTTTCAAGGGAATTACTCTCAGGAGATCAGGTATGTTACTCCTGTTCCTCTGAGACGTGTCAGGACCATCAAAAGCTCAACTCATTCACACCCTTTCCAAGTTTCATTGCCTACTTCACGAGCTCTGTCCCACAAATCACCATTCATCACAATAGCATGCAATTTGTGAAACTTCTTGTCTTCTACTTGCTTCCCTGAATCTTGCAACCTGCCATTTTTCAAATCTAAGATCAGTAAGCTTAATCTGATCTCTCTCCTCTAAGTATTTCGCTTTCTTCTTTTTTCCCTTGTTAGGGCTTTGTATAGGCCAAAATGGTCCTTCCTCGGCATAATTCATTTGCAAATATTTCACTGAACATTCTTGTTCATGTTGTCGATGGAAAAGTGTTCACTGGGTTTGAAAGGGGCTTAAGAAGGCGTCTAAATGTTATGGGCAACATCAATTATAGCAGAAAGGATATTTAAAGCATTGTAGAAGACGGAGACGGTCGGAGAATATGGGCAGATGAATTGGCTCATGCCTCTATAGCTTTTCTGAGTGTCCCAAAATGTCCTTAGCTTGAAAAAAATTGAATTTGGCGCCCTTTTTACGCGTGCGCTTCAGTCAAAAGGCGCCAAATTCAATTTTCATCAAGCTTAGACACTTTGGAAGACTGAGAAGAGCTATCATACAATGAGCCAATTTATCAACATTTCCTCACTCGAATGCTGGTGAGGGTGTGGCTTTACTAGTATAGTGCTTCCACTTTTCTGTGTGTGAGCTTTCATGAGAAAATTTCGAGAAATGGAGAATGAAATCAACGCTGTTTGACTTTCTTCCACGATAACCTTTATATAAAAAAAGTGCTACTAAATTTACACGAGGGCTTCCAAATAAGCCCCATTCTCTGAACAAAATCAACCAATAACAGCGTCAAAACAAAACACGTGATTAAACTGAATCGATAGAACTTGCTAAAGTAAGCTAAGAAAGACAAGAATATCCACAGAAAAGCATGGTTTTCTACACTGTGGTTTCTTTGCTCTTGCTTACACATGCGCTTTTTTGTTCAGTTGAAAGCAAAATGATTTTGTTCGCCGATCACGGAAGCAAAGTGGCACAAGTGACCAAAATTATCAAACACGTTTAATTTTAGGAATTTATGCCATGCATGACTGAATGCTCTCAAACTAGACACCGCACACGGAAGCACTTTGCTTAAAGCGAAGTGTCATTCGTGCGGCTCGGCTTAGCAAAATGCTTTAGTGAGCACCTGGCTAAAGTCCGCTCAAGTTGTAATCTCATTTCGCCACATTCTTGAATCGTTTCAGGTTTGTTGTGAACCTTGTTTCATTTGAGTACCGGGGAAATTAAGTCAAAGAAAGTGGCAGTATAATCTGACATGAATATAGATGATTAATGATAGCAAGAGATGAAAAAGCCATAATTGATATCGTACTACTGACTTTCTCGCCTGACTACAGCTACTTCTACAACACGTGCTCTACTACCGATAATGTAAAGTCGGCAAACCGCGGCTCTTTAGCGCCAACCTAGTGGCTCCCTAGAGCTTTTTCAAAAACGTTTGAAAATGGAAAAAGATATAGCTACTATAGATACATGCAGCATGTGCTGTCTTCATTATAGGCTTATCTACATAAGGCTTTTAATTTTTTGCGTCTCCAGACACATTTTTTTCGTTTTTTTCGGTCCAATGTGGCTCATTCAACATGTTGGGTTGCCGACCCCTGGGTTGAACGAATGGAACTTTGCACTAAGGGATGCTACGTGACAACGTTATGCGTATATATTTTGTGTAAGATTTACACACAGAGAAAGAGGAAGGCAGAAATAAGATAGAAGGATGGAAAATAAGAAAGAGAAAGTGGGGGGGGGGGGGGGGGGGGTTGAGGAAAAGAAAAACAAGGGAAAGAAAGAGAGATGGGAAGATAGACAGATGAAGAAAAAATTGAGAGAAAGGAATACAGGAAAGTAACAAGAAAGGAATGAAAATAGTAAGGCAGCAAGAAATGTTTGATGAGAGACAGCAAAATAAAATGAGAAAGGTAGAGTTAGAATGAAGGAAACAAGAAATCAAAGGTATAAAAGAGAAATGAGCATCGATGTAAACAATAATAGAGAGCAAGGGAGGAATTAAGAAATGGACAAAGAAGGAAAAAGGGAAGGAAAGCAAGATGGTTAAGGAAACTTGGAGCCGGTTCAATGGAGGGTCAGGGTCTATGAATGGATGCATTCTCGTTGGCGAACCCTGTGAGTACCAGCACCATAGTCAAAAGAGGAGATCTCCTCTTATGACTATGCCAGCACCAAGACGGGAAACTGATGATGTCTATATAGAGTGCGCAACAGACAACGCCTGAATTATACGTCTTCTTTAATGATATTGAAATCAACTTGGATATACATTTTCAGCACGATCACAACAGCACACAGCACGACTTGACCTGTTCACCCTGAATTCGCTGAATAATTCGTCTCGTGGAAATCTGCCTTACAAGTCAATAACACATGATTCAACCATAATAATGATAATAATAATGATAACTTCAGTGGAAGCGAACTCCCTCGCTACTCTCCTACCACGCCATGCGTGTTAAATTTTGAGAGAGAGAGAGAGAGAGATGCAATTAGTTATACCGCTGAGCTATCCTTACACACACATGCATCTGTTTTCATGAATGAAGGCAAGCCGTGTACCGCTGACTAGCCCTGTGAGTACCTGCAACAACCAGGCCAACTAGACCATTCGCCACTATATTGCCATGCCGTATTTGCTAGATATGGAAAGAGACACAGTCACATACAATAACTGAGATCCAATTTTTTACATCGGCTTAACTTGACGATACGGTGATTGTTTACATGGAATGACACACCGCTCTACAATGTATAGCTTAATTGTCACCACTTTACGAACAGTAGAACCTTGGCTTCTGCTTGGCAAAATGTAAATCTTCAATGCATTTGAGCAAACGTTTGTTGCTCTCGCAAATAGGATTATTTGGTCTCTCGAATATCGACAAAGGTAGTCGTGGATATAATCGATCAAACCATAGTTTCTCGTTTGACGTGTTACCGTCCTTTGAAAAGATCAACATCAACCACTGACTTTGAAGTAAGTAAAGGTAGAGCTTTCAATTGAGAATGACGTCAGCGAGTGGGCAAGCATTGATCACGCACAAGAGAGACCCGCAATCCCTGAGAGTGAATAAACGCGAATTCAGTCGAGAAAAGACCCACTCCTTCCTTAGATTAAGAAGACATTGGGGACACCCACGAGCGCTTATCATCGGTAAACAGACAACTCTCCCGCTAACTGATGTGATCGTACAAAGTTGTGTTTGTTTGTGCCGTATTGCATTTTGTTTGTGCTGCATTGCATTTTGTTTGTCATCAGATACACTGGGATTCCTATCCATGAGGTTGATCAAAATGGCAACAAATGGACAGTACATCTAATTTCTTCTAATTGCCTCAGCTTTCTTTTGCCGCCTTGGCACCCCTCACACCAGGGGCACCGGAGCGATTGGGAGACAAAGGGGGGGGGGGGCGGCTAGGAACGAAAGGGCAGTCAAGACCAAAGGCGAAGGAAACGTGCTTAAAGACGGGATGTCGTCCGGGGCACTTCCCTGGAAAAATGGTCTTACCATGCTCTCTAACTTGGCTTTAAAAGCTATCAAAATTTCTTCAAACAATATTAATCAGGCTCTTTCACGAAATTTTGTGGCTATTTCTCCACGTGCCCTGATTCCGAATCGCATATTGCTTATTCTGAAGTTGCAATTTCTAGTCACTAGCATAATCAATTTCCGTCCTTGATGTTTGCCTGATAAGCTAGCTATTAAAGGGGCACTTCTGCCTTTCCCCTCCCCGCGCCCACCTCTCCGGGCGGGTTCCTGCCTCACATCAAGGGTTTTATACGAGGATGCCTCTGGATTGCTGAACTGCAATATTGTAGAAGACGGACTGAAAAGCTTTGAATATTGGAGGCAATTTGACGATTCCTTGATGCGTGCCATCCCATCGTATCCAGGCGCAAGTGGGAGGACTACGCAAATTCTTCGGTGAAGACGCAACAAAAGCTTTGTCTATATACCAATCCCATCTTACACGCCTGTCAACAAATGTCGCTAGACAATTGTCAGATTTACATGTGTACAACGCACTGACATGAGCGCATCGGATAAACTGAGATCAGTTTACACCTTGGATTGTCGAGACGAGAAGCACGTACAAACTCTGGCTGGTCCAGAAAAAGTACAACAACAGTGATTTGTAGGATGTTAACGCGAAGAATGGCTTCAAACTTCGGTGTCGTTCTTCTGCTTCAGTTTATGGTTTTAACTGCTTTTGGACGAGTTGAAGATTCCGTAAGTCGATCATTTGCAACTGGCGCCTTCATTTATAAAGCGAGAACGTATTATTAAGATTTTTAATGCCCTTTGATCGCTTTTGGTGTATGATAAATACCAACCACGAAGTAGCAGATTACGGAGCGAATTGAACGGGCGAAGTCAAGCCCTTTTTTATTTGATTTGATTTGGTTTCAGTCTGTGCTTGTCCCACGTCATAAAGGCATCGCATTGCGTCCATAAAACAGTATTTTCTACTTGTCACTCCAACGTTCTGATGTAGCTTACTTATGTTGAAAATTATAGGCATTCCAATATTCTATGATAAGGAGATAGCGACGACAAAGGTCGCCTTTTGTTTCTCCTTAAAGGCAAGGTCTGCCTGAATTTCAATCGAGCAAAATTTGAAAGCCGCTTGGTAGCTTTTGTCTAATGCAATGGCCTGTCTTCATGGTTGCAGACAGGCTTTTGATCAGCACTCGTGAAACTTCCACTGCGAGAAAGATACGAGCGAGGCAACGACGCCCATTGTCTCTCATGGCAGGAAGCAATGTTACACGGAAATAAGACTCGGCCGTAAATTTCAGAGAATCTCTAGTTAGTTCCGTAGCAACCGATAATGAAACGTGCTTAAGCGGAGACTAGTGTGGTAAGGTTTTTGCAGCCCAAAATTTACATACCCCTTCAGCCTGAGGAATATCGTAGAAGTGATAAAAACATAGTCATTGCTGCTCTAATGCTGAGAACCTCCCCCCGAAAAAGAAAATTGTTTTTGAGATGTTCCGACATCTAAACTTCAATCATTTAGCCATGAAATCACAGGTGGGTTTCAGCTATTTGCGTTCTACAGGTAGCAAGAAGATACCGATCAGCGACAACATGCTCTGGGAGTTTCACAGTGCATTGCTCATATTAAGCATCGGTACATACGTTATAATTCCTACTGTTATTGACCGTCGATTTCGAACGAGCTGCACAGATTTCAGCAACCCTCTTCTCAATCCAGAAGCGGACAGAAATCAGTTCGGTCCGTTCTCAACGAGGAAAAGATTACATTGATGACATAAGGAAAATGATCTATCTAATATGGCCTTTTTAAAAAATTTCAAGCCTAATTGCCTTCCCGAACTCAGAGCTCAAACTTTATCAGCACGTTTCTCCTTGTCGAAGCTTTTCTCATTTATAAAGAGCACTTTGGCCGCGTTCTGCATCACCAATTTCCACCTCTCCTCCTTCTCTTATGATTAAAAATGAAGTTAATTTTGGAGACTGCTGACGGATATTTTCGTTTTTTATCAAGACTCTCATCACGAGGCCTTGCATGCTTATGTAAACACTTGAATATTTTTGGTGGCCCTGGATATCGACCGCCAAAAGGAATCTCGATTCATTTTTGTCTGCTCGTAACCGATTCTGCAATAACTTTCCCTCAAAGCACATTTGAGGGAAAGACTCGATGGAGACTCGATTTTTGATATGCTGAGCAGCTTGTTTCTTTATGCTTCTCCTGCTGCCTTACAGCTTCCTTCGCGAGTCCCACGAAGGTGTGCAGATGGCAATTAACCTTCATTGAAACAAGGTCCACGGTCCCATTTGGATATTATATTCCCCATAAGGAAGATTTGATATTGTGTATTTATCAAGGGCAGTCCCATTGTCCCATGACTATTTCGTAACTAATGTTTCTGATGACAAGTTTGTTTATTAATCGCAACCAAAGGTATTGAAGCCAAATTTCATTCTCCGTGCCAGGGACACGTGAAAAAGACGGACCAAGGGCATGGAAGATAAATCGCTGCAAGGATTATATCAAATAGATTACTCAATTTTTATAACATAAATTGCTGTGGGTGACAACAGGCTAACTAAGAGGCTAAATGTATTATATATTTATAAATATCAAACTACCTGCACACTTCTTCTTTTTTGTAAGAACACAGGCTCAATTTGCCCAAAAAAAATGAACAAGGCTAGAACATGCTCAGCTTCAGATGAGAAATTGAAAGAGAACCAATTCCCATTTTGAAATTTATGAACAAAATAAAGGAACAGAACAAATCTATACAATTTTCCAATTTTGGCCTCTGAAATTTTACCGCAAAATTATGTCCATAAACACTAGCAGTCATTGTTTTATTTGTGAAATTTGCCAGGTAAAATATCTTAGAAACTATAGACAGCATGTAACTTCTGAAATATTTACAAAAAATTCACTAATTAAATACGAACAACTTTAAGAACAGTTGATCCTGAAATTATAAAAAATTTAAGAACATTGAGGCTCGGCAACAATTATTTGGTTCTTTTAAAGAAAAAGAAGTGTATAGAAGAAAGGTTTGCTATTGCAGCTTGATTTTAATTCGAATAAAAGGACACCCTTCAACAGGGCCTTGAACTGCTTATATACCGTGTTTTTTTAATAGAAGTCGCGGCTTCTATTATTTTCAGAAAGGAAAAAAATGAGGCTTATAATCAAAGGCGGCTTGTTTTCAAGGGCGGCTTTTATTGTTTTGGCTGCAACGCCGAGGAAGGTGAAGTAGCAATCATAATGATATGAGGAAAAAATATGCGGCATCTATTAATTTCAGTATGGAAAAGATGCGGCTTTAATTCAAGTGCGGCTTCTATTTATGATATTTCATCGCAATGTTTGGCTGCTATTCAAGGGTGGCTTGTATTCAAGGGCGGCTTTTATTTAAGAAGATACAGTAAATGCCTTGTGTTTGTCGCCCATGCTTATTCTGCTGGCTTCAATCGCTACGGAAAAGCTTCAATGTTTTAAAATGTTCAACAGGATTCCGCTGTTTTCACGATGCGTCGCTTCTTTTGCGGTCCCTCAAACGATAACATTTTTGCCATGTACTGGTGGGATTTTTCTGAATATTTATGAACCTCTAAACAGCGATTTCCTCATGACTCTGATTGCTAAAACACAATCATTTTCATCTTTTAGAATCAAAATAATGATTACTACCGACGTTATTACCAATGCCTAGATGGTAAGTAGAAAGACCTAGATAGTTCGTTTTAGAATTTGCTGCTTGCTTGGTACGGATATGCCCTTTTCATAGCTTCATCGGCACCTCTAGTTTGCATTATAAAAGTACCTTTGAGATGTTTGTAAATTATAAGTTTGCGTACTGTGCCGATGTGAAAACGAGGCTGTTGAACAATCTTCGCAGTACATGTTACCACAGCCAATCTTGCTAGGCACAATAGGGTAACATGTGAAGTCTTAACAGCCTGTCTGGGCGAGTCATGTGGCATTGAGACCGAGGTTGCACATTGGCAGCCGCATTCACCGCCCACCGACACCTGGAATCGTGCTCTGGCCAGAATCATCGTTATCATCATCATCATCACCATCATGATCATCATTGTGATCATCATTATTATCGCCATCATGATCATCATCATGATCATCATCATCATCATCATGATCACCATCATCATCATCATCATCATCATCATCATCATCATCATCATCATCATCATCATCATCATCATCATCATCATTCCCTGTGATCAAGCTAGATAGATGTTGGGGACCAATTTTTATAAGGGCTGGTGGCGTCAATCTGCGTTAAAGTGTAATCACAGTGTGCAGTATATTTTATTATACTATTGGGGTGTAGTCTGCTTTACGCTGCATGTCGTAAATTCCTTGGATTATATTTGTTATGATGACAAGGAAGCAACTAAGGTGGGTATCTTGATTGCTATGAATAATTGTTGTAAAGTTTTGGATATTTGTGTTTCCGTGTTCCCCACCCTCAAACCATTGGTGTCGAAGATGTCAAAATCTTATGACGTCACTGTCGACTCATTGTAAACTTCAGATTACTTTTACCATCTGCCCCCATCAGAAATTAAAGATATCATACTTGAACTAGGAAAAATGGAGAACACTAGGTGCTAAAATCAATGTGCACGTCCCTGGTAGATGTATTATTTTTGAGAATATAATTGATACGGCGACGTGAGTAAGTTTATATTTATTCATTTTTTTTAGTGAGTGATGTTGAGGAAAGGCCATGGTGGCCTATACAAAGCCCCAACAAGGAAAAGAAGAGAGCGAAAGGCTAAGAGGAGGGAGAGATCAGATCAAGTTTATTGATCTTAGATTTGAAAGATTGCAAGTTGTAAGATTCAGGAAAGCAAGAATAAGGCAAGACGTCCCATGAATTGCACGTTCCTGGGATAAATGATGATTTGTGGGACAGAATTCGTGGATAAGGCAGCATCATTGACAGCGTGATTACGTTATGTGAATTGTTTGTGTTGATGTATGTTAACCATGCTAAGACATCAAGCATAGCAGCATTTTTATGTTGAAGTACGTATCCTGTTGGTTTTGTTTGTGCATCATTGCTATTATTATTAGGTCTCGCAGAAATGCGACTCCAGCCTCGATTTCTTATCTCGTGTCTCGCGTTGTTTGCCTTTTGCGTTTTTTTTAGTGAGTTATGTTAGGGAAAGGCCTTGGTGGCCTATACAATGCCTCAACAAAGGAATCAGTTTAGATCCTGCTCCACTTTGACTCGTTTCCTATACTCCGTAGGTTGGGTGCAGAGGTGCAATAGATGTTTTTTGTACGTTGATGAGCCTCTGCAGTGGGTAGATGCACAAACGTACTGCCGAAGGTACCACTCTGGAAATTATTCTCTTTATGACTTATTTTCAACTCGATTTGACTTTGGCAGTGTTGTGACTGGTAGTCAAACCGCAAATATTTTTGTATGTTGAGTAAGCTCCCATTGGACTTATGAATAGAGAGTTTATGCGATCATATGCTTCTCTATTGGCAAAAAATAATGCGCAAGATCTTAACCTTCTTTCATTTATTTGAGGTTTTCCACTTCAATGTGACACAAAAGAAATTTACCTTCAAACAGGCTTGGTAGTGATCTGGTCACAATACAAAATTGGGCTACCAATTATTTCACGTACAGAATCGCCAAATACTTTGGCAGAGGGGAGAGAACGTTTTGGATCGGTGTGTAGATGAATGTATTGTTTTTGTAAATTAAAGAAATGCTTTTAGTGATCCACATTCAATAACTTTTCCAACGGCACGCAGTTTTGTCAGCAACGAAATTTAAACACCGATAAACCAATTGGACCATTGGACCACAACTTTCATGGGAATTTCGTTCAAATTCTTTAAGGGAGCAGTTGCCTTAGTGCCATCTATATACAATAAGATGCACCAATTTTGAATGCTTGGCAATTATGGGATTTCATTCCTGGTTGCGTATCTGCCAATATTTGTCTTCATTCTTCAGGTACTATCTAAGATAGTGCTCGTTTTGTTTGCTAGATAATCTAACTTGCTGGTTATAAGAGAGCACAGGTTGATATACACAAACAAATGAGCTCTTTAAGTTTGCATTTCTTCTGTGACAGGTGCGAATGATCGCAGGGAGGAAGGACGTTTCCGCTGGTCCGATGGTACACCAGGGAGCAGGTATAGCTTCAGATTTTTTGGCAGGGGTCAACCAGATGACAGATCGCCAGGACAAGACTGTGTTCAAATGTATTTGAGAGGAAGGCGTAAGCTTACGTGGAGGGATCATTATTGCGATGATGAACGGCCATTCATTTGCCAAGTATGTATTTCCTCATAATCCCGTTTCATCAGTTATATTTCAGTCGACATTGGACTCCAGTAATTTTTAATTTTTTTCACTTTCAAATAATTCTTGCTAAACAGCTTCTTATTCTTCACGTGTCACACATGAGCAGACATCTATGACCATGGCACTCCAGGCCCATATGTACATATATATATATATATATACATATAAATATAAATATAAATATATAATCGTGTCCTTCTGACTATGTCTAATATGTGTAGCATGGAAAGAGTGGTGGTGAAGGTAGCTTCCCCTCTCGGTGCAAGTACTCACAGGGTTCGCCAGCGGAAGGCCTCCATTCACGAACCTCACGGCGCAAGCATTTTGTATTTATTTCCGCCATAACAAGATACGAGCTGATCCTGCCCTCATGCCCAACCCGATTCGACTTTCCTTTTGAAGTGATATCTGATTTCAGGCTCTTTATAAGAAGGAAGTTTTTCCGACCTAGTCCTGGTCAAACGAAAGTCGTTTTTGCATTTGCAACATTGGCAAAAACCAATCTAATGGTCATGCTGGAGAAATGCTTGCTTCATCATCATAATCATCATCATTATCACCACCATCATCATCATCATCAATCCTAATCATCACTCATCAATCCTAATCATCACTCATCAATCATAATCATCACTCATCAATCCTCATCCTCCTCATCAATCCGCATCATCCATCATCATCATCCACGCACTTCCAAACCTATGACAATTTTCCGCCAGCATTCTTGCTTTCGTTCATTACTGCGCCCCAGCTAACGATTTTGAGTCCTGTGTCCTTGGAATAGAGCAATGGCGGTCTTCCTTACGATCATGGTTTGTTTTCCGGAGGATTAGATTAGGTGCCCCGTCATTCCTTGGCCAACAGTGACCAGCAAATTGAGGTCTTTGTATTTTTATCTTGTCAGCATGTTTGAGAGATTCGTTGTTTCCTGAGCCTGTGGGTTTATTTCTCATCGTCTCGTTTTTTGGCTATCGGCATTGCCCAAGTTCATCCTTCTATAGAGTGCTGCTCCCATATCTACGGCGGTGCTCCGAAATCTGCTTTCTGTCCTCTCGGCAAAATACAATCCAAATCCCAGCAAATCTCTTCAAACTCCCATGGGCGTTTGCTTGCAGGCTTCTCCATCTTTTATTGGCACTTTCACGGACATGGCTCTCAAGGATGTTATACTTGATCCCCTGCAGCGTGTCAGAAGCACCACCAGAGGTTCCATCCGATCAAACTTATCGAAGCTCTATCATTTAATCATCGAACTCCATCCTGCAAGTCATCATTGCAAGAGCTTGCAACCTATGGAGCGTCTTGCCGTTATCTTTTTTCCGAGAGTCCTGCAACCTGACAAATTTGTCTCATTTCCCACCCGCTTAGCCGCTCTCTTTCCGCCATTGTTAGGAATCTACTGTAGGTCTACAGGGCTTCTTCTCAAACTGGAAAGTCAATAAAAAAGATAACGAAAACAATACCTTTGTGCAATTCTAGAATATTTGAGTCCATTATTGCCATAGAGCCTGTTTTATGGGAGGTTATAGAAGGGTTTGTGGAAGGGGGAGGCACCAAGAAGCCTTTCTCCGTCAAATACATTGCGAGAACGCACGCTGAACATCCTGCCGCAACAACTGCCCTTCTGTACCAAGGCAGCATGCTAGAGGTAACCAAAGTGAATTGTTCATAATTTCCACGCGAAATTTATAGAGATATGGAAATGCACGCGAGTCTGTGGGCCTACCGAATCACCAACCACTCAGGTAGCTGTCCCATTTTCGCACTCCCAAAATAACCTCCATTGTGCATCAATTTTCTGAGGATTCTTATATGAGCGCTTTTGTGGTCCGATTTAGAAGGACGATAGGAGTGTAGAATTTTATTTGTGACATAACAGTACATAAAGCTGAGTGATTGTCCATTTCTGCTTACATTGGAAATTCCAATCCCACTCACATTTACACCTCAAATGCCTTAAACAAAATGGAAGCATTGGAGTTTGAAATGTGACTGTACTGTGGATCCATGCTCGTATTTACGTTCCATTGTTCTCGAGCAGGCACTGGTGATAGGTTTGAATAGTTCTTTTCTTTGTTGTCCTCGTGACTAACGCTTTCCGTTCTTTCTCCTATTTATTCTCTGCTCCAATTGGGTAGCCCTTCGCAGTGATTATCTTTCCGCAGTATCTCCCTCACCCCATCATGGTCTTGACGGTCCTTATGACATCACAGTCATTATCATATTCATTTGAAGAGGCCCGATGAGCTAGCTTTGTTTGTTCTTGGTATTTATTAGACATAGTTATCGTAATTATTATTACATATGTATATTTTGCAAGTTATGCATTTTTAACATGGCCCCCTGTAAGATTTACATATAATCTGGGGGCTACCTTGTATTTTTCTTTTCATCTTCATTTCAAAACGTTCACCGATCCACCTCACATACAATTCAATTTACGACATTGAAGATTACAAGGTATTACTGAGTATAACTGCAAGACTGTATATATAATAGATTGAGTAAGTAGGAACTCTCTAAATAGATAAACTAACGGAGAGAGAGCCCAAATCAAGCACAATTTTATCAAAACAGTAACAAAAATATAGATGAACCGAAAACAAGCCTCATTTAGATGACTAATTAGGCATATGAGTGGACAAGGTGAGCTTTTAATTTCAGCTGAAAACTACCAATGGGACGTGCAGCCCAAATGAGAATTAACTGAAATTAAATTATGACCATCGAGATGTAATGCTTATCGCTCAATTTATATATTTATATTGCCCGTCCACGATCCAGTCAGCCGTTTTTATTTGCAGTGAAGTATTTTTTTAAACTTCACTTTGATATATTAGCTAAACATACACAAATGCAAATCTCTTCAATGACAGGTAATTTGTATTCGGCTGGCCTAATTACATGTATTTCTAGTGAAAAAAGTAATAGTCATGATAATGATAACAACAGCAATAATAATCACACATGAACAGCTTTCGTTTTTCAGTTATACAATCTTACTGTTATCAATGAAGGACATGCTTCGCGGGAACTTACGATGATCTGTTAACAAGTAAAAACAACATAATACTATTCATAGAGATAGATAGTTAAGAGTCAAAATCTATGATCGTGCACTTTGTCTTGAGGCAAAGGAGTGATTGACTGTCCTGTATTTTAGCTGGTATCATGTTGAAGATTTTGGCTTCGTGAAACTTGAAGGTGTCCATGCCACTTTCAGCTTTTAGTTTTGGCACGACTTAACTTGTGTTGTTTGTTTTCTTTGTAGGCAGAGGCTTGTTATGAAGGTAATTATTTTCATGCTATCCAATCTTAGCTCGTTCCACCCTCTGTCCTTATCTGTGAAACCCCGAAATTCGAGCTTTTCTATTGCCGCCTGTCTGTGACCACCTCTGATTCTTATTGCGGAAATAGGAAATGTACAGTAGATTTCGCTAGTGGGAGAGACCTGTGTCAATCCACTTGATGTGACAGCTTCAAATGAAAATATTTTGACGGTTTGAATACGGAGATTGCATAACATTCGACTGGCTTTGCTTGACCTTGAAAGGTGTATCTCTGTCATATTCGTATGGAAAATGAGTTTCGGATTTGATCTGAAGGAACCAGTTTCATTTCATCGTGGGAAATCCAGTAGGATCGACCACTTTCTATCAAGACCCTTAGTTAAAAGGCAGGGCTTGGAAGATCAGTAAGTCTAGACCATTGCGTTTCTCGTATCGGATTTTTTCAGCGGCTAGACTTTCAGGGAGCGAATCCTACCGATTCGGAAAATCTATGCGTTCACAGGGAAACATGGTAGAAGTAGACGTTTGTGAAAGCATTAATCTTTGATCGCTACCGCAGAAGCCTTGATCGAAATCATTAGTTGTAAATGTAGTTGTTTTTCAGGTCAATTCCGATGTGACAATGGTAAATGCGTCAGTAAATATGCAGTTTGCGATAGAGTCAATGACTGTGGAGATAATTCAGATGAAAGTGGCTGTCGTAAGTTCTTCAAAATAATCGATTTGTTGTGTCTGCTAGCCTATAAGATACCTTTTTCGATGAAAGTTTCCTAAAGTTTGTCAAACAATGGCTCTTAGTTAATCCATGCTGGGGCTCTTGCCCGTGGCGGCTTAGGGACTGTGAGGCCTGGGGCCAAAATCATCTGCAGGACCTTATTTGAAAGCTTGTTCTTAGAGTAAAAAGTATACCAAATATTGTACCTTGAAAACCAATTTCAAACTACTACTTTGGCCTTCTTGTTTCAATGACACAGGTAGAAATGCATAAATCACCATCGGTATTTTATTGATTTTTTC
Organism: Pseudorhiza aurosa; assembly: GCA_964026355.1. NCBI lineage: Eukaryota > Metazoa > Cnidaria > Scyphozoa > Rhizostomeae > Lychnorhizidae > Pseudorhiza > Pseudorhiza aurosa. Next base: position 8,232,128 of record OZ032118.1, on the reverse strand, counting down.
AGCGAAGCAAGACCACACTGCTTGTCATTTCACGTAAACACAACCCAGACTTGCCACTTGCCCCCATGATTGGCAATGAACCGCACACTAAAACGTCTTTCATACCATTGGGTCTCTCAGCTTCATCCAATCTCATTTGGAATCATGCACATATATCTACATTTCACTGTTCAGCGCTCAGGAGATCAGAGCTATTACTCCTGTTCCTCTGAGGCGTGTCAGAACCACTAGAAGCTCGTCTCATTCACACCATTTCCAAGTTGCATTGCCTACTTCACGAACTCTATCTCACAAATCATCATTAATCCCAAGAACATGCAATTTATGGAATGTCTTGCCTTCTTCTCCCTTTCCTGAATCCTACAACTTGCCCTCTTTCAAATCAAATTTCAATTAACTTGGTTTAATCTCTCTCTCTCCTTTTAGCCGTTCACTTTCTTCGCTCTTCCATTGTTGGCGCTTTGCTAAACCCCACTAGAGCCTTTTCCCGACATAGCCCACTAATAGACACTTATTGATAAAATCGTTTTCGTTAACAGACCGCTGTGGTGGAAAGCTGGAAGGAAGCCAGGGTACATTTACGTCTCCAAACTACCCAGAATTCTATCCATCGGATTCTGATTGCACATGGAAAATAACAGTACCCGCAAAGTCGAAGATCGAACTTTCGATCGATAATATCGCCCTTGAACCTGGGTTCGATTATGTCGATGTCTACGATGGGCCTACTTTAACTTCTAAGTTCCTAAAGAGGCTGCACGGTGTAAGGAGGCCGAATCCGTTGCTGTCATCTGGAAACCAGATGGTCGTTCGATTTGTGTCAGACGAGTCGGTACAGAACGTAGGATTTTCCGCAAGATACAAGGCTGGTGAGTTGTTTTCACTTTTGACAAGATTCGAGCAAACAGTTCCGACGTGCGAACGATGGTATAAAATGATTCTAATTCGTTTAACTGATTGCCCATTAAGTGTATATTCCATAGTGGCAAGAGCACGTCTACCGTGCGTGGGGGGGGGGTTGGAAGCATGCTGGTTCCCGTTTGTGCATCCCCTCCACCGGTCCACCGATCCGTAGATTGGCGCCTAGCGGAAAGCTGAGTGTTAAGTGCGGCGAAGAATTGGTCATCCTACCTGACAATGCATTGTGGCTAAAGATATCAGTTCTGACAAGGGGCTCCCAAACTCCCGTTTGCAATATGAGATTCAACTTTGCTTTGCTTTGACTGACTACACGGTAATCTTAGCAACAAGCCAAACTGAAGTGAGTTGCTTCTAATTCTCTGCATTATGTCGTCATTCTGCACCGGCGTTGCGGGGCCTTCGCTCCATAGATGCCGCCAGACCAGGCAACTTAACCATGCATTCTGGCCATTCAATTGGTCAGCCAGTTGATTAGCATCTTTAAGTTGGCCTCACCCAATCTAAAATTTTGTTTATTCTGCCCACAGTGACCCCAGCATCATGCGGCGGACAAGCGAAAGTGGGTGCTGGAAAAGTGCATGAGATCAAGTCACCAAATTACCCACTTCACTACCCAAACAAAGCGAAATGCATTTGGACCATCTCAACCGACCCAGGGAATGTCATAAGCATAGTCTTCATCGACTTTGAAACGGAACCAGTTGACGACATTGTCGATGTGACAGATGTTACTTCGACTACAAGCCAGTCATTGGGCAAATTGTCAGGTTTTAATACAGGGAGAACTTTTGTTTCGACTGGATCGAAACTTATTGTGAAGTTCACATCTGATTTGGTGAATAGCAGGAGGGGTTTCAAAGCCGTCATAAAAGGAGGTATGCCATACTGCATTCTTGGTTGTGTCGCGTAATCCCAGTTCTTGCTGCCGTACCTTCAACTTGTATTTTCCCGGATTTAGGTAAGTAGGTTCTTTCAGCCGAAGACCGTATTGGCAATGCTGAATACAAAGAGTGACACTTTTACCTACACGTCTTCGACACTGAGGTATTTATTAAGGTCCAGGATAAATCATAGCTTAGCACAGCGAAGCGCGTTATAGTTCATTCCCGGTCATATTTGTGCATTGCAGTTCATCATAGTACAGCAGAGTACAACACACTACAGTACAGTTCAATACGATACAGTACACTATAGTGCATTGGAACACATTACAGTTCATTCCATTATGGTATTATAAGGTAAAATCAACTATAATGCGGTATAGTACAGTACAGTAAAGTGCAGTGCAATACAGTACAGTACATTGCAGTACAGTACAGTACAGTACAGTACAGTACAGTACAGTACAGTACAGTACAGTACAGTACAGTACAGTACAGTATAGTACAGTACAGTACAGTATAGTACAATACAGTACAATACAGTACGGTACGGTACAGTACAGCACAGCACAGCACAGCACAGCACAGCACAGCACAGCACAGCACAGCACAGCACAGCACAGCACAGCACAGCACAGCACAGCACAGCACAGTACAGTACAGCACAGTATATTACATTACAGCACAGTACAGTACAGCACAGTATATTACATTACAGTACAGTACAGTGCAGGACAGTATATTACATTACAGTACAGTACAGTACAGTACAGTACAGTACAGTACATTACAGTACGTTACAGTACATTACAGTACGTTACAGTACATTGCAGTTCTGTATGATACCATAGGGCGATAGAGTGGAAGGCATTTCATAATCCCTTGGCATTTCATAATTCATGTGACTCCGTGGACTGGAACGTGTTTGAATTGATACAGTATAATAGTGTCGGTGAATTGATTTCATATAATATATCTCTATGAATCATGCTCTGCTATCCAGGTTGCTACTTGGAGTTGAACAGAAGCCAAGGAGTCATCTCAAGTCCAGGGTTCGGTTACAGCAGCTACCCGAACAACCTGGCCTGCACGTGGAGGATTACCGAGCCAAGCGGGCGCGTGGTCGATATGATGTTCCATTTCCTAGACACTGAAAAGGACTTTGACATCGTTACCGTAAAGAATGGCTCAACGTCTGCCGTTGTAGCGAAGTATTCAGGAAATCTCGCAAAGTTACCATCGCAAGCTTGGAAATTGTTGACAGGCTCATCGTATTTGCATGTTCTGTTCTCATCCGACTACAGTTACAACAAAAAAGGATTCAACGCAACATTTTCAATAGGTAACCAGCTTTTGTCGGTGGACTTACTCCATGTTCGATGCAAACGGCTCCAGTTTTAGACTTCTTTGGTTTTTTGTTTTTTTATGATTCTGTTTTAACAAGATTTCGTCGTATGTTTATTTCCTCTGCGTGAATCACATATGGTAAAGTAGACAATGTTGGCGGCATATCTTAAAGTATAGAGTGTTGGCGTCTCTATTTGGCTATGATCCAGGGGTGGCGTCAGTGGGGTGGCGTCAGTGGGGTGGCGCCAGTGGGGTGGCGTCAGAGGGATGGCGTCAGTGGGGTGGCGTCAGAGGGGTGGCAGGGAGCTGCAGCCCTCCATCAGGGAACAAGTCAAACTTATGACCAATCGTTGCCAAACGCAAGTTTCTGTGATTTAATAATCTAGCCCCCATGTCGGGGAAGCCCTGGCTGCACCGCTACTATGATTCAGTGGGTTTTCTGTTATATGGGCCACATAGCTGTCCCCCTTGGACCTGTGTTATGTTTTATTTAATCGTTTTTGTGAGCGATGATGTTTAGTAGATTTTTTACCATTCGAAATAATCAGAGCTATCTAAATCATAGTTTACGTTTGACCCATTTTTTTGCTTTGCATTCTGAGATTCTCTGTCGCTCTGCAATTTCTTTGGATTTTATCTGCTCAAATATGTACCTTCATTGCGCCAATTCTCAAATCACCTCGCCGTTTACATCTGTACCACACTAAATAAGCATAGCTTGGAAGGAAGTGCCATAGTTCCCATCAATGTATATAGATTAATGATTTTATATGTTTGTAGGTTGTCCGGCACTCACTGCACCTGAACACGGCTCAATTAGCCCTAGCTCAAGGAACTATGGCGTCGCAGTCACTTACTCTTGTGACCCAGGGTACAACTTGGTTGGTGGCGTCAAAAAAACTTGCTTGTTTGGTGGAAACTGGTCACCAGGCTCTCCGCGTTGCCAAGGTTTGTGAAAGTTACAAGACTTCTTGGTGATCCTAATGAAGCTTTGGCACAACGTTTCAGGATTTCTCTTCGTCAATTTACCCCTGGCGCAGTGGGGCAATTTTTTACCCCTACGGCCTGTTTACTCATCTTTCCATAGGCCCATGCTATTTGTTCATCCATCCTTCTATTCAACTGTCTGTATATTTGACTGATTGTATGCCTATGTGGATATTACCTTTGATTTTTCGAAATCCTATTGGTTATTTTTATTCCTCTATTCCGACCTGGATATGAGGAACAGAAACATAAATTACTTAAAGTGGAACTACATCATGTGGGCAACAATTATCAAATGCCTTGATTATTATTATAATTGTCATTATTTTTATCATAACTGAAATGAGTACGGCCCCCATTACAATTAAGATGTGTCCGATATGGCGGCCCTCAGAGAGATGTGAGTTAAGCATGCCTGATGTACGGTACGATGCACGTGCTGGATGTTTACATCCTTTTTCACGACATGCAATGCCACGTGCTTTGAGAAAGCTGTTTACTACAGTGTCTTCAGCACACTGAATGTGTATTGCACCTGACAACGGCGAAAGCCGTGTGCCATTTAATTTTTGGTTGCTCACAGAGATCAACTGTGGCTACCCTGGTTCGCTGGAGAACGGAATGCTCAACATTACTGGTGATTTCAAGTTGGGCAGCCTTGTAGCTTATGCTTGCTACGGTGGTTTTAGGCTTGAAGGACCGTCAACAAGGACTTGTCTTAAAAATAACTCATGGTCTGGGTCTCAACCAAAGTGCATCAGTAAGTGAATTTTCTTCCTAGATAAAGTAGAATAAAGTTATTATGTTTGATTCAGTAGTTCATCGAAGTCAACCACGATTTATTTGTCAACTAATCGTTATCACCATCATCACCAATCATCATCATCATTATCATCATTATCATCATCATCATCCCTATCATGATTATCACCATCATCATCAACATCATCATCACCGCCATCATCATCATCATCATCATCATCATCATCATCATCATCATCATCATCATCATCATCATCAATCATTATCATCATCACCATCATCATCACCATCATCATTAGCATCACCATCATGAATCATCATCATCAACACCACCATCATCATAATCAATCAGCATCATTGTCATCATCTCTTTTACATTTGCTAGACAAAAGCCAATCTTATAGTCATGCTGGAAAAATTCTGATATATTTAGATGAATAAATGTATGTGAATATATATACGAATACATAAATATATATGAATATATATATAAATATCTATATGAATATATAGATGTATAAGTATATGAATATACATCAATATGTGCATGCATATATACTTATATGTATATTTGTATATCTGCTTGTTGTAGTCGCATTGTTGAATTGTGTCCCAGTAGGGAATTACTCCCTTTTCGTGCCCTGCGTATTTGCAGTATGACAAGAGTAAAACTCACCTTTGCAGATGCCGGATGCGGTGACCCCGGAACGCCTGTAAATGGAGTCAGGGACACTAACAGTACAAAAGTTGGCACAGAAATGACTTTTGCTTGTAACAAGGGCTACAGACTTGTCGGATTACCAATGATATCGTGTGTCAGGAATGGGAACTGGACTGGCTCCATACCAAAATGTGAAGGTATCTTTGTTTGTTTGTTGCCTCAGGTATCTCCCATATCTCCAAGTCGAAGCAGGAAACAAAAGTCTAAATGTTGCATTATATCATGTCACAATGTGCATCGGCTAAGAGTAAGATGTTGATTCAACTTAGCTTAGTAGTATTTCTTATTTTGCCTTGGTGGCAATCAAATGAGTTAGCTATTTCTTTACAATAGATGAAATCCATCGTTTTTCAATTATCACCCATTTGCTCTGTTTCCAGCGATCCGCTGCGCTGTCTTCCAGCCACCTTTGAATGGAAGATATATCATTGGCGCAAACAAGACGGTACCAGTATCCGTACGTTACGGAGAAGTGCTTGAAATCGGTTGCGATAATGGTTATAGTTTGACAGGCTCAAGTGTGATCAGGTGCCAGCAGGATGGAAAGTTCAATGATACAACCTCGCGTTGCTCCGGTATGTTGCCCGCTCTAATTTTTTCTGTAAAGTAAAGCCGTGTCAAACAACAGATACGAGGGGGGGAGCATCTTGTTAGCATGGCACTCCTCCAGCTTTATGCCAGGTGCCCATTTACTGCTGGGTGGACCAAGAGAGGTTAAAGAGACGCACACCCAGGGCACCTCGAACCGAGACCATCCGTACAGTAGACGTGGGTTCGAACCACTATGCCAGCTGCTCGTACAAAGTTTCTGCACTTTTCGGAATGGTGCATTCAAACATTGGATGTGGCACTAATGAATCCTGTTAAGTGTAGAATCACGGAACCGCGAGTGCAGTGCAGTACAGTAGGGTACAGTACAGTACGGTACAGTACAGTGATAATAATGATAACAATAATAATGCAAAATTTGTATAGCGCCCCCGTACTAATGTATTCAGCAGCGCTTAAAAATTTACGATTCCCAATAATGTCCGTTTGAAAGACTAAAAACCTAAAGCCTAAAATCTAGTATCTAAAACAAAGTTTTACATGCTCATGTAAAATAAAAACTAAAATGAAATGTCATATAAAATGTCATAATAATCCAAACAGTCAGTTTCCATATGCTATCTTGAAATAGTGTGATGCAGTACATCGTAATACATCGCAGTACAGTATAATACAAACAGTACAGTATAATACAAACAGTACAGTATAATACAAACAGTACAGTGCTGCTTTCAAGGTCTTCAGCACTATTCTCAGCTGTGATCATAACTGTATCATCTGCATGGAGATGGCTTTTACAATTTATGGCACCGGTAAGGTCATTTATGCGCAGCAAAAATAGTAAAGGGCCAAATACAGACCCTTGGGAAACACCATAAGGCTCTTAATCTAAGAGGTCTGATTTCATTGAGGTACAGTATTTAAAATTCAGTACATTACAATACAGATGATAAAGTTAAGTATAATAGATCCATAGTTTCGTGTCTGATAAGTATAGCAATATCAACTCGGCAATATGCGCCAATACCAGTTATCCAGTTGTATTTCTAGCTCACTTTAGTAAAGACGACATTTTTTCTTTCAGATAAAAATGAATGTTTGAAGAGGCCATGTAAAGGCCCCGGGGCGCTATGCAAAAATACTGATGGATCTTATATTTGCAGCTGCCAATCTGGATTCGAAATGGCCCCAGGAGCGAAAGACACCTGTCGCGGTTTGTTTGTCTTTTGTCCACCCTTATGCGAATTTATGAAATCTTGTTGATTCCGTCGGGTACTTAATCTGACTCGAGGCATTAAGTCCATAGTCTTAAAGATGTTGCAACTTTTTTTAACCTTGCTGAGATGCTGAATGGTTGCCAAAATTCATGTATTTGAACCACGGACTGTTTTTTTCTTATGGAATGCGTCCATTCATCGGTGAATTTTTGTAAGTTTTAATCAAATATCCTCTGCAGGGGAAAGTCCCTTTTTCTTATTCAGAGGGATACCGTGCGACATGGAGCATGACATATGCCCAGGAGTTATCACCACCATCTTAATAATAATAATAATAATAATAGTCATCATCTACCTCGTCGTCGTCGTCGTCTTCTCGCCCTTTTTCTAAGTGCATCTGAGCTCTTTGGGGCTTGGTAGCAATGAATGAGTCTCGCATCTTAAAACTCAGTGGTTCTTGCAGACCCCATAAATCGTGTACGAATCATCATGATCACGTATTTTCGAGCTACAGGCTCACCTGTGAAGGGGAAGATTTCTGACTTTGAATTCCTTTTTTACATAAAGGAAATTCTGTGCATACCTTGCAGATTTTGATAGAGTGAGAATTTATAAATACACAGATAGCTTTGTTTTGAACCAGGCTGTGATTTAGCACCACTGTACAGCACTGGAAAGATTTTCAGCTGGTCATGCCAACTCGGTTTCGAGTTTTAAATCCGGCCAATTTTTTCAACTCGGATGTTTTTATCTTCCTTGTAGATATCAACGAATGTTTGGCTGGAAATGGAGGATGTGATCAAAATTGTACCAACCTTGAAGGAAAATTTCGCTGTTCTTGTAGAGATGGCTTTTATTTGTACACGGGAGAAGGCGAAAATGTCCCCGAAGCTTTCCGTAATCGCACGTGTCTAGGTATTTCCAGCATATTTTTTAAAAATAACCATTATTATAGTGGACTAACTACCAAGTCATAAGATGGTCGAACTGTTTTTTAGTGAAACTGTAACTGTCTTGTTTCTTGAATTATCCGTATAGAAAAATAGCACCTGCCTATCCCCCGCGTATCGGGAATGTTGACTAGGCCAGGTTGGTTGCAGCAAGGGCATCCTCCTGTGAAGACCTTAACTTAATTGTCACGAAGATGTGAACTTGACGCGTACTGCCCACACCGGTGACTCCACTTTGTTCGATAAGCCTGCAGAAGAAGAGGAATCTTGTTCTTTGCTATATAACAGTGATGAGGAAATGAAATAGAGCGTCAGCCAGTAGCTGTCATTTGTCGATTATTTCAATAATTGTTGTAGTGTTTCGTTCTACAAACGCCTTTCACTCAGTAAATGGTCATACTGCTTACCATTTCTATGGTGTTTCGTTGCATTATTCTACGTATCTCGCCACTAAGAAACTGACTCATAAGAAACTGCAGCCTAGTACACGAAATCATTTGTACTCAGTTATAAAAACAACTCAGCCTCAAAATATTTTTCCAGTTTCTTTTAAGTCAAGAAAGGACATTGAGATATTATAGTACAGTACAAAGCTGACTTTTTATAAAAGAAAAAATATAGAAAAGCATGCTCATTGATTTACCATTCTTTAATTTTTTTCGATACAGGAGTGAAGTGTCCTACACCGCCAGCATTGGTAAATGGAATTAGGCCTTATGTATCCACTCGATTTCCAGTTACTTTAACAACACAATGTAGCGTAGGTTATTTACGAAGTGGGCCGAGAGCAGTACATTGCACCAAGGCTGGAACATGGAGTGACTCCTTTGCCACATGCAACGGTAAGAAATCCCATACTAATGTTTAACTGCTGTCACCCAATACTACAGCGAAACGGTGTCTCATGCTTGGAATTTGTAAACACCTTGTTAGAAAGGCATCATTGTGAGCCACGGTATTGTAGGGTAGCTTATTTCTTTACGTCAGGTACCCATTTACTGGTGAGTAAACATACAGATGACGATAAGAATCATGCACAAGCGTGCCTCGAACCCGTGACCCTCAGCACGGTTGACATTTGCTCTAGCCACTATGCCAATTAGCCATCCCACTCAGCACTACTGCAATTGAAGCTGCTTTGTTGCTTGACAAGCAAGCGACATTGCAGTATTCTTAATAGGCTGTCAATGTATATGTGCATGGCTAGGTATGTTTGGCTAGGTATGTATGGCTAGGTATGTATGGCTAGGTATGTATTGCTAGGTATGGATGGTTGTGTCTATATGGCTATGTATGTGTGGCTAGGTATGTATGGCTTTGTATGTATGTATGGCTAGGTATGTATGTATGGCTTTGTATGTATGTATGGCTAGGTATGTATGGATAGGTATGTATGCATGCATGTATGTACGTACGTACGTACGTACGTACGTACTTGTTTATATACGTATGCACGTTTAGCTAGTTGATACTTGCATCTTGGACAAGAATGGTTGAACATGATTTGTTCGACCTACTCGATTTACTCGATTTTGACGTACTGAGAATCTTTTCCCTCGACATTGCTCGATTTTTATCTGCATCGCTCTAATTGAGATGCCGAGTGCCTTTTAACTTTGTGTTATCATGATAATTCCAACCGAAGTACACGGTGTATGAACATTGCATTAAATCTGAGGGAAAAAGGAAATAATTCTCGATGTCCAAACGATTTTTGATCCCAGCAACTTTCCATTCCAGGCGTGAATTGTGGCGATCCAGGACAGGCCATAAATGGCATCACGAACATTACTGACGGGTCAAATTACAAATCAGTTGTCACTTACGAATGCCTAACTGGTCACATGAAGAAACTTGGCACGTTCAGCAGGGAATGCTTGGCTAACGAGACGCATGCTGCGTGGACTGGATCAACTCTAGAATGTGAAAGTATGCTCTAATTGTAGACTCATGTTTAAAAAGATTTGATCAAGCGGCAGAATTATAAAATGGACCTTTTCTTCGCCTAAATGATTGCAAGAAGTTTATCATATTTATTTGGTTCTAATCGGGGAAGGAAATGGAGAGAGAGACCTGCTTTTAAGGAAAGAGTTCCAAAGGAGAAAAATTCTCATGAAGTCTATTGTAGCATGCAGTTTATTAATTTCTCAAAATCTTCCAACAGCTTGTCAAGCCAGTTTCATTCCGTTTGCTGCTGGTTTTACCATATTATTAATGTATATGTGCTTATGCATGAATTGCCTCAAAATGCTGTTATTTGCACAGGAAAGAGTTGTGGCAGACTTAGTGATATCAAGAATGGTGTTTTGACTTACAAGAACGGGACGTTGTACGGTGACAAGGCTGTCTATGAATGCAATGAAGGGTACAGTCTAAGTGGGGGAGAAAATGAACGATTGTGCAACGCTAATGGCTTATGGAATGGAACGGAACCATTCTGCATAGGTAGGAGGCACATTCATACTGCTATGATAAGTGGACCAATTGAATGAGATTCTATTAAAAGCTTGTGGAATGCACGATTTTATGAGGAATTTTATACTTAGGTATTGTAAAATCTTCCTTACTCCGTGCCACCATCATCTTCAGATCAAAACCGATTGTTCCTAAAGTCAATAAGCATTACCCCGCGTTCTTTGTGAGCTGGACTCCGATAATAGAATAATTTGTCAATATCATCATCATCATCATCGTCATCATCATCATCATCATCATCATCATCATCATCATCATCATCACTATCATCATCACCATCATCATCACCATCATCACTATCATCAGCACCATCATCACTATCATCATCACCATCATCACTATCATCATCACCATCATCACTATCATCATCACCATCATCACTATCATCATCACCATCATCACTATCATCATCACCATCATCACTATCATCATCACCATCATCACTATCATCATCACCATCATCACTATCATCATCACCATCATCACTATCATCATCACCATCATCACTATCATCATCACCATCATCACTATCATCATCACCATCATCACTATCATCATCACCATCATCATTATCATCATCACCATCATCACTATCATCATCACCATCATCACTATCATCATCATCATCATCATCATCATCATCATCATCATCATCATCATCATCATCATAATCAGTCGGGTGCACCCGAATTGTCAATATAGCTACCCGGAATGCCTCGCACTCTTCGTTCTGTAAACTGTGGACAGCCACATAAGATTTTAGCTATGTGCTCCCTGACAGCGAGTGCGACACGAGAAGGACCCATGTTTAGTGCAGCACCACTGACAACGCCCACCCAGTCACTCGGTGTTATTTTATAGGAAACAGGGACGAAGGATTTCGGGTTGAGCAAAAGGAGGGGAGGGGAAAAGCAGTGGATCGGGGTGGATGGAGGCGGCAGCAGATGGAGAGCCTTTACGATATTCGACTGTACTGTTGTTATTGTTATTATCATTAGTACTATTATTATCAAATGGATGCGAATGCTATAGATCGAACCTAGGTAAAGTTCCTTCAGTTGTAAAGTGTAAACGTATGAGCTATCGGCCCGCTGGGCTTCCAGTCAGAGTCCCTGACAGAACGACGAAGAGTGCCCCCAGATATGGGTTTGCTTGCTTAACATCATGACGCCATGTTTAACATCATGATTTTTCTGATGTGGTCAAACGGTAACCTTTCTTTCGATTTTCATTGCCGTTAGCTTTGCCCTGTCCGGATCCTGGTGTGCCGGTTTTCGGGACGCGATCTGGCCGCTTGGCCTTTGGAGAGACAGTTACGTATGAGTGTTCCAAGAATGGCTACACGATTCAAGGAGACAAAAACCGGACTTGCATTTTCAACGCTGGAAAGGGAACAGGATGGACCGGCAAGCTACCAACCTGCAAAGGTGGGTGTGTCCCAATTTGACAATAAATTCAATACAAAATCGTGGTCCCAAATTTGGTACCGATATCTGAGATTATGTAATCGGTCTTTTTTGGTCTGGCTGTAAATGTTTGATTAGAGTGATTTGCTGTGTTCAGCTTTTCTCCAGTTCACGTACAGTCACGGTGAAGCGCTACTCTCAGTTCCACTAATATCAAGACATCTGCATTGAAGCTTTCCTAGGTCAACAGATAGATTCCTCCATGTGTCAATAAAATCTCCATTGGCGAGGAAAGCAACAGGAAACCACCTCATAAAGGCCCGCTTCCCTAAAAAACCTTAGGAGGCCTGTCTCTTGTTGCTGCTACGCTCGAAATCGAGTATACAATGCAGTTTGTTTTCCTAGATACCATGCGGCCATCATTTGGAAGCACGTGCCCCGGCGACATAAAGTTGTCGCTGCCAAAGAAGGAGAGCTCCATGATGGTATCCTGGGTCGCTCCAACTGCCACTGATAACAGCGGAATGAGACCTAACGTTACTGTATCACCAGCCATTTCCTCGCCGCTTAAAATGACGGTAGGGCGCAGAACAGTGTCTTATGTTGCTGTGGACGGCGTTGGAAACGAGGCCAGCTGCACCTTCACTCTTGAGGTTATTGGTATGTTCAACTTCCAGCGTCTTCGTTTACTATAGTGTATTCGTTTACAATAGTGTCTTAGTTTACAATAGTGTCTTAGTTTACTATAGTGTATTCGTTTACAATAGTGTCTTAGTTTACTATAGTGTCTTCGTTTGCTATAGTGTATTCGTTTGCTATGGTCTAAATCTACAACGAAGTCAACACACGCCTCTACTGCCTCAAAGAATTCGCTTGATGTCCTAAAATTAATACGAAAATTTCTCCCTAAGATGAGACAATACTTGGGAGGTTGACCCGACCACTGAAAGTCGGATTCGCCACTGTTCTTAATCAAACTAGCAGGTTCACAGTCAATCATTCAATTTGAGCGATTAACGGCTTTTTAGGACTTCTACGTAGCATTCACAGGCGGATTTTTGACACTGAGAAGCGTTGTGCGAAGCGAGCAGTGTCGATGGTTTTCCTCTCAATGTGATCACGTCTCATGATGCCTTAGGCCTGAAATTTCAGAGAGCTAGCGACTCTCCTCACTCTTAGTGAAAGGTTAGCTGAAGGTTGAATCGACTAACTATAGCTAACTATAGGCCACCATTGCCTTTCCTCAATACAACTCACTGAAAAAGAATGGGATCAATGGGTAGTAATACAAACGAGCTATCAACGATACAAAGATCAGCCTCATTCTGATATCAAAGCATTGCACATGGTACAATCACTTTTCAGACGCAGAACCTCCCGTCACGAAGTGCCCGCAGAACATCAACATCTCAAGTGACTTTCCCGTCAAAGTTCACTGGACCAAGGGCTTAGCGGTTGATAATGTTGGCGTCGCGAGTGTGCAGTTTTTTCCTCCGAATGGCACGAGGTTTTTGTCAGATACAAGGAATAATGTCACCATGATTGCTACAGACCACTCTAATAATACCGCATCTTGTCTCATGGAGGTCTACATCAAAGGTAATTGCTTCGCTTAACACTGTAGTGTTCTCTACTGAAAAGGCTATGGAGTTCAACTTTTTTGTCGTACCCTATCAATTAAAGGGACGGTTAGAGTTTAATTTTCAACCAAAGTGGGACAAACGAAAGGAATTCCCTCTGATTCGCCGAGGATGGGAAAGCTCGTCCCGAATCACTCTAATATAGCTTCAGAAAAGGAGTTGTTGAAACATAATGGCAGTGTCGATCTATAAATGAAATTAAAATGTGACCTAGAATTTTCTCTGAATATAATTCTGTTCGTGGCCAGCATTATTTAATTCATCAGTAGGCTGTGATTTCCAAAAAATAAAGGAGAAGCGATCGAAAAATTCATATTATGACAAGTCCTTTGAATTCACGTCGATTGTAGAGTTGGGAACCATCCGAAAAGATGTTCTTCGAATGCGTTTTTGCTTTGGAGAAGCATTATTTCCCTGAAACAAATGTCGTATTTTAACCCCCCCCCCCTCTAGTAGAGCTAAAGAATTCCCAAGCTAGTCGTTCCGTTACTACATCGATTTGAAACCGCATGGTAAGATGATGTTGACCTAAAATCACCGCTCTCAAGCAATAAATGTGCAGACCAAAGGGCCGAGCTATTTACTTTTCCTTATTATGAAACCAATGTTGTATGAGAAATATGTTTTTCCACCTTATTGTGCACTGCCATAGCGATAATTTCACAAAGAGAAGTCCCTATCTTTAAGACATTTTAATAAGGATACTAAGGTTTGGAATTTTATATCTGCAACTTTTGATCATTTAAGAGTTCTATTGTACACTTAGATTTTAGTTCGACAGATTGCTGTCCTCCGTCCTTCCGTTTTGTTTATTCATACTATTGTATCAAGATGGCTGGCGTTAATTAGCCTCTAGCCATTAGGCAGACCAACCTTTATTAAAGAAATTAGTACCTTTATTATTAATATAATTATTTTTCCGTTATGTTTGCTAGGCTGTGGATGTCCCAGCTTGCGAGGATGTGATGTCCACCCAATAAATGGAGTCGCTAGTTGTCACGTGAATCCACCACCAATATCTTGCAGTGTGTTCTGCGATACCAACTATACAATTGCTGATAACAAATTTGCTGGTCAATTGCTGCATTGTCCGTCGGGAAAGTGGAATCAGCCTACACCCGGATGTGCTCGTAAGTATAGATTTTAGTACGTCTCAGAGGACGTGTCCCAGATTGGAATATACTTTACCTTTTACTTTAACTCACTCACACCATGTCGTATATTATGTTGTTATGTTATACTATATCATATAGTACGCCATGCCATATCATAATGATGCATTAATGTTAATTGTCAGTACTTATACTCTATATGTAATCTTAATTTTTTCCTTCTTTCAGTCATGAAGCCATTGTTAATCTGCCACAAGATTAGGCTTGCAATAAAATTTGACAAAGATGCTATCGATTTATACAGCAGCCCTACACACGTTAATCTAAGAATCGATCAAGTCATTTCACACCTCGAAAGTCTATCACTGTCAGAATGCGGAAATACCAAACTACGTCCAGACGTGCCTACAACTTCTCTTGCTATCTTTTTCACTTTGAACGCATGGGTGTCCGTTGAGTTCAATGCATCTTCTCCAGCTCATCTTGCCACACAAAAAGGTTTGGCCAGCTGCGTCAAAGCTCTTGAAGATTACGTCCAAAACAACTCTGCCATCATCAGCAAGGTTGTTTCCCCTTTTGTACATGTGAGCAAAAATTTGACGTTTGATTGCCTATCTGTAAAGGTTTCAGCGAATAAATCGTGCTGTGACGGTACTGCCGCAAATTGCTGCCCAAAAAGTCATGTTTATGGCGTCAAGGGACCTCCGGCCACAAGTTACTGCTGTAAGTAATCACTTCTGTATTTGTTTACTGTGTGAACTTACATCATATTCTGAATGACACGACAATGCGCTGAGTCAGTAAGGTAGCAGGGTTTTCGAAGCTGCTCTTGGATTTGTTGTAGGCGACACATGCTTTGGATCTGAAATTTTCAAATGCAAGAGAGAAATGATATTTCACAACCAGATGCTTTGTTCTGGATAGGCTTGCAGAGTTTTATGACTTTTACCTTTCATTGATTCCATACAATTTGCATGATCACTGTAGCCATCCTTGTTCGGCCCAGTTTAATAGGTGAGACTCTTTCGACTTATTTGGAGGTAGGGAAAGGGGTAAGCCAAAACAAGGACATGTCCCAATGCTGTGTGGCGACCGTTGCTATATTTGGTCTTGATATTCACAGTTTCCGACGGTTGATGGAATCATCTTGAATCCGCCAGAATTACTCGGGGTGGAAAAAAGTATTCACTAACCAGGTGCTGATCTATGGCGGGAATTCGCGACCTTTGCCACTGTGCCAACGAGAAGGAAATTCTGCCAATGGGCATGTTAACCTTCTGTTGTCAATTTGTACAATAGACACTGGTGAATGAAAAAACATTGAACTTGCCAGTCAGAGATTCTTGAAAGATTCCACAGTGACTTTTTCATTCGCCTGTCTAATACTAGATACATTCAGTTTAAGGTTATTGAAGTTTCAGATAAACCATTCTTTTAGATCTACTCTAAGCACTGTAAATTCGAGCATAGTCTCTCTAGTCTTGCCACTATATATGCAGCCAAATTTGTAACTGTTTTTGGCACTTTGGTAAATTTTGTGAATATATTTCTAGCATCTTTAAGTAATTTATGGCCTTATCGTATCTTGTTAGTCTGTGGCCTTCATTTCATCATTTATTCATTACGCTTCACTCTATAATTTTTGCATTGCCATGCTATCCAGCATCAGTTTTTGTTAGAGTCTTTCTATATTTGTCCAATGGATTCTTTGCAGTGTGGGTTTTCCTAGGCAAAGAACCCTGTGCATACACTAGATTTTTTGATGCTTTTATGTTCTATAAATCCACTGGTGTCGTTGTGCAGTGGTTAAGAATACGGACTCACAACACAGGGCTTGTGAGTTCGAATCCTGCACGTGTCACATTTTTTGCCCCATTGGTGAGGAAGGGAACGGGACAGCACCTTATTCAGTCCAATGCTTAGGAAAAACTTAAGAACACCGTATCTGTTTTCTGCTACGCCTGAAATCGAGTATGCGACGCAGTTTTCAATCAAGTCCTACCCAGTTGATTGATTTTGATGGTATCTTTTATCGTTCTGTTACCATTTGCAGATGCTTGCACTCCTGGTATGTACTACAACGCTTCTTTGAACAACTGCCAAGGTTGCCCTTTAAACACTTATCAAGGCAAGGAAGGTCAGAACTCGTGTGAACCCTGCCCAGCTGGCTCTGGAACCTTGAATATGCATTCGAAATCGTGTATAGGTAAGTTGTGTTCTTACCAGTCACGTTGAAAATTAACCGTCAAACATACAGTCCCTTGATTGATGGCAGATGGTTTTCGTACCAAACTGACCTGTTAGAATATTAGTTTTTATCAATGTCATTTTTATCATTTATTTAATTTCTTATTAACTTTTGATATGAATTTTTTGAATCACTCCTTTATATGTACATTTATTCTATTCAGGTATGCTATTTGTAAACTGCTTGGTTATAGAGATTTTTGCATTTGTACGTGTTTAGAAAATTCTTTATCATCATCATAAGCATTTTTTGGAATAGGCATAGCTTATTTAGGAATTAAAATAATTTATCTTGGAATAGGCATTATCTTATGGAGTAAGCGTAACTTGGATATGTATAAAATGGATACATCTTTTGCTATCGTGTTTTCACTTCTATGGCAATAAGGAGAGAATGATCTTTGATGATGAATAGGGAACCATCTTTGAATGGAATCAGTCATACCTCGGTACTGTAGAGCAGTTCCTTTCAATGCATTTTCTGTTCTATCTCCACATTGGGAAGTCATCTTCAAAGCTCTGTATCTGTGAGTGTCATCGGAGCCAAGAAGCCAAGAAACATGGACACATCTTATCGGTTATTTGCTATTCACGTTTTATTTTCAGATCATTGCAGACCTGGCACGTTCTCATGCGATGGCTTTGGTCCCGTCTGCCGCTCGTGTGAGTTGGGTGAATACCAACCCTCAATGAAGTCAACTGGTTGCATGAAGTGTCCAACGAACTACACAACAAGATCGGTCGGCGCCGTTAACATCAGCGAATGCGTGGGTAAGTTGATTAACTAGAAAAAAAAGACAATCCCTTTGCACTGGAATTATTGAAATTCTCTCTCTCTCAGGTAATAGCAAAGCAAAGTATTCATCTATACAAATTTGAGTTCACCCTTTTATTCCAATTTCAGCACCATGCGGTCCCGGTACCTTTTCTAGTGATGGATTCAGTCCATGTCAGCCCTGCTCTATCGGTACTTATCAACCCAGCAGTGGACGTGTTTTATGTTACCCTTGTCCAGGCGGTGGTACATTTGGTGGGGTTCCTGGTGCTGTTTCAATCTCAGAGTGCCCAAGTAAGTATTCCTTCCGATCCTACTTAACGAAGTAAATTCACTTGCCAAATCTTGTAATAATGATAATGCTAATGGTAAATCGGGTTTTTGTGCAGGATAATCTATCAGCGCAATAATGCACTGCCATCACTAGAATCCTGAATTTGATGAAAGCAAATATTTTAACAAGCAATCAAATCACGGAAAGTATAGTTTATGCCGAATTAGAATGTTCTTTTAATGATATAACTATATATATATATATATATATATATTTATGTATATTTATGTGTCTGTGTATATGTATATATATTTATTTATCAACATTTCATAGGAGAATGTCCTTTCTCTTTATGCTTTTGATTTCTTTTTCCCACATTCAAATAGCGTTGGGAGAAGGAAATAGGTTGATGTTCTCTTTTTCATTTATTAGCCAACGACTCTTGTTATGCGTCACCTTGCCAAAACAATGGTACTTGTATCCCTGGTGAATACACATACACTTGTCAATGCATTGACGGGTACACTGGCAAAGACTGCGAACTCGATGTCGATGAGTGCGCTTCGAGCCCATGTCAAAATGGTGGGAACTGCACCGATGAAATCAATTCATACACGTGCACTTGTAATCCTGGATTTACGGGTGCACATTGTGAAATCGATATTGACGAGTGTGTGAGCCAGCCCTGTTTGTATGGAGGAACTTGTATCGACGGAATCAATTCTGTAAGTTCTTCCTCCGATAGTTTCACAGATCAGTTTGCTTGAAATTACATAGGTATTAGACGCTGTGCATTTACCTTGTTGTGTAAGCTCAGTTCTTCTTTTCAAACATTCCATTATGCGAATCATTGCATTATGTGAGCATCAATGGCTTGTCCATAACTTTTGCTTGCTGCAAGCAATGCAATATAGAAAAAAGTTTTCTGTTAACTTGCTTGACCACTGTCGCATTTTAGTCCACTTGGTGAAGAGCACTTCTTCTAAGATATTTGTGTTGATGTTAGAAAATCTGTGTTCAATTGTGATTCTTACCTAGCATTTAATGCAGACTTTCGGACACTGAGCAACGATTTGCTGATCGAGCAGTGTCCAGATTTTCCCTCCTGACCACACCTCGTGATTTCTACGCCCGGAATCACATGGAGCTAGCATGTCCCCACACTCTAAGTGAAAGCTTTTTACCTGAGTGCGGACTCGAACCACTGACCATATGGTCAATGTGTAAGGACCACTGCACTATCCTGGCGAATTCGAAGATTCCTATAAAATCCACGAAAAGCACTTTTATTTCCTTAGCTTCTCTGTCCACCATCACTCTTATGCAGCATGTTGGATCCCTTTTGACAATATCAATTGTGCTTCAGTTTCTCATTAGCTTCTGTTCACAGCATAGGATACACTAAGGCCGGAATATCTTCGGAATCGACCATTGTGACACCACTAGTGAAGGTGCTGATGCATCAATGGTAGGCTGTTCACGTGAAACCGAGGACAGTTTTCAGCAAGGAGATTCCCCAGCGATAATTGAATCCCCAGACGTAATTCAACGAGTATGATTGATTAGGATACTGCTAGCTATACTAATCATTTTCGGAAGCATCGTAAAAAGAAAATGACAGACTAACAGTTCAATTACTGAGTTTCTCTTGCAGGTAACATGTAATTGTCTACCGGGACTTACTGGGCCATTTTGTGGCACAAATATAGACGAATGTGCCAGCATGCCATGTATGAACAATGGGACATGCTTTGATTTGCGTAACGACTACTCATGCTTCTGCAAGGCTGGATTTGAAGGTATCAGTGTCCATCAATTTTGTTTTTAATTCGTTCTCTACAGATGCTCCTTCGCGGTACTGATGTATTAGAGCCAGGACGGGGAACTGCCAGGGGTCTTGTATCAATGTCGCCGGGAAATGCTCTCATATTGCAGGAGGATCTTTGTTTCTATAGGAAAAGTGATGGCATTTTGTATCGTTCGAGATCAATCTCTAACATTTAACTCTTGCAATGATCATTGATCTATACATACGTCTTCTTTCGGTTTTCAAGGAAGTACGAAGCTAAATATAACCATAAATTACATTTTGAAACCTCCAAATACGCGAGTTTAATGTGGAAGATTCCGTTAAATGTATCCGAACAATGGAGTGGATTTTGCATGAACTTAAAATGGTTTTCTCAATCAAAGGGTTTAATTTGTAGATTTCAAAGCCTTGCCGTAAGTGTTGCAATCACTGCAATTTTCTATGGATAATTGTTTTCAAAGTAATATTTTTACCATTCTCTTTCCTCAGTGCCCTAGATTTTCCAGAGTGGGATATTATCAGTAGTATAAATTGTACAGATGTCCTATGGAAACCAGAACATGGTTACAGAAGACCCGGTAGACCTAAACTTGACTATGTCACCCTCCTCGCGCAAGATACCGGCCTTGCTTACGAAGAACTCCGCACATCCATGTCAGATAGAGAGTTGTGGAGAAATTATGTGGAATCGGGTGCGCCCTATTGATGATGAAATTGTCACTGTTTTCATTGAGAAAACATTGAATATCAGTTGTTACCTTTTTGCAAGATACCGATTCTATGTGATTTCAGGGGTCAATTGTGAGAACGAAACCAACGAATGTTTGTCACAGCCGTGCAGAAATGGAGCTGAGTGTGTCGATCTGGTGAACGAATTTCAGTGCAACTGCAAAGACGGGTTTACTGGTTCTGTTTGTGAAATAAACATCGACGATTGCTATGCTGAGCCATGCCTTAACAATGGCACATGTTTAGATGGTATCAACGATTACAGCTGTGTTTGTCAAGAAGGTTTGTTACCAAGTAAACGCTCTCCTAAAACCATTCCACCATGAAAGGATCCCAGATTATTAAACAAAGTATACCGGGTAGCCATTCCACGTCATAGGCCAGTGTGAGCTGTGAATTACCCATTTATCTACCTATTTAGAGAGGTTTGCAGTTTTGTATTAGTAAATGTTCCAATAAATGAAGTTTGAAAGATATTTATCAGGAAGTTCTGCATACCGATTTGTTACTGTTATCCAGCATTTTCCTCCCACTGCAGGGAATATGCCTCAGCATTTCTGGACCACCAAACTCTATCTTGTGCCTTCTGGTACCAATTCCTACACATCTTGTGATGTCATAAATCCACCTCACATATTGTCAGCCTTTGTTTCTTTTTCCTAACCAGGGTCTCCATGTTCTTAGTCTTGACGTCCATCTGTTGTCATTTCTTACAATTTGTACGTCTCATTAACTCTAGCGAATTTCCTGGAAGGACGCTGCTTGACAGTAGTTTGACTTTATCTCCTTGCCATTCTATATGTCTCTCCCACTTACGCATCTTACCGCTGTGGTGCCCCGGCGCTTCAAAGCTTTCAAATGGTTGAGGTAGTTGGCGGTGTGACAAGAGCACGCACCTATTGTGCCGAAAGCTGCGTCGTTAGTCACACGATCATGCACTTCTCTAGATCCCCCCCGCCTGCCCACCCAGTGGTTAGTGGGTATCTGGGAGTAAGGCTTGGGTAAGGTAATTATGGGAAGTGAACTGGCAGTCGTATCTCGCAACGCAACGTCTCAGGATGGAACCTGCAAGCGAGGCGCTCCTCAAGCCTTGGGGTGAATATCATCAAAGGACCCAGCACTCAAGCTGCAGAACAAGGACTTGCAGTGGGCTGCAAATCCCAAAAAACAATCTTGAATACGTGAAGAAAGACTTTCACTTCTCAGCTCTTAATGCTTGGAACGATATTCCAATCAATGTCAGAGAGCTCCCTACACTTAAGGGGTTCAAAAACCAACTAAAAGTTTATTTTAAGAGCTATAGTCATTAAACACGACTCCCTGGAAGAGCAGCTGCTATATATATAGAGGTTACTGTACACAATTTTAGATTTAACTGTATTTAACGTATTCAATATGACTAGTTATTTTCTTATTTGATATTTTGTAAGCTGAAGGGATTTTTTGTGTAAACCGTATTAAATGAAAATGAAATTTATAAGTTATGGGACTCAACCTATCTCCCGCCAAGGAGGATTTCCCGATATTATTGCTTCAGCAATTCGCAATGAAAAACGAGAGGCTCGTGGTAGCCGTTAGTCAATTGAATTGGGTTAGGTCTAAGCAGCGGCATGATTGAATCACGTCAAGAAGACCATGATCAACTGTCCTTTAATTTTAGGTTACACTGGCAAGAACTGTTCTGTTGACATCGATGATTGTGCGGCAATGCCCTGTAAAAACAACGGGACATGTTTAGACCTCGTCAACGGATACGAATGCACGTGTCCAACAGGTACCACTGGCAGACAGTGCGAAGTGAACATCAATGAGTGTGAATCAAGCCCCTGTTTCAACAACGGAACATGCGTCGATAAGGTAAATGCGATATTGTTTCCTCCTCGTAGTAGATGATGGCCGAATGGAGCGACGCAGGTTGATAGATTTATCTCGCTTACGGCGATACCGGACTGTCACAGTCGTACATTTGCTGCGTGCGAGCGAGGAGGCGACTTAGAGAGACGTGGATCTGGTCGGCATCCAGCCGTAAAATTCTGTTGATTCAAAATTTAGACAGTCCTTTGAGAAGTGACCATGAAAGTAAAGGATTCAGTAGACAGAGGAAACCTTATCATAAGAGAATCGACTTTGACGACCCTACATGATAGGGAAATGCTGAAAAAGAATAAAATCTGCACTGAAAATGGTGCACGCAACATCGTTTTACCCACAATTCTTCCCAAGATGTGAGAATAGATTAGTGCCGAGGCATTCCGTTACTGTTGAATGGTCCAAGCCTCGCTTCGAAGATGAATCTCAGTTAGAGCGAGGCGAGGCGAGGCGAGGCGAGGCGAGGCGAGGCGAGTCGAGTCGAGGCGAGGCGAGGCGAGTCGAGTCGAGTCGAGTCGAGTCGAGTCGAGTCGAGTCGCTTGCTTTTTGTAATTCTAGGCTCACAGATCGCTATGTGTGGTTATAGGGCGGGGAAGGGCTAAGACTACTTTCCAAGTGCCCTTAGATGCATTTGGGATGCTTGGCAAGCGGCATTAGAAATGGCATAGCAGCTTAGATTGCCAATCACGGCAGCGGCGATTTTCTAATAACCACATGACCCGTAGAAAATTTGACATCGTCCCTGTGAGTGCGAGGAAATGCTAACAGTTGGATTATTTTTATTACAGATTGATTCTTATAAATGCGAATGCAAAGCTGGTTTCGAGGGCTCGCGTTGTGAGAACGAGACAAATGAATGCATACCCGACCCTTGTAAATACGGAGACTGTGTCGATCTAATGGCTTCGTACAGGTTTGTATCATTTGCCGGAATTACGTAGACGAATTTTATTATATTCAATTCGTATCTCATTCGTCAATTTAGCTGTTGATCTGATAGTGATGTGGTTCGTTTTTACACGATGCCATGCAGTTGATGGCGTCAGCAAAACTGTCATCTTGGAATCTTTGTTTGCTATTTAGCAGTTTACATACCCAAATTCCTTTAAATGACGGGACAGACGATATGTTCACAATGATGTTACTGCAGATACTTCGCCTGAGATTGTATTCACGGTATAATCAAAGTGCGCAGATGCTGGCCTTGCTTCAGAGCAATGCCCTTCAATCTTGCCCGTACCGAATTCTCCTTTAATGCAATTCTGATTCTGGAACTGCATCACTTTGACTGTGCTCAGGAAAGGGTGCCTTTTCATGCACCATGCACGTGGTTATTCACTTATTCGTAGTCTGTATGATTATTCACCATATCCATGGTCTAGTGGTGCCGTGGGTTGTCGCTTTGCATGCGGTAATCAATGACTCAATACCTGGTCAGGTCCTACCAAAGCCGGCGGTAAGATGGCATAAGCTGCTTCCCTTCTTAGCACTTAGCTCTGCGAAAAGAGCGCTGGTGCCATTTTGACGCATTGCTACCAGGTGGCAAGCATCCAACGGAAGCATTTGCTGTCTTTTTGCAGCTGTGTGGCCCCGATGCTAAAGAAACGGAGATGGGCGTCAATCAGAGGCGTTGTCCGCATGGCGTATTCGCGTAGAGAAGAGCCTCGACTCTTTTTTGCGGTGGGATGCATTGCCAATGTTTGAAAATCTCTAAAACTTAGCGCATGCAAATCTTGCTTCCTTAAGGTGTCAGTGCATGGCAGGTTTCATTGGGAAAGACTGTGACACAGAAATCGACGAATGCGCATCGTTCCCTTGCGAGAACTTCGCTAACTGCACCGATCAGGTAGGGGACTACAACTGCAGCTGTCTTCCTGGTTTTAGTGGCAAGAACTGCGATGTGAATATAAATGAATGCTTTCCAGACCCGTGTAGCGGAAATGCAGTCAACTGCACAGATCTAATCAATGGATATTACTGTAATTGTAAACCAGGCTATCGGTAAGTGATCTTTAATCAAATTTGAACGGTTTCCAGTTTAGATGAATCTTGACTTGTCGCTCATTGACGCACAGTTTTGTATAACAATACTAAAGTGCGAACTAACTTAAGCGCGCTTGAAGATGTGACATGAAAACTGCGCCATATCAATTGACCTATTTGTATTTGTATTGTACTAAAGATGCAATGAGATGCTGTTTTTACGAGAATACCTGTTCCATTACTACGGCATAATTATGGAATTATTCAATCCTTTTTTGAGATGTTCTGCTGGATGCAGATGTCCGTATTTGTAACTCAATTTTTTAGCGCACGGATGCTGATTTACCCAGGTGCCTTGTTCAAATGATGATGTGAACTTTCAGGAATGGCGATCTCCTTTACGGCTTCGTCTCTAATGGCTTCCCCCACATAACTTCTTTCTTCGCGACTTCTTCCTTTTTGACTTTGTCCCTCGTAGCTCTTCGTTCTTCCTGTTTTTCGAATCAATCACATCGTTGACGTAAGGCATTTAATTTATAGTGGACGCATGTGCGAGGTCGAGATCGATTACTGCACACCGAATCCGTGCAGGCACAACAGCACTTGTAGCAATGTGGAGGATTCAGACTCGTTTAGATGTAACTGCACGATTGGATACGAGGGAGCAAGGTGTGAAATAGAGACAAATGAATGTGCGTCGAATCCATGCCAAAATGGAGGAGTCTGTAAGGACGTGGTAGGTGTACAGTTATTCTTTATTTCCTCTGTAGTTATATTTTCGAAGCGATTCTTCAACGCAACTAATTCTCGGCACGAATATCGCTCTACGTTCTCACAACTGAGCACAACAATACTGTTAAGAAGAACGAAGAAAAACACGTAGCAAAAACCATGCGACCAATCATGATACGCAGCATTCAAATGAGAACTCAAACAAAGGACCGACTCTCCATTCACACAACATCCTCAACTTTTCATGTACGAATTTACGACGCATAGCGGAAGGGCGACAACGTAGTATTCTGAATAGGTTATTCAAATCAGACGTGCCAATAAATCGATAATTCATTTTCCAATGGCGGGCTGTTTTTGTCTTAACAGGTTGGTGCGTTTTCATGCTCATGCCCCACTGGATTTGTTGGAAGTAGATGCGAAGTTAATGTCGATGACTGTGTACCAAGAAATGGTTCCGTTCCTTGCAACAACGGTGGTGTTTGTATCGATGGAGTTAACTCGTTCAGTTGTCGTTGTCCCATCACACATATCGGGAAGAGATGCCAGAAAGGTATGCGCAAGCTCGAATGACCTTGACAGGCTATGGTTGGCCAGTTAATCCCTTGTGTCAAACTTGACTACTTAAAACAGACGATACAAGATTTCTTCGCTCTACTGCACAGTTCTCAGGGAACTTTATCGAGTTAAAGCAATGAGTATTTCGTTAAGTTAAATCGAACAATATTCTGACATTGTAATACTACTGGAGTTGAAGCATATCTTAGAAATCATGACTTGAATTCCATCCGATAGGTTATACCACATCGCTCATAGATCAGACTAATATATTGGGAAAAGTGGTCTGCTGTAGAGTTAAATGTGGATTTATTTCTTTAACAGAAAAGTCGCCACGATTCGATTTACGATTCCCTGGAGGCTCTGGCTCGCACCTTCGGTACTCCAATTATAGCTCAACTCAGACAGTCACTGTCTCATCTTGGGTACGCTACTCGGGCAAGTCATCATCAGGCAAATTCCTGGTGCTCGCGAATAAAGTCAATGCCTCCAGTTATGACGTCTTCCTTGAGATAACAGATTCGTTGGTGAGAGTGATTCCATCAACTGGTACACAGTTCGCCCATCCGTTTATCAAGCGGATTAATGATGGGTTTTGGCATCATGTGGTCGTCTCGATCAACATAAACACAGGGAAGGTAGAAGTTTACAAGGACAAACAGTGAGTATAGAATTGGATGTATTTCCTGGTATTTGATCCTGTTACGGTGGTAGCCCTTCAACTGGAGTGATTTACATTGCAACCCCCCTCCCCTGAGAGCTTTTGTCAAGACGTGGAGTAACTAAGGGAAGCTGAATTACGGTCTGAAATTACTAAGAAAGCACTTGATCGCGGTGTTAGTTCACTAAGGATAAGCTCGACTGCAACGTTGAGCCTTGGTGTTAGGAGCCCGAAGCAAATGTTGATAGATTATGACGTGAGATCATAAGGAGATATAAATCTTAGATTAGTTGTTTGGATCTGTGTAAGTGAGATGCCAGTTCTTTATCGACAGGAAGGTAATGAAACACTTGAGCTCCTCGATAAGAGAAAGAGATTTAGCCATTACTTGGCCTGTTCTTGACCTGTTCATGAATCAGTTTCGGTACTTCGCTGAACATACGAAGTGAACTTTGAACCATGGGTGAAGAGGTCACACAAGTATTGCGGGACCAATTTGTGCAGAGACTTGTAAAGACCATGGTCTAAGACACATTACCTATGGGCTCTTCAATGGCCTTCCAGCCAAACGTACTTACGAATTATCTGCTTGGGGTATAAGACCTGCACTGTTTGTTATAATTCCAACAGCTCAGTTTTCAAATTTTCGCAACTGATGGAATCTGTCTAAACTTCCCACCATTTTAGACGTTTCGGGGCACAGAAACTGCCTAGAAAGTGGGGAATCGATAGTTTGTCACAATGAGCAGATGGTTTGAGATTTGCCAAGAGATAAAAGATGGGTTTCCTCTTATTTTGGTCCTGTTTGTCGTTTCTGTAATTGGATTAGACTATTTTTTCGAGTCATCTACTCTCCTCTAGCTGTAGCTGCACGAATTTTCAGAGCAGGAAATTGATGGGAGGGTTTCCGATAGGGCGGTGGTAATTTTTCAGTCATCCACACAATTCAGTGTGTTACAGCGTTGAGTGAAGCGTGATTAAATGACCATTATTTGCTAACGAATTCTCTGTTGCCAATAGAACCGTCATTTCGACAACAGTAACATACATAATTGGAAGGAATGTGTTTCAGCCGACTGGAGTGCTCATCCTTGCCCAAGACATAACTTCTGCAGGTATTGTGAATCCTACTGCAGCCTCATTTACTGGAGAAATTGGACAGGTTGGCGTGTGGAATCGGATCTTAAGCCTTCAGGAAAGAGTGTCTCTGACGGCAAATTGTTCCACAAATCTGACAGGTATTTTACTTGAAATGAGTATTGTTCATTTATTGGTTGCTTCTAACTTTCATCACGTTATTGGCCCTATTCTGCTGCAGCCTTCTTATCTCAATGCAAATGTTGTCATGTCAAATGTGGCCTTATTTTCTCTCTTCATATTATACTTCACAGAAACAGCATTGCACAATCATTTCCAAGCTCAGCAGAAACTAGAATCAGAGCTTCAATTTTTGCCAGGAAATTGGCCATTATGAGGTTGTTTCTGAGTGCTTTCCTGGCCAATGACGCCACCTCGTGCACCGTCCGGGATTTGGACCAACGACCCATTCCTTATTTTTCGGCAGTCTATAACCGTTGCGCCACGTCACATTTGCAGCCATACTATCAAACAAAGTCTTCCTTTTAACTTCCCTCATTTTCTAACGAAGTATATGACGTTCTCTTTTTCTACTACGTTCTTGTTTTATTCCCTTTCAGATACATTGGTATCGTGGATTCATCTTAGTGCAATGAAAGGACCAAATGTGACAACGGTGGAACCGACTACTTGTGGCAGCAACACGTGCCCCCCGTCTTTCACCGGGCAATTCTGTGAGACAGAAATTGGTACGCATATAATGCATTACATTGTTTGATTTCGTTCAAATGCGAGCCAGGATAGCTCAGTGGTAAGATCCTTGCCCAATGATCCTACGGCCAGCCTCAGCTAAACTTCACTTAGAGTGAGGAGGTACGCTAACTCTGGCTAATGATACTGTACTTGAACCTACATCTAGTTGTTTCATACAGTACTAACCGTGTAGCATACTTGATTTAGGTGTCAGGATAGCTCAATGGTAAGACGCT
Source organism: Pseudorhiza aurosa (assembly GCA_964026355.1). NCBI lineage: Eukaryota > Metazoa > Cnidaria > Scyphozoa > Rhizostomeae > Lychnorhizidae > Pseudorhiza > Pseudorhiza aurosa. Next base: position 8,203,456 of record OZ032118.1, on the reverse strand, counting down.
TGGGCATTGATCCTATGGTTAGTGGTTCGAGCCCCACCTCAGCTAAACTTTCACTTAGAGAAAGGAGAGTCGCTAGCTCTCTGTAATTCCAGGCGTAGGAATCACGAGGTGTGGTCACATCGAGAGGAAGGACCTGGACACTGCTCGATAAACAAAATTCTAGTCATTGTGCATAAATCGTCCCTCGGATGTTAAGTAAAGATCGTAAAGAAAAACGTGCATTTTTTGAAAACTAGTTAAACACGAATATCATTTCTTAATTTTTCTTCCCAGACAAAGAGCCACCAACCGTGTCTTATTGCCCAAATGCCACGAAGATCGTCACCTCTAGCCGTTTACAGCCAGTATTTTGGACTGAACCTGTTTTCACTGACAACAAAGGCGTTGCAATGATTTCAAAGTCTCATAGGCCTGGAGTATCGCTGGCCTGGGGCGACTATGTTGTCTCTTATGTGGCTAGTGATAGCTTTGGAAACTCAGCATCATGCACTTTTGAGCTTTACGTAACAAGTAAGCTGATCTCTGTCTTGATTCAAAATTTGCCCGCAATGGAAGATTTTCTTTGCAGTTTTTAATGCGATTCAAGGTAGTCAGTGTGATCTTACTTCTTGATCTTACTTCCCTTATGCCGCCCATGACGGGATTGATCCATGACCCATGACTTTTACCCCAACCCCCCCCCCCCCCCAACCCCCTCTTCTCGACGCTCCTGATCCAGAGTACCTGTGTAGCATTTGCAACCGTAACTCGTAGTGTGCTTCCCACAGCCTCCGCAATACTGAGACAGACATCAGATTGCCAAATGAAAATCAGCAAATTGGTAGAAATGTTTTCCTACAGAGGAGCGGAATATTGCGGAATGAACGCTCAACTGAAGCTATGCAGGCGTCATTACGTAATAGTTTTAAACATTGTATTTAGAGTTGGTTAGTTGTTATCTTTTATATGAACGTGTTTTTCTTTCTAATGTAAAAGCACGAATCTTTAGTATCAAGCATTATGTGCCGACTACATTTGATTTAGTTTTAGGGCCTCTTGAAAATTTTGCTACTTTGAAAGGCGATCTTCCCATTGATTTTGAAATTTCTCGTTCCTCACGGATTGCGTATGTAAGTTTTTTTTCAAATTCCATGTTTTGTTTTCTTGACAGGATATAACTGTGCATTTCTAAAACCACCGCGTAACGGCGCAAAAATATGTGGCAGTTGGGAGTCGGGAAGGTTTTGCAATTCCAAGTGCTATCCGGGATACCGTACTCCTGTGCCACACCCGCCATATTTCTCTTGTGGCTTCACTGGTACATGGAGTCATGGTCCGCCATCATTTCCCGAGAATCCAGATAATTTATTACCTGTATGCTCTGGTAAGTTATCACCTACATGCGTCAGACAATTCACCTCGCTATCTAGTTGTGGAAAGTACAAGATGAAACTTCAAGTGTCTCTTCAAAGAGATTCCCTTGAATGAAATGATTTGAAGATGAATTAAATTTGCCGTAGCAGTTCTATCAAAAGCTCGTTAGTTGGAGAAATACTCGACACTCTCCCAGTTTTGTTTCCTTTTTTAGGGTTAAATAGTTAATTTTCAATAACTCATAGAATTAGAATAGGGCGTCAGGATAGCTCAATGGTAAGATTCTTGTGCATTGATCCTATGGTCAATGGTTTAAACCCATCATCGGCTAAACTTTCACTTAGAGTGAGGAGAGTCGCCAGCTCTCTGTATTTCCAGACGTAGGAGTCACGAGGTGTGGTCACATCAAGAGGAAGGACCTGGACACTGCTCGATAAGCAAAAAGCTTCTCAGTGTCCAAATTTCTACCTTTGACATTGTGGGGAATGTTGATAAATCCCACAAATAATTCGGTTATAAAATAAAGAAGAATGAGACGGGAAAGGCGACAGAAAAGTGAGCAGCAAATTGTAAACAGAGCAAGCGTAACATTAAAGAAGTCGTAAAGGCACGGAAAGTCCCAGTAAAGTTTGTAAAATCTCAAGTTATGAATATTATGAAGTGAATAAAATTGTCTCGGCTCACAGTTTGTAGGAAATGTCTAGCTCGATCGCCATAGCTCGTAAAATCACAAAGTTCCTTTTCACGCCACCGTCTCGGCTCACAAAACACAACTCTCCCCTTTTGTCCTTTCGAATGTCTCGTCTTCTAGCGACAGTTGAATTTTAACCAATAGAATTAAAATAAACGAAACGGGGGGTGGACTGTTCACCATAACATCTAAGTAGAACCGTGTGTATAAAAAAGGGACACAATTGTGTTTCGTAATCGTATTTATAAATAAACCGAATGCTTTGAATGGAAGTTCCAATAGGAAGGCTGCAATCTGTAGTTATTTCCACCAACTAATAGCGCTAGTGCCTACAAACTTCTGTCATGAACCTTCAATGCCCTTTTTGAACCAACTAATCAACTAACTATCTAATTAGGTAAATGACTATTAATTCAAAGAAATAGTTAATATTTATCTGGTTTGCTATCGATAACCAGATGATTTGTTGATTCGATTTTATGTGGTGGTTTTATATTTCAACCTATTTACTCTTCCATTACTTCACCCCCATAGCCTGGTATTGTTGACTTGGCAGACATTGATATCATTCTAATCTCAAATTGTCGTAATATGCTAGCACTACCATTTAAAGAGTCGGCTGTGAATTACTCTATAAAGAGATGCTTGAACATCAGCCCGTGCTTTTTGCGTTTCAAAAAGCCTGCAAAATGTTTCTTGTTTCTTCCGATTGACAAATGTGGACAGCGTAGCGTGGTCACCGTTTAATTAATGTCGGCTGTAACCTTCCATTGCAGCGACATCGCCTTCGTCAGTGACAACATCAAATCAAGTTTCATACGGAGCTGCTTCGTGCAACTCTGCATTCATGGCGAGCTTCAGAAATGAATTCATCAAGCTGATGACTACCATACAGATGCACTTCCCAATCTGCGGGGTGTCGTGTGACTTCAGTGCCATTAGTATCAAGTGTGACGGAGTGTCGAGAAAGCGGCGAAGTACTGGTGGGTCGGCTGCCACTATCACCGTTGTTTTTCCGGTGAATACAACGAACAGTGAGAACTACACGCAGAATGTGCAAAATGGACTGAAGAGTGGTCAATTCAACCTCTCTGTCACAGTTGATAACGTAGCTATTAACTCAACAACAGAAAATGGCTTGATCACTACCGTGACAGTCTCATGTAAGACGGGAAGCATTCTTAACAGCGAGAAGAAATTGTGTAGTAAGTGTTTTGTCCTTTTGCCAATTCTTCTAAGTTTTGTATTGTTTTACTACTGGTAATGATATATATATACCGTATTTTTCGGGCTATAAGACGCGCCGGATTTTAAGGCACAGCATCAATAAATATGTAAATTTCTGTCACCGTCCACATATAAGGCGCTTCGGATTACAAGGCGCATTAAGCAGATAACATAGAAATGTATGTCGGATGAGTCGAAGTGTATTCAACTAATTCGCAAGAAGTCTCGACGCTTCTTGCTTCCTCCACTTCTGAACCATTGATTCATTAATGTTGAATTCTTTCGCAGCTGCTCTATTCCCGTGTTGTAATGCGTGACTGAGAGCCTTGAGTTTGAATTCTGCATCGTAAGCATGTCTCGTAACAGGTGGCATTTTGGGGTCCTTCTACGCACTCACCAGAATTCTACTGGCAGCCTATGTTGAATCACAGCAGGCCTATCTGTAGACCAATGTATTACTCCGCGATGCCCCTGTCTACAGTAGGTGTAGGTTAATGCGTACCACATAAAATTGCCTCGAGGTTATCAAAAATAGCCAAAGGTCATATGTAAGGCGCACTATGTTATAAGACGCACTGCTGATATTTGCGAAAATTTTATGATTTTGGATGCGCCTTATAGCCCCAAAAAAGGTATATCGTGTTCTCTCCTTGTTACCTTGTTTACTTAGCTTGATTTTGTTATGTTTACGTTTTTTACTTCTTCGTTAGCCTCCGGTCCAAGTCGCTTATCTATTTTGCCATCTCTTATAGTTCTGTGTCCCCCTGGTACTTACCACAATGTTTCTGGCAATGAATGCGTCGAGTGTCCGATTGGCTATTACCAAGATAGAAATGGTACATTGAACTGCACGATGTGCCCAAAAGGATCTTCAACCTTTGGCACTGCATCCGATGCCAGTTCTGCTTGCAAAGGTACATTCAACCAAAGTCTGTTTATTTAATCTTGTAATTTAGTGTAATTTTTCGCTTTCATCTCCCGCCCTCCTCTGACATCAGCAGAATCAGCAATGGTAGTGCGGTGCCATTTGCGCATACTTCTTTAAATGCACCCTGCAGTTATATGCATGTACAACTCTGTGAGGTGTAGTTAACATAACGGATTGATCGATCTCTACAGCTCAAGGCACGCTCATTCTATATATCCACCCAGCATTAGCTATGTGAACCTGGCATTAAGCTTGGCATAAAATGCGCAGATGAAAGCAGCTGGCCACCATGACCCGCAATACCGTTACGCAGGCCAAGACCGTTATCTCTCTAACAAAGTGTTAATATATACAACCTAACAATCTTCTTTATAGTTGGTCTATCTACAATAGTAGTGTAACTACTAATTTATACCAACTATTTACAAGAACAACTGCGACAGAGAATATACAAATTAACAATTCTGGCTATTTACAAATCCGGCAATTACACTCATCACCAAGCCAGTTCTTGATTGCTCTTTTGAAAGCTGCATCTTTTGGACGTGCTTATTTTGATTGTTCCGATTGCTCACTTCTAGTTTGGACTCAACGTTTCATCTTTTTATCAACTTATCATCGTTACATGTTAATCTACCATGCAGCATTTTGTGTAGACCCCCGGTCCATAACTAAGGCTTTCAAACATTGGCACGATTTCTTGGTCCCTAGAGATTGCATTAACAGGATTTTCACGTTGAAAAATAGCGCAATGGTCACGCAATCTGCAGAGACTTCACTCTTTCTGGATGTTGCAGTGAAGTGAGCAATTGGTAAACCGACTAAGACTGAAGTGAGCAATTGTTAAACCGACTAAGACTGAAGTGAGCAATTGTTAAACCGACTAAGACTGAAGTGAGCAATTGGTAAACCGACTAAGACTGAAGTGAGCAATTGTTAAACCGACTAAGACTGAAGTGAGCAATTGGTAAACCGACTAAGACTGAAGTGAGCAATTGTTAAACCGACTAAGACTGAAGTGAGCAATTGTTAAACCGACTAAGACTGAAGTGAGCAATTGGTAAACCGACTAAGACTGAAGTGAGCAATTGGTAAACCGACTAAGACTGAAGTGAGCAATTGGTAAACCGACTAAGACTGAAGTGAGCAATTGGTAAACCGACTAAGACTGAAGTGAGCAATTGGTAAACCGACTAAGACTGAAGTGAGCAATTGGTATACCGACTAAGACTGAAGTGAGCAATTGGTAAACCGACTAAGACTGAAGTGAGCAATTGTTAAACCGACTAAGACTGAAGTGAGCAATTGTTAAACCGACTAAGACTGAAGTGAGCAATTGGTAATGTGCGCATGTGGTTTCTTCGTGCCACTGAATATCTAAGATGTACAATGACGGATAATTTTAACATCACAACGCGTTTTCGTTCGTGCAGAGCTCTTCTGCTCTAACTTGCGATTTGTATTCTTTCACCATTTTTTTACAGAAATATGCAATGCTGGCAATTTCTTTAATGCTACATCCAACAAATGCGAGATTTGTCCTGCTGGTTTCTATCAAAATCATACTGGTAAAATGGAGTGCGACTACTGTCTGTCGGGCATGACGTCAAACCCTGGTGCAAGGAGTGTTTCTGATTGCTTTGGTAAGCTGGGGCTGAATCTTGAGTTTTTCATTCTGGTGGCATAGTGTCAACTATGACATCCTTTGTGGTGTTACTAGGGCGGTAGATAGAGCCTCGATTGAAAGGTTTCGTTCAGTTGCTCTATAATAAGTGTGAGCTTTCCTACCACATTTACTTGATTTGCGCATAGGCTGAACTGAGGACATGCTACAAAGCAGGCATCCTCGCTGTATAGTTTTAAGAAATCTATTTAGGGAGTGATAATTCTTTATTTTCGTTGTTTATCGTATGTTTTTCATCATTGCACGTAAGTTTTAATCATTGTATACAGGGCTTTTAAGTTCGATTTGGTTTACTGTTCTTTTTATCATAGATTGCAATTTATGTGTTTTTGTCGGAGGACCCCTTGAAAACCAGCTTATGCTGAAGGGCAGCGCTTCTTAAATTGATTAGATATGAAATATATGAAATATATGAAATATGATACAGGGAGCATGTTAATTCATAACCGTATGGCTATTCACAAGAAGCGGACATAAGTTCATTTTTCAATCAGCGTTATTTCAATTGGCATCCATGTAATCACCTATTTAGATAAAAATAAACGGAGAAAAATGAAAGATGGCAGTGTTTAATAACTAGTTATTCAAACATTTTTACTGTGTTGATGCACTCTAGCGTGCAATGATGATTTATTTTGCCTTGGATTTGAATTCCTCATCAAAGTTGTTCATAAAATGAGCTTTAAGCCACCTGCGCTTCTTATTGTATTACATCCGAACGTATGGAGCTTCAATGGCACAGATCAGCACTCTACAACCGCATCTGGTATAGTCTGACATGGCGTTCCTGAGAAGCATTGGGACGCCCCTCGACGAATTTACCAATTTATTCGAGCCTCAGACCGGCTCTGAGAATTTACTTTACGCACAACCTCAGTGACCACGTTGTGCCAAGCAAAGGTAATTTGTATAGTTCCTATGAATACTCGACGCTGCTTGCATTCAATTTCTGTTACGTTTTTTCTTCAGAAAAATGTGGCCTAGGCAGCCAGCTTGTCTCTGGTGACAAATGTCAGCCTTGTCCACTGGGTACTTACAAGGCTTCGGTAAACGAAAGCTTCTGCTCTTCATGCTTAATTGTAAATGGAATGCAGACGACAACTTATTCTGCAGGTGCCACAAGTGCAAGAGAATGCAAAGGTATCGTTTTCATCTTCACTGATTCCTTCTACTGCTTAGAACGTATGTTGAACCGTTCGCTCCTCAAAACAAGTCATCTTAAAGTGTTTATTTCGTGTCTCGGGTTCTAATCAAAATCGTAGATCGAAAGCTTCCATCGGTTGGCCATTGATAATTGAGAAATGTTCTATACCTAAAACTGGGCTACACGAACCCTGATGTCGTTGAACGCAGCTGCCGGGGTTGCCGGGGACTGATATTACAAGTTGATGCATGATATGCAGACGGCGGAGAATTATGCCTTCATCAATGACCATAAGAAATACTACTATACGTTTCTCTGCTAAGATCCACAGTTTTTATCCTCTGTTAAAGTTTGTATCCCATTGCACAAATATGTCTTTTCATCTATTTTTTGACCCCTCTGTTTTTTCCAGTTGTCTGTCCTCCCGGACAGGAACCGGCCAATTATGGAATAAAATGCATGGATTGTCCCACGGGAACATACAAAAGTAACAAAACGTCTCGCTACTGTATTTCGTGTCCAGTTGGCACATCGACAAAAGTGCCAGCAGCTGTCTCTTCGTCAGATTGCAGATGTGAGTTACTCGTGCATCATTTAAGGATTTTTGCGTAGTGGAAATTGAATAGAAAAGGCGAAGCTTTGTTTCAAAATGCCTTTCATATTTGACCTAGCATTTAAAATTCATTTAAGAATATCCAATGAGAAAGCCATGAAATGGCTCTGCCTTCAATGCAATCAGAGCCCTGCTATCTATTTCTTGTATTTCCAGAACAAATTTCAGCTTTGAATTCATCTCCCTTCTTAAGAATAGTGATTCTACGGGTAGTTTCATGTAATTGAACGTTCGCGCTGCATTATATAGAATTATATATATGGAAGAACTGTCAACCTGCTATTTAGATATTACTTTTAAAGGTTAGTCATGAAAAAGGGAAAAGAGAAGATGCCATTAGCTTGGAAATTCCGAGCACAAAACTTGAAAAATTTAGGAAAAGCATTCAGTTCCAAGGAGCCTGGCTTTTTAAAACAATTTCAGAATGAACTAAAATCTGAAAGCTCCGCACTGCGTTTAGAAATAAAAGTTAGGTGAACATATCAACTAGAGAAGTTTTAGCGTATCTTTTAAATGCATCCTTATATTTTTATTTCTGCTTTAGCTGGTCTCAGACTGTTAAGAGCTTTATTAAGCTGAATCTGGTGGCCTTTATAGATATAGTAGTATTATAATTATTATCAATCATTGTGCAATCAGCGTGTTTTCTTGGGTCTATTTCATTGCTTTTACCCATTTTACAGCAATAACATACGCCGTAAAAGAGATCGCAGTAATTCGCATCACAAGTGAGACATGGAGTTTTAAACTGAACGACGTAAATAGCACAGAGTTCAGAAGTCTTGCCACAAAGATATCTAAGGAGGTATGCTGCTACTTAACGCTATCGTCTCAGTCTCCCAATTTGTCTTTCAATTTTCAAAACTGCTTTTTGATTGCTTCTTAATTATCTATTATCGCCCGCCCCGAGGGAAGCAGGGAGGCATTTACCCAAAGATCGGTTTAAACAAGGGCCTTTGCAGGCAAGCAGTAAATTTGTGCTATCATATCAAAGGATGTATCCTCCATTATCGTGTTGCTTATGGAAGATGGCAAAATGAAAACATTGCGCCAAAACGTTTAAGGTTATAGAAAACAGGAGCCACAGGGTGTGGTTACCTCCGGTAAAGAAGGATTTCCAGGTGTGCTTGATTTTCCGTCAAATTTTCAGCCTTTTTTCACTGAATTCGCTTCATTTCTACGTTAAGTTTTTATAAGAAATGTCCTTTTATTTTCAAAGGTTGAAAAGGTTTATAAGAGCAAGGCTGGATTCCTCTCTGTCAAAGTGACGAAGTTTCAGTGAGTTCTTTCGGATATTTCATTTATTGCTTTGCTTTGTTATAACTGTAGCAAGCATAGAACCCGAAATTTTGTAATCATTAAGCCCACAATAACTCAGATATCACTAAAATTCTTGCCCATCAAGATTTACGTAAATTATGCTCTGAAGGTTTTAATGAGTTAAGTGGCTGCGGAATCATTTCTTTCTTGTTACCGATTGTATTAATGCTGCTAACCTTTCATTTAAGGCGCTAACGAGAACAGTGTCCCAAAACGCATTCACCATTACTACAATTCCTTCTAGGAGTGGAAGTGTTCTATCAATTATGGAGCTTCTCTTCGACAATAAGATGACGAATCGTTTGAATTTGCTAAACGTAGCGGTCTCAAACGGTTCGCTTGGAGCTCTTAAAGTCGACGCATCCTACAAATCAAAAGGCAAGTTTGCTGCCGTTATTGTTGAAATTTCCATCAGTCCAGTTCAATTGTCTATTTGAAGTACTTAGGTCCCTTTGACACGATGCCGAATCGGTTTCACATCGGAGCCCACTTCATACCAGTCTGTTCTCGTACGAATCCGACACGCTCCTATCGTTTTTTGAGGAGCGAATCGAAGTCGTTCTGCTTTAACAGTGGTACGCATTATATCACTTTTCACATCGAATTGCTTTTGAGCTCATGTGTACTCGTAAATCCTATGCAGTTATAGGGCAGAAGGCTTCCTTTTCAATGCCAATTTTGCCGCTACAATGCAGAAAATACAACATGCATGCAAACAACATGCAACAGGTTTCGAACTATGATCGTTGCTATGCAAGGTAGACAGGTTTCGCCATGTGAAATAGAACGGAGAAGAACCACGTGAACAAAGCTGAACATTTAATGCGGTATCGTGTTATTCGAAGAACTTTTCAGATTGGATGTGATGGGATCAAGAGTTCGACGTGAAGTGATTCCGGTATCGTGTTAACGAGATCTTAGAATCGCTCAAGGCAAAATCTAATCGTAGATCCATATTCCCTCAGTGCTGCAAGCCAACAGCTGCCTCACTGGTATTGCAAAATAAAGCGGAAGCATAATTTCGTCTCTTAGCAGATCCTTTCACCTAAAACTCATCACTGAATGAGATTTAGGCAAATCGCCGTAGTAAGATTGCGGAATATTACACGGCAAGCACTTGCATTACTGTGGAGCGAAAATACCTTAGTTTGACGAAAGTATTCTTCCGGCTTTCTGAGCAAGTTTTTTTACACCAGGGCATGCATCCTTCTATTAATTTTTGTCCTGTTTTACTATTCGTACGCTATTTCATGAATTTTTCCGATGCAAGCATTTCATTTCATTTTATCGTATTTTCACACGAAAACCCTATTTTTATTCCGCCAGAGCAGGAAATAGAATTTAGTCTGTTCGCTGAGAAAAGATCAATTTCTCGTTTTGGTTGTACTTGTTTCTCCACTAGATAATGTTGTAGTAGCTACCCCATTAAAGTCTTTGATCTGCTGTTCGAAATGAAATTCTAAATAAAGAAGTTGTGATTATATGGTAATTTTTTTACAGGCTTTTGCAGTCTTATTACGTGTACAGGAAAGATGGAGGAATGCAGAAACAATGCGACGCATGGAAATTGCGAGTGCAAGTCTGGTTACTACAGAGCCAGTGGATCAAAGCAGTGCGAAGCAGACTGCAAAGACGACTTCTGCAAGAATGATGGCAAGTGTCAACAAGGGCCAAATGGAAGGGTTTGTGTGTGCAAAACTGGGTTCTCAGGTGACCAATGTAAGCAAGAGAGCAAGAAGACTGTTGTCATCATTGTCGTCTGCGTGGTTGCTGCATTGATCGTTTTGGGATTCATTGCGTTGTTTATTTGGCACAAGAAAGCTCAATCTTACCGTGTGAACAAAGGCATCCATTTGGATAACCAATCAAGCCCGGATCGCTCACCCGCTTACCCGATGAAAACGTACGCTAACGCAGGCTTGAACGTCCGCGATGAAGAACTGCACGGAGAAGTCGATGGTTGCACTCCGGCTTCTCCTCTTTCATTCTCTAACAGCGTATCAAAAGATGTAGATGAAGCGGATTAGGATGCTTCAAGCGGGGAGTAAGAATATTCCCCTCGACTCGTATCGAAAAGTTAACAGTTAACCATGGGAAACATTTGTCGTGTCGTCTTTGATTAAACTTTGATTGAAAATTTTTAACACTTGTAATCTGTAGGATTTGTGAACATATTTTTATATCCATGACTGATTGTCCCTTACTGTGATCTGCAGACTGCATTTTCCCTTGAAAGAAATTTAGGTTGGACAAGTTATTGTAACGTAAACGTCAAAGTCAGATTTCATACGCAGATTGTCTTGGTGAAAGATCGTTTGACGAATGGTCATATTGCAAGGTTTTTCTGTTTCTAAATCTTAAACTTGCCACGATGAAAGGGCCATTGTTGAGGAAGACAACGGGAAACCACCTCATGAAGTCCACTTCTCTAGAAAACCCCCAGAGCCCTGTCTCCAGTTTCTGCTACGCACGAAATCGAGCATACAACGCAGTTTTCTAACATGCAGATTTGGATTTTTAGGAAGCTGAGAAGCTCTTTTTATTAGGCAGTATCTTCGGTAGTGATGTTTTCGTCATTTTTATGGTTCCTAGCAATCATCTGAAGGACGGATTTTGGGCACTGAGAAGCTCTTTGCTGATAGAGTGTTTTCCAGGTCCTTCCTCTCGACGCCTTTTACCTGGAATTACAAAGAGGTAGTGACTCTTCCTGTGTAAGTGTAAGAAGAAGCCAAGCTCGAGGTGAGGCCGGAGCCACTGACCATAGGATCTGTGAGCAAGCACCTTTGCCATTCAGCTGTGCTAGCCCTGTTTCTCCATGTCAGCGATCTGCTTGACCGAAATGGTGGGATGTTGGATTCGACTGAGTTTTTGCGTCAGATTTTTTGCACGTTTTTTGCATCAAACGTTGTCTGAAGCTGCCCCTTTCATTTTAGGTTTGCTCCCATTTCTTTCTTACGTCTCGTATTCTCAGCACTAGAGTCTCCACACACCACTTCGCACCTGTTTCTACATGTACGATATGTTCCATGGAGTGCTGTCTTCGAATTCCTTGTTCACCCATTAGTTCTGTCAAAAATTACCATAGATTTGTAAAGATGAAGCTACTGACATAAGATTGCATTGTTGTGTCGCATAGTGCGAGCAACTCAGTGGTGCTATCCTGAGCAAATGCAGCCAATATCTTAAGCAATGATTAAGGCTGTTTCTCTTTGGACTGCAGTCTATCCCGGGACATACTTCTTGAAGAATTGTCTCAAATTTCAGTTTGCAGTAGTAGACAGTAATATAATTTCTTGTTAATTTTTTTGCTTTGCGATGCTTGGAATCGACAAAGATTGCTATTTTTTAGTGGGTTATGTTGGGGAAGGCCATGGTAGCATATACAAAGCCCCAACAAAGGAAGAAAGAAGAAAGCGAAGGGCTAAGAGGAGAGAGAGATCAGATCAGATCAGATCAGATCAGATCAGATCAGATCAGATCAGCTATGCAAAATGAAGAGCAAAGTGAGTTCAAGCGTTTATTTTCCGTCTTCATCGAATGAATCTTCTGCGGGCTTTTCCCAGTTCAACTGGGGTCGCCGGTGCAGATCCTCTTCCTCCATTTTGTTCGATCCAGTGCCTCCACCGTAACTCCCGCTGCCTCCGTATCTTCTCCCATCTTCTTCATCGAATGAATGCTACTGCATAATATCGTCGTTCACGCCATTCTTTTGTAGCGTTGTCATATCGCAAGGAAGGTCCTTTCGCTACTGTCTACGAAAGGCTATTTGTCACGAGAGGCAATGATAGCAACAATGCACCTTTAAAAGTCTACTGAATGTTCCAAACGAATATTGCTTATGCGCAGTCCTTCAGACTAAAGTGCCCTATGACACAATTTCTAGTGACTGTTGTTAGACAATATTGATAATGATAACTAATTCATTTACCGTTGGTAAGTTGACTAATCAAAATAGACTAATAGAAGCAACCTATCTAATTAGAAATGTTATCTACAGATATTTCAGTAGCATTTTTCCTTCCAATTTTATATCATTCTTTTAAAATATTTTGTTATTTCTGCCAATTTTATTCTGCCTGACAGTGTTCCACAGAATACTGCCTCTGAATGACAGGACAAACTTGCTCGCGGTTTTATGCACAATCAAGGCAAGTGAACCAAAGGTGTTGCATGAAAACATTCAATGGTGAGGAGCAGAATGGTGCCCCGATCTAAATTTGAGAGAAAAAGGAGCTTTTTAAGTTGCATCTCTTGCAGTTTTGCTCATAATGATACCAAATAAGCAAATACATGAGCTTGGCTTCGATGTTGCCCTGCTCAATATGACAACAAATGTGTAAGTGAACATATTGTCCCTCCATTCCATCGAAGTCACACCGATTTACTCTTTATCCACGAATACCATAACTAGATAACAAAAATTAATAACTGTCATTACAAATAAACTCTGCAATGAATATCAAACGCAAGCGTTGCTGTTCAACCTAGGGATCCCGCTAAGGGAATCTATACACTTCGTGGGAATTCTTTCAAATTTCTTTCGAACAAGGAGATTTGTCGGGTTCATTCTGACGTTACACGGAATCTCGTTCCATGTTTTTGCATCAGAGTAGAAAAGCTTCCCCTTGAGAAATTCCTCAATGCCGATAGATTTAGCACCGGTACACTCCTCGCCGAGCGTCACCACCAAACGGTGCTGGCAAGTCCACTTGTTCTTAAAATAGGAAGAAGTAGTCCTATAATTTGCTGACCAATAATAACATATCAATATTGAAGTTGATATTTACAGTAGTGTAGAGGTAAATACTAAATCGAACCAACTAATTATAACGTAGTAGGCTGAATTTAAAGCCCGTGTCGCTTGACAAGCTCGCTTTTCGGCAGCAATGAACATAGCCGGTCATGGTTCGGAGCTCATTATCGTTAGCTAACGCCCCCCCCCCCCTCAAAAACAATTTATTCTGCTTTGATTGTTCAACCTTTCTTGGTTGCTCTTTCTTTCTGTTTGCTTATTGGAGGAAAGTAAGCATCAAATTTTGCCTCTGGGGCTTTTTCAGTCATGAGAACAAAGGGATCTTCCCGTCGCTCTTTGCGGCTCAAGAGCTGTAACGTTTTTCGGTACCCCTCAACTTGGCGATCCAGAAATGTTTGCACTTTATATTCATCAACAATTTTTGCATTACGATCGCCATTTTTCTTCACTCTTTTTGATCGACTGAGGGTGGAACCATCTTGACAAAATTTTGTTCCGTGCTCTGTTGTTTTAATAGAGAGATCTAATCGGGCCAGCTTCACTTTTCGCTCTTTTTCGATCTTCTCGATGCATCGCATAAGCAGTGCCTCGTGACGTATGTTCATTCTTCTGATTCGATCGGAAAATTCGTGGGGGAAATCTTTATTCTTTGAGCTCATCTCGATGATGATGCTTAACAGAACAAATATTTCTAGCAGCTACTGCTCCCCCATACTTCATACAAAAGAAGATTTCTTTACCACGGAAAAGTAACGAGTTCTTTCAAAGAGAGGCACTTGAATGGTTCTTAGATTTCATAAACTTCATTGCCGTCGTCAGATCTTATGCGAATTCTTTGTAAATCAGAAGCCCCAGGGGCTTAAGAAGAAAGTTATTGCTTTGAAATGAGGGACACGATATTCGTTCCTTTGTTCTTTTTATGACAGATTAATCGTACATGATCTCTTTGGGATGCAATGACTCATATGTGTCGAGCATCACGTGCAACCAAGCTAAGCAACATGGAGTTTCAATGAATCCATTCTTTCAACAACTCAGTTCAAGGCAGCTACGAGATCAGTTCCCCGTTGGCCCACCGCTTTCTTCTTTATTATTTAGCTTGGTTGGTACATGATAACCTCTTTTAACATTCGCAGCCACCCATTCATGGGTAGGTAACATATCTTATGTCTTAGCGATGCTCGTAAAATTTCCCTCTGACAACTTGGAATATTCGAAGCTGTTCTTCTCCTGCCTTTCAATTCAGTGCAACAAAAACTTTGTTCGTCTCCACAACTCTTCAATTTTTGCCACAACTCAGTTCAACAAAGGCTACCGCTCAGCGCGACCGTATCATGCTGTCATCTTCGCACTGCAAAATGCATGCACTAATAATGGCCACATCTTGGTTAAGTAGTTTCTTTATCAGTTGTGGTGACTACAGTGTTGTCAGCATTCCTTCGTTTAGGATCTCTGCATTTTCAACACTCCATGATAAATCCAAGTCTGATTCAGATAAGACGAGTTACTATTCAATTCTTGTTATCTCGCTTCTGTTCAATAAAAACGCGCCGTGGAGTAGTGGTTAAGCATGCGGACTCACAACATAGGGGTTCTCAGTTCGATTCCTCCATATGCCGCTTTTAAAACGCCACTGGTGAGGAAGGCACCACCTCATTAATTCCTCTCCCCTAGAAAAAACTCAGAGACCTGTCTCTGGTTTCTGCTACGCTCTAAATCACTCGTGTATGCTATGCAGTTTTTCTGTTCGATAAGAATTATAACTGGTTGTACAAATCAGGACACATCTGTCTGTAAGACTAAAATTGAGTCAAGACAAGCTGATTGCACCTTAATAAAACTGGTTATTCCTCACGCACGATTGCCTGTAATGCAGTCTACCTTTTCTGGAAGACTAATGCGAGCCGATACTGTTATGTCTCACGGATTGGCCCACGCATAGCAACTGAGCTTAGCCTAGGCCTATGGCAGTTTCTAATCGATAATTCGTCTAGACTTATCTTTTCTGCAGGTATTCCATTTTTCATTGGAACTCAATCACATGTGCGAGTTTACAACGGAATGTTCTTTGGTGATGATTTTCGGCTGGGAGCTACTCAAGCTCAATTCACCATTTCAGCAGAAATGTAATGTCTTTGCACTAGGATCGATAAAGCACTGCTTGCTAATGAAACATTACAGTGTACATCACGTAAATCTTTGTTCATTCGACCTTTGTGAAAACCAAATTTAATGCGGCAGCTCTAGCTATGGTTACTTGATCATCAATGCTCAACTTTTTTACTTTCTAACCGTTTCTACTCGCAAAACATTAGAACGAAATCAATCTTAATGATAATCGCCTGTCATTACCTGCCTTTCAGTGGAAGAGATGGCAACTTGTCGTCGCTTCTGTTCCTGCTTGTGCAATGATTTGTACTGTCCTAGATTGTTTGAATATCTTCAAGTCCTTTCACTGGCTTTTTGAATAAATACGGGAGCACGAAGACAAGGTACTTCACCGAAAGGCGTTCTGTGAGCAGATGATTCGACAACGTGCAGCTTCTGCGACGAACTTAGAAAGAACAAGCTTCCCGCACGCGGTAACACACAGCTCAATCTCAGCGAAGACTGAGCGATATATGAATAATTCATATACCTTTTTCAATTCATCATTGTTCAAAGAAGGGATTGCATCAAATGTACCTCTACATAATCTTCGACTAGAGATTAAGGAGCCAGGGGATTAGTTCACTTTCCCTCAGTTAAAAGTCTTCTAGCAGATTCTACGTTCTCATGCAAATCAGAGGACGTCTTGCTTTGCGGCAGTGCTTGCCATGTGTAAAGTATCGAAGCAACTCAGTCTTTTTACCACAACGAGAACTGGTCAATTTTCAAGGATCTCAATGCAGCAATTATTGCTGAGCCACGTGACATCTAGCTTGCTTATCAATGACGGAACTGCACGAGAGCATCTTGTGCAGCAATTAGGGCATTTTTCACGAAAAATTCACGTTAACGCAATCAGTGGCCAAGCAGGCGTCAACTCTGTCCAGTTCTAGAATGCTCTGGTTGACACAGCAGATTGAATCAACCGTCATTCAAAGTACTGATGTGGTGCTACAGCAAAAAACAGCTGAATGTTTGTTTCGTTTCTCTCTACTAAAAGAGGCTTATTCAAACTCTCTTCAAAGCAATTGTGTAGCTTTACGTAAGCTCAATCGCACTATTTGGTGGATTGGTTGTGAAGTCGAACTCGTGATGCAGAGAAAGCGTAATGTGGCGTAATGAAACGAAGGGAAATGCTCGAAATTTCATTCCATTGTCGGATCTTCGAGCAAAGAAACATTTTCTCTCATCCTGGTTACTGACGACGCGGCCATCCAAACAGTGAGACAGCTGTTGAGTGTTTGCAGCATTTAGGTTCAACAAAAACCTTTTTACAAGATACCTGTTACAATCTTTGCTCCTTCTATTCATCAAAAGCAAACTGAGCTATTTCTGCTCACTCTCCTTTCAGTCTACGTGATTCAGGGAGAAAAGGAGGAAGCTACAAAGGAAAAAACAGTTCCACACGTGTCAATGCATTACATTGTACATTGCTATACTAGGTTATGATTCAAATCGGAGTAAGGACGGGGATATCGTCTGCTGAGGACCTCAGTTCACTGTTACAATACCCAACAGCGTACAAGCGAGATGCCACAGCATATCACTACAACTCCCCCGTTATTAGCAGCCTTTTGCGACGTATTCTTATTTCATGTTGCTGTTATGCGAGAATGATTACTTCTATCTATTATCGTTGCTATTATCATAATTACAGTCACTGTTATAATACATTATCACCATTGCTATTCTTCAATGTTGCATTGGCGTTCATATCGAGTGCTCGCTAACAGCTGGATAGCAGACCAAGTCCTTTGACTTTAAACACCCAGTGCTTTTCTCGGGATATTTGCAGTTCCTAACAGCAAAGGCTTCTTTAAGAGTTGTGTGACACACTCCAATTCAATTTGTTCAAACACTTCTCGAAGTTCTTTCCAATCGTATCCAGACCTTCAATGACTACTGGTATAATCTTAGCCTCCCTTAGACTTCATAGTCTCTTGGCCTCCCTCTTCAAGGGAGAGTACAATTATCATTATTATTGTTACTATTATAAATTTTGAAAGTAGGTGCTTCAAAAACTTTTTTCTTCTTTATTGTTTTATATACAAATGATTCTACCTAGATGTCAAAGGTAGAAATTTGGACACTGAGAAGCTTTCTGCTTATCGAGCAGTGTCCAGGTCCTTCCTTTCGATGTGACCACACCTCGTGATTCCTACGCCTGGAATTACAGAGAGCTGGCGATTCTTCTCACTCTAGGTGAAAGCTTAGCTGAGGTGGGACTCGAAGCACTGAGCATAGGATCAATGCGCAAGAATCTTACCATTGAGCTATCCTGACACGTAAAAACTTGAAAAACTTGGCTGAATTAAAGCTAATTTATGCCTACTGAAAACTATGAAAACTAAAATCAAAAACAAAGTAACATAGTTTTAATTAACAATAAAATGCATCTATATATCTATATATACATGGGCTAGTTACATAGAGTACATAAAGAAAATTCAATTCAAGAACCTAACACGCACTACAAAAAATTTGCATGATTTGCAGCTGCACTCATCGCCATTCCACCATTTTATCCGTTTATGATTAACCAGGATGAGGGAAGATGAGTAAATTGTGGCTTTTCTTACTTTTCGAACCTCACCCAAAGTGAGATTACTTAATTTGATAGGGGGTAATGGATATGATAATCGACCCAAGGATAAATGTTCGTGACTGTTTAGGCCCTATTCACGAAGAGAAAATTAGTCAAGAGCTCTCTGTAGCCTAATCTTAATCTGTTGCTTGATCGGTAGCTTCATCGTATGACGGATGATGTAGAGCTAGCGAAAGAAGAGCCCTACTTGATGAGACAAATAACTACCGCGTCCTAGATAACAGTTGATGAGGAAAAAACAAATACTTTGCTCTCGACGTACCAACCTACAAAATGTGTCTTTACCAAGGCATTTATAGATGCTATGTGGGATGAGAAAGAAGCTAGTTTAATGTCACAAAGAAACAATCTCCTGAAGTAGCATTAATGCAGCTGCTTACAACTTCTGAGGCCTCATCTTCAGCTTTCTCGGTGTAAGCATGGTAGAGCACTGAGTTGCAATTAAAGCAAAAAGAACATATATGGGGGTATGGGGCATAAAAACTACTTAAAAGGAGGCAAGAATATAAATCGATCCGGATCTCCTAAGTCAGGGTTGTTCCATTTTTACTTCAATTCCCACCCGGCACGCACTCAAACAGAGACTAGAAGTCATATGAAACCTATAGGTATATAAATTAGCGTTAAACTCAACGGAGCTTTTCCGCATATTATCCACTTACACTAAGCAATCATAATAAATTATGCAAGAGGTACTTGCTACTAAAATCAAAATGCAATCGTACGTACGACGGTTAATTTGTTCGTGCGCCTAGTATCTACAGTCTAAAATCCCGTATGACCTAAGGTATATATATTAGAGAGAAATATGAATGTAGACAGAAATTAAATCCAAATTGTTCAAAGTGCTAAACAACCCTATCCCTGGTTGGATCCACTTCGATAATTTTATCTATATTTTCAAACTGCTCTGCATAAAGATGGAGTGACGAGACGCCGGCTAACAGTTCTCTGCAAAGCAAAAAAGAAAATCACTTGATTACAGATATTCACGCACGCATTGATATGCAATATAAGAAATCACTATAACACATGTATCTGTGAATGTATATCAGCATATAACAGTATGTTTTGCACTATGATGTAAATATGCTTGGTAAGTACGCAGTTTATCTGAATTGACAGCACAGGTTTCCTGGTGCAAATAAACCCAACGAGGATTCAAAGCGAAATGGAACATGGGCTGGCAATGTGCTTTTAAGCTTTAAAATAAAGTAAAACAGCTGAAATTCTCCCTTTAAAACTGTGAAGCTTCGAGTGACCAACGGCACTAGGAAACGCTGGCAATGATACACGTGCTTCAGCAGCTGAATTAGACTGCCATTAAATCCTCCCAAATATGTCCCCAGTACCAGCTCCAGAACTAGACATTGAAAGAAGCGATACTTCATAAAATTATGATAATTTGAGACTTGCGACCGCATGAATAGGACAGTGGAAATGTAATTCGAATTGTACATACTTGAGTAATGGTTCCGTCTTGTTGGCTGCCGTGTGCATGAGTTGCGCTGCATTTCGGGACTTCTGCCTAATCGATTCCAGCCTAAACTCGTATTCTTCAACAACCTGTTTGTGCCTCGTTTTTGGCATTGTTTCTTCCTAAAGCAGTAAAGCGACACGGTACGAAAAACTGATGATTTTACGACACAAACAACAAAATTTGAGCAACTATGCAACAAAAGACAAAGAACAAATACACAAATTTATCACACCGTTAGTTACTGGAGAAAAATTTGAGATTGCCAAGCAAAGAAACCAAATTTTCCGTAAATATGTGCGTAGGGTCTTTCAAAAAGTCACTATAAGAAAAAACTGTGCTCCTCTTTGCTTTTCGGATCATTGAAAATGATATACCTAGATATCACAGAAAATGAAGAGCTGGAATCCCGAAGGCGGTTTGGCAAGACAATGCCACTCCGGCAGCTCCTGCCACGCTGTTGGTGCCCAAGCAGTATCGAAACTCGTCGTTCCCTTAGATCCACCGGCCGCGTGGGGAAGGGGCTTGCTGCCTGGACAACAGCTCATCTTCCATACACCCTGTCCAGGCTATGTAGCTCTACTGGAGAGGACACTCCAGCGCTACTCCATCGTCTCATGCAGACGGAAGGATGTCGATGACGTTGATGTCTAATGAAGGAGTGAGGAGAAACGATTTTGGAAAGGAACGAGGAGAACAGACAAAGAGGTGTCAAAACTCGAACTTACGCGAAGAAATTTCATCTCTTCTTTTATTTTCGAGAGGTTGGCCTCTGCTTTCAAAGCTCGTTGCTACAAAGCAGATGAGATTCAAAATTCTTAGGCATTTCAAGTGTCACTAAGAGATTCAGCTCAAGGTTAACTTTTTTCCATACAATGCAGTGCAGCGTTTTCCTTCGCTTCGTCAAAAAGACCGTGGTTCGTGCCCATAGTGCTGAGGTCGCAGTAGAAAGATCGATCACATCAACACCACTTCGTCCCGTCTGATTGGACAGGTCATCGTGTCACGTTTGAAGTCAAATAGATCGATTGATTTATTGATTGCTCGACCGATTAGTGGATTGGACAGGTGAAGACGAACAAAATCATGGTAGGTAGTGATGAATCATTCAAAAATCATCAAAAATCATTCAAAAAGGAACCATCGGTAGCAATAACGATGCCTAGAAATTTTGCTTTGATAAATGCTTCCTTTCATAGCTATAAAAAAAAATTTCCTTTAAACCATTCATCAACTGTACATTTATAAACTTGACCTGATCTGCCTCTCCTCTTAGCCCTCCAATTTTTTCTTTCTTCCATTGGGGGCTTTGCATAGGTCTCCATGGCCTTTCCCCAACAGAATTTACTAAAAAAAAATTCAAAATACACACACCTCTCTTAAAACAGGCAGTGTTATAATTGGCTGCTTCTATTTAATACTAATGATAATGTAAAAGGAAAAAGAAAGTAAAACAAAGAAGGGAATGTACCATGCTAAATTAAGCAAAAAACAGTACAAAAGTCCATCAAAGCAGGGTCCATCCAGTCCTTGCTCCTAATAATAATAAAAACAAGAATGCATATCCATACAGAATAGGCCTTTTCAGTGCAAGCAAAACAATGCCATAAATCAGGGTCCTGTATAGATCGTATCTTAGCAGGACCAATGTATGTTCCTATTAGTTGGCACACTATAATTGTAAAGTAAGGTGCACTTCATGCATTCAAGGAATATCTTACAAAAGCGGTTGCAGCAATTTTATAAAACGTCTTTTCTTTAAAAAGAAATTATGAATACAAACTGTTGTTTGTCTAAGGTTTTCTTCCACCATTTGCACAACGTTTGCAAGCGTGGCAGTCTCCTGAAGCTCCTTTTTCTTTTCAGCACGAAGTTCTTCTACTAAATTGCCAATCCTGGAAAATATTCATCAGTCCGGTTATCTTCCAATATAGAGGGCATGTCCTAGAGAGAAGGCAAACATATACATCTAATCAATCCATTCCCATTTATAGCAGTACCAAATTCCTACTGAATACAGCAACATAAGACTCATGGCTAGTTAGAGTCTCACGTAAGTAAACACAACATTCATTCATTCATTCATTCATCCATTCATTCATTTAGGGGATCATTGCGGAAATTCGACCAGATAGATCTTTTAATGCTGATGCTGCCACTAAAATTAGGAGTGCTCATCTTTGTTTTCATTCTCATTATTGCACATTATTTTTTTAAACTTTTATGACTTGTAAATGCAATTAATGTGGCAAATTACACATACATAACCATACATAGCCATACATAGCCATACATAGCCATACATAGCCATACATAGCTATGCATAGCTATGTATACATACCTACATACAAACACATATATATAAATACACATACAAATATAATGCCACAATCGGGTGGCTTGTGGAAGGTCAGACTTTAATCGAATCAACTAGTTTTATGGATAAAACTTAATGCAAGCTCAAGGATACGCCTTTCATTTAGTCAGGAAATTCTTCATCCCCATAAAACAAGAATTGCAAAAAATCTCATTTGCAGGATCTACATATCCAAGTGGCTGTAATAATGGGCTTTTACTGCAACAGCTGTATGCATTCTTGTATGAATAAAAGTAATATATTATTATTACCAGGTGAAATGGTTTGAAATTGCAAAAATACAATAACAAAATATTACCTCTTTTTGCTAGTTTCTCGCTCAGCCTCCAGGTCTTTCTCCAGTTGCTTAATGGTTTGTCGTAGCAAGATATTCTCTTCTTCTAACTAGATAAGAATTGCATAACTTAAAGGGTGATGTAAGTTTACATCGATGAGTTAAACCTAAATAAATGTTTCCGCTCAAGAGGCAAGTACTGATACTAATCATTTTATAAGTACCTTGCAGAAAGCGCAGTGGAGTAGTACTTTTACCACTACCACCTATCATATGAATTCTTGTGAAGTGATGCTGGGCAATAAAAAATCATCGAAGATATTTTGACAAGATACAAATTAACCATCATAGTTTCACATTACGTCATAAAAGTTTCCAGTTCATTATCAAAAACTGCTAAAATGTACAATCAGTTCCATGATGGTTGGAACATATTTATGGACATTAAGATTATCCTTAAAACCAAGCCATTCATCAGCCTTGGATAGGGGAAAAACATCAACTTGTCTATTTAAAAAATTGCATCAGCTTAGCCCTACTGCTCCATAAGAGCATGGCCATTCAATAAGATGTGAAATCACAAGAAAGGGCATGATTTGTCACAATAAAAACTGCATATTCAGCTCTGAGTAGTCCCAGTACCTCTTTCATCCTAGAATCCATGCTGTGGTTACTAGTTGACTGGAGAATGTATGATGACTCCAAGGGGGAAGAATCTCCTGAGTCACTGTTTTCTTCACTTTCATTCTCTGAACTGCTCAGTTTCAGATCTCCCGTCCTTTCTTCAACCTGTATGAAAAAATTATCCCAGCAATAAATTTTTGAAATGTTCCATCAACTATATTTACTTCTTCATCAGATCACCTGCTATTTACAGTAGCGTATGACTGGCTATCTGTTTTTGTTACAAAATGATCAAGTATGCAGAGACTGATGAAAAAATTGAATCTCAGATTTAAAACACGTGCACTGTTGAGAGAACAATCCAAAGTCTTAAGTCATAAACAATGACATAAGATGATGTTATCCCTAGAGAATTATGTTTTTTATTTTAACGCTTAATAAACTTTTATCGTTACGATTTGTTTGCATAAGAGTTTTTCATTCTATTGAGTTCAGTTGCACTACACATGATAAAATACAAAACTTGTCTCTCTTTAAAGTGACTACTTTGCGGAGTTTCTCAACATGCACTTATTCCAGCTGGTCATGATATAAACTCCACTGTTTGTGTAAATTTCATTTGATTCACATGCCAAAGATTATTGGTCAAGAGTGCGAATTCATCATGCAAGGGTAATCAATTAAAGTCCTGCTTTGTTCACAACAAAAGTGCTACCTATGAAGAAGACAATAGGAAACAACAACATACAACCCACTCCAATAGAAACAATTTGGGAGCTGGTCCCTGGCTTCTGCTGAACTCAAAATTAGCATACTATGCTGCAGCAGAAGGAATTCCTGATAAATTTTTTTCTTACAAATTCTATTAAAAAATTTTACAAAACAAATTACTAGCATACACTATTAACAAGCTACTGTACAACTACTACTGGAACAGGGTCACAAGGAGAAATAACTATGTCTACCCCGTGGCCATTAGGTAAAAATAGAAAAGGACATAAAAATACACATAACTACTACAAAAAAGAAAGAAAGAGTGTTGACCTAAAGGGGACTTGGTTGCTGAATTACCATTTTATGGTTGTCATTGTTAAGAGGAGTATGTATTTTTTGAGGTTATCAGGAAAACCGTGGTACTTCAAAAGAGAGAAAAAGAAAGAACGTTGTTTTCTTGGGGCTATCAGGAAAAATGAGGTACTTCAAAAGAAGGGCAGAACAACAAAGTGTCTCGTATCCTCAATTGCATCATTGTTAGGGCATATTGGGTTTACAGTTATTTTACACAATTTTATATATGAGGCTCGATCAAATAATATAATTGATTGGCAATAACTATGATGATAGCAATAAAGCTCATCTGGTTGGAATTAGAATCTATAATATGATTGAGGATGTATCAGAAGATGATTGAGGTATATTATAGAAACAAACTGTTGCAATGCCGTTTTCCAAAACTTGATTTGCTTCTTTTTCATCAAGTGTTTGAACTTCATCATCAACTATCTATGAACAACGTGATGCAAGAGAAATCAAATATACACTAATGATTAAGACAAAGGAATGATGAATTATTAAAAGCAACATAGAGTGACAAAGCTGTACTTAATTCTCCCTTCTAGACTTTCATGGCAACCAGAAATGGAAGAAAGAATGATTCAATCTGAAAGACTGAAAGGCTCAATCAGAAAATAAGAATTTGCCACCAACTCCCTCGATTAGTGGTTGGAGAATTTTACAAAGCTGAACATATTGTTTTTATCTAATTGGGTTCTATTCTCCATAAATCAATATTCAAAGAAGCATTTCAGTGCTGGTAATATTCATCTACTGAGCAACTAAATGTACAAAATATTAGAATATCATTCCAATATATAGTTTGATTATCTTATCCATCTTGCAATAAAGAAGGCATTGATACCTTTAGAATTCTCTTTTTTCTGTCTAATTTATTACTGATGCCTTTTTGCTGTTTAGACTTCATTGACTGTTTAACCTTTTGATTGAATGCTGAAAAATGATATTGACTAATTGTCTCAAAAACATATGGACCATTTTTGAGCCCCGTATGGGGATGTACTGGGTACAAAGAAATTAAATAGCTGCAAAATGTTCAAAAACTTTGGAATTGCACTGCCAGAATTGTTACAAATAGCAGCTATGAAACCTCCAGCAAGAAACTTTTGGAAGATCTTGGTTGGAAGGCTATGGGTGAAATGATGACAATTGAGTCTAAAAATAATGGTAAATTAATCTCTAAATGGGTTGGTTCCACAATACCTGTGGGGCTTCTTAACAAGATATTACATTTTCCTTTCATAGCATTCATAGCCTCCACAACACTGAAACATATTTGAGGCTACCAATGAAAAGAACACGTAATGGAAAAAATACTTCTGTATAGAGGATCTAAGTTATGGAATGGCCTCTCAGCTGATTCAAAGTAAGCACCATTTTAAATATATCTAAGCAAGGTTTAAACTAACTCTATTGTTAGGTAATTTTAGCAGTATCTTCTTGTAGGATTTCTTTATCGTACATAAGGATATTTAATATGGTAGATTAGTTTATTTTGTTAGCTAATCCAATTCTGCTTTATGGGAAGGGCCCCTTGAAAACCAGCACTTGTGCTGAAGGGCTACCCTGCCTCTTAGCTAATATATGAACTGAAATAGTGCTACTAAAATCCGGCAGTGTCTCAATTAGTAGATTATTCATCATTGTATGCGATCTCCTGGTTTCCCTAAAGCAGCCAGGGATATCAAAATAGCAATTTAAGAGCCCATCTAAAAACCTAACAGGATACAAAACTACAAGGTATCTTTGCAAACAAAACAGCCTACCACTGCTGCTGCCAAGGTCTGGAAACGGTGCATGATCTACTGATTCGGAACTAGAATCAAATGTCTTCCAGACTGGCGAAGTTTCATTAACAATTGCTTCCTTTTTCAGAAAGGTGGAGAATAAAAACGGATTATTTTCTAAATCAGGTGGATCATTATTTCTGAGATCCTCGCAGCTGCGAGCCATTTTGATTTTTTTTATTTCTCAGATGCTCTAAGCGGCCGACTCTTGCGGAGGAGTGTACGTGGACATGCGTAGTACAATTCAACTTAGGCCACATAAATAGGCCATTGGTCCGCGCGCTGCAGATAACCTGAGCTTTGGAAACCCAAAATATGGCACTGTCACGGAGAGAACAGGAAGAGCTGCACCCTCTAATTCTAGAGACGGTCACACAAAGACTAGGCTTTCCGGAAAAGGCCGTAATGAAGGCGTCTTTGTCATGTTTGTCACAAAATTTCGACCGGGAGCAGACTGTTGACCAGCTTGCAGCTCTTCTAGGCCAAGATCTAGCTCCAAGATTTGTGGAGGATCTATTCAACCGAATTGAAAGAGCCAGGTTAGTAAGGACAAGTGGTACTATTTATTCGGTGGTTCCGCCGCATTTTAGTTTCTGCAGACTGGGGAGCGTTTTTTTAATTAAAGCCCGCTACTTTACAAAGAATGGCATCTATGATATGTTGTTAAACACCTAATTCTCCCAATTCTGCACGCAGTTATCTGGTTTTATATCGCTTTATTGCATCAGCTCTTCAGTTCCTTCTTTCATTTTTTCGATTCCATGTAATTTTCAGTTTTTCAGCTTGATTTTAACAGACTATTGGAATGGTCTTCCTGATGGCATTGTTGCATCAAAATCGTTAAATGCTTTCAAAAACAAGATTGACAAGTTATATGAGAATAATAAATATTCTATGGAATTTCCTATACCACCTATAATTGCCTCACGCAGTACAGTTTAATCCGTTGCGTTATGTGTAGACCAGTCTGGTGTTTGGATGTGTTTCAGCCTATAAGCCTATGTTTATACTGTATATTATTATCATCTCAAAGTTTTCTTTGCTTCATTTTTTCTTCACCATAAGCACTGGATCCAATCCAGGTTCTAGGGCTCTAACGGGCAGTCATGTTTTATTTAATAGACGAAACTTTTCAGAGGATATGGGCGGATCCTAGCAAAGCGATCTTTTGCAGTTCGGTGATGTTGATCTTTCCAAGAATTTTGCAGATTTGCTTGTCGATGCCTTTCTTGATTACTCCTAGTGCTCCGGTGACAACTGGCACAATTTGCGTCTTCATTCCCCACATTCTTGCAATCTCAATTTCCAGATCTTTATACTTGGAGAGTTTCTCTGCTATTTTAATGGATGTGCTACGGTCAGATGGTACTGCCATGTCGATTTGCATGCACAATTTCTCTTTCTTGCTTTTGATAATTATATCAGACTTGTTGGCTTTGGTGGCTCAATCCGTGTGAACTTGCATATCCCAGAGAACTGTAACTTCTTCATTTTCTGTAACTGTAGCTGGCTTGTGCTCATACCACTTGTCGGTTGTTTTGATATTATAAAATTGCAATATCTTCCAATGCATGTATGCTGCAGCGTTGTTATGCCTTTTGATGTACTCTGTCTTGGCTAACTCAGGAAACCCAGCTGAAATATGGTTGATGCTTTTGTCAAACTTGTTACATAATCGACAGAGTGGATTTGTTCCGTCTTTGATCATTCTATGATGGTACGATCGGGTGGCTAAACTTTGGTTTTGAGCTGCGATTAAAAAGCCTTCAGTTTCCGCTTTCAGACCTGTCCCTTTCAGCCAGTCGTTCGTCCGTTTGTAGTCTGCATCAGCTTATTATTATTATTATTATTATGTAATGCAAGTTTTTTGAAATATTAGATAATGACAATATGAAGCTACAAATTAACAACAAACATTGTAATAATGATAGTAATAATTTCAATTATCGTAGGCCAGTAACCCATTCAGCAGTGCTGGTTTAACAGGGGCCGTCCACTACAAATAAACTAAGTTGCGAACTAACTAATCCAACAAAATGGCGATGTATAAAAATTAAGATTAAGAAATTGATATTAATCAATAGTAAGAGATTAAAATTAACGAAACATTGCATGACTAATGTTGACATTTGTGTTAAGAGGAATTCTTAATGAAGAGGTCCCCGAGTAGTTAAGCTAATTGAGGAGAGAGCATTGTTGAGTAACGTCTACCCTTGAAACTTACAGTTGCCTAAAGCCAAAGGGAAATTATCCTTGTCAGATCACCTCCTTATGAGGCTCCTCAAGAGTTCTACTTTTTACAAGGAAGTAAAATCACGGTATTGTGTTTGCTATTTGATTCTATTTTATGTTATGTTGGATTGTTGCGTTGGTAGAATTTAAACTGATAAATCAAATAAAATAGTAGCTGGGCTTGAGCTCTTTAATGTACCCTTCAAGTATTATCATGTTTAAGTTGAAATAAACCGTAATCATTAAAAGTAAAATAGGCGCTTCTTGGTTCGTTCTCTATCAATGTTTCGTGTTTTTGCTTGCAATCAAAACTAGCATTATTTGTTTTTTTGCAGGAGAAGTAAATTAAATGATGGAACAGGAAAAGGAAGCAAGGAGAAGCGAAGCATTCAAGATGTGTTTGGCGATGATGATGATGCGAACCCAGACAAAACTGTTAATGTTAAAAGGCAAAAAACGAATAGGCTAGAAGCTCTTCAAGATGATGCTCCTCTGCCACCAACGTTGCCAGAACCTATCGATGGGGCCAACATCATGGATGCATCTCAAGTTAGTGCAATTGTTGCCAACATGAAAAAACAGATCGAAGAGAGGAAGAAGCAGTTAGGTATAGTAAAGTGTACCAATTTAGAAATGAGGACAAATTGAATAGTGCTTCCTTACTGACTTACTTACATGCACACTCGCTTACTCTCTTACTGATTTATTTATTTACTGACCTCATCCCTTGTAGAGGAGTTGTCCAAATAGCTCTACTCCTCTCTCTCTCTCTTTCAAATTCCCTCTCCACACGGTCCTATTTAGAGCTTAATGAATGACACATGTAAGCTATATTAAGGTGTGCTTATGAAATTATCTAGGTGAAATATGTTGCATTGGTTAGAATTTGTTTTTTGATTCTTTGATATGTCCTTCCATGTGGGTAAGGATTTCTGAAAATGATGATGTAATCAGGATTAACGATGGCTGAGCTTTGGTGGTTTGATGTCAGAAAAGCCTTCAGTGACTGCTCAATATGTGATTCAGTCAATAGACCAGTCCCTTTAATATGATTATGCCATACGTGTATTAAGGACTCTGTAAAAATATGTGGGTAGCAAAGATGTAGGTATATAGGTTGTGATATTAGATGTATGAGACTATAGAGCACATAGCTTGGAATTGGATAGATGCTTCAAGCATTGATATGGTTGGATTTCACTGCAGCTCTACAAATGAGGCTTGGTTTGGGACCAAATTTTGCAACTGGTCAGTACAACACAGATTCAAGCCAGCAATATTTCATGAATGAGGCTGCACAGAAAGCAAAAGAAGCTGCTGATCTCCAAGCCAAGATTCAAGAAAAACTATCAAAAAGACCAGGACTTGTAAGTTTGCAAATTTTCCTGCCTCTATACTTCATGATATGGAAATTTTTTCTATAAAATTCATTAAAGAGAGTGCCATTAAATTGTGACAACATATGCCAATATCTTGTGAACAGGCCTTTATGAGGGAATCAGTTGCAGAGGAAATGAATGAATGGGAACCATTTGGACTAGTCCCATTGAAAAATATGACCTCAGATTATGTGAATGCCAAATGCTTTTGGTTTGATAACAGGGTTGAGCTTATAATTTGAGCCCTCTATCTCTGTTTCCATCCTACTTTTGCATTCATTATAGGAAGGTTCTTTGTTGTTCATCCAAAACCTGATATGGTACTCTAAGTAACTCCAAGGAACATGGTTTTTGCTCTCTAAGATGCCAGTCTAAGATGAGTTAAAATTTAAAGGAGGGCAGAGGTTTCTTTTGAGGGAGATTATTTTATTTCCCATGAATTATGATAAGCTGAGTAGTGAGATTTCTTCATGGTTTGCAACCTCCTTAGCTTGCAGGTGCAAAAGGTGGCTTGCAAGGTGCCTTGGACGTATCAGCATTTACAAAGCCAACTGCAGTTGTTTTTGATGAGGAGGGAAGAACTGTTGATCCAAGCACTGGTCGCGCTATACAGTTTGTGCAAAGAATGCCAACACTCAAAGTGAATATCAGAGAAAAGAAACGTGAGCAACTAAAAATTGAAAAACCAAGTGAGGATTTCAAAGAAAGCATCCATTTTGATGACAGAATCAGGTATGCATGTTTATTTTTGTTTTTTTTTCAGGAATTTTTTCGCTTGACAATCTAGCATCATGTTTTTCTAACTTAAGAGTATTTAATTTTTGTTTGAAATTTGGTGAGCAGGTTGCACAGGAATAAGCTTTATTTTTTTCTCTGCGTTTTTCCTCCAGTGACCCCAAAGTCAACCAGAGAGCCAGAAAGGCATTCAAGTTCCATGATGCTGGAAGGTTTCAAAAACTGGGTCAGAGATTACGTGCAAAGGTAGATTTCAACTTTTAGGAATTAATACCCAATACAGAAAATTTGTCCTCATGCCAGTTCTATGATTTAGGGAGTAAGTGGTACTGTTTGGTTATTGTTATCTTTGTTTGAAAAGTTTGAATAAAATTTTGTCTATGCTGGCACTAGCTCTATTCCTAGTCAACAGAAAACCCTTAGGACGCAACAGTGAAGTTTCAAGTCTCTCTTACGATATATGTGCATTGATATAAGCATCCAAGAGGCAAGCTAAAAAATCATCAAGTGTACTATATAATAGAAAATAGAGTGATAAGATCAGTAAAGAGAAAGAGAACCAGGCTTAATCTAGAACTCTATGGTTTCTGTTCATCAGTGATAAGAAAGTTTACGCCAGTAAAACCTTAAATTGATTTTCTTTGAATAATTTCACAGACTCATGCAGGTATCCGGCAGGTAGACCTCCTTTGCAAACCCTTCTAATTGGCCACATCTCATTTTTGTTACCCCTATTGAATTTTTTTCACTCTTTCATGTAATTTAGGCACAATTAGAAAAGCTTCAGAAGCAAATCCAGTCGATTGCCAAGAAGACAGGGATTTCGTCAGCCGCCAAGCTAGCAATGGTTGCACCCAAGAAAGAGATAGACGAGGAAGCACCAGAAGCTGAATGGTGGGATAGGGGAATCCTCCCAAATCAGACATATGATGACCTAGACAGACAAATGCAAGACAATGAGAGTGTTCTGTTAGGCATCACCAATCTAGTAGAGCATCCCATCCAGAAGGAGCCACCAGGTATTTTTATCTTTTTTCGTTTGGTCATTCTTCATCTAACTATATGCGAATCCCAAATCTGGCCTTCTTTAGAGTACTATTGCCACGTCTGGGGTGGTGCTACAAATACCATTCTCTGTCTTTGTAACAAAGTCCAATCCAAAGCTATATCTTTCATCAATAATCCCAACCTTATCAAATCTCTCCAACCTCTTCTCGCCATCGTTTAGTTGGAGATGTTTCCATCTTTTACATATACTTTCATGGGTATTGCTCTCAGGAGGTCAGCGATATCATTCCTGCTCCTCTGAGTCGTGTCAGGACCACCAGAAGCTCAACTCATTCACACCCTTTCCAAGTTTCACTGCCTACTTCACGAACTCTATCTTACAAATCATCATTCATCCCAAGAACATGCAATTTATGGAACGTCTTGCCTTCTTCTTACTTTCCTGAGTCATACAACTTGCCATCTTTCAAATTTAAGATCCATAAACTTGATCTGATATCCCGCTCCACTTAGCCTTTTGCTTTCTTCTTTCTTCCTTTTTTGGGGCTTTGTATATCCTTTGTTGCATGCCTATTTATTTTGCTAGAACATTTAGGCTCTGGCTAGAGTCATCATCAGCAATGAGTCCAAGCGCTGAAATAGAATTGATAATGGTCTAGTCACTTAATTTTGATTATTTAGCTATTCATGGATTAGTAAATATTGGGATATCAACAAAATAAGATTTTGATGAATGATACCCTTCATCTTCATCCTTCCACTGCGATTTCTAATCAGGAAGCGGTTTCTAAGAGACATCAAATATCTGTTTCATTAGCAATTGGATTCCCCAGTATTTACGTCATCTGTTTTTGTTTAAATTCCTTGTGTTTGCATGGAAACAAACCTACTTGTTTTATGCTTTCTTTTATCAAACATTGCCTCCTTTTCTCGCCTTCTCAAGTCTTCTAACTTCTCAACATTTTACCTTCAAGAAAAACTCGTATAATTGAAGTCAGAGCGTTACTCTTACCCCTCAATGATGAGTAAAAAATCAATATGATTGATTTTCGGAAAAGATTGAGAGAATTTTTTTATTTGCTTTTACAGCTGAGCCAAAAGCTGTGCCACAATTGCAAATATTTTTAACAAAAAAGGAAAGGAAGAAGATTCGTATGCAAAGAAGAAGAGCAGAAGAGAAAGAAAAGCAAGAGAAAATCCGATTAGGATTGATACCTCCACCCCCACCAAAAGGTACGCTATATTTCCCCCGTTTTTTTCAAACTGTGTTACAGAATAGATGTATTTTTCCATTTGATTTTTCAGGTATAAGACGCGGGATTCCCCAGCATTGAATATGGGTTTTATTAAATTATCACCATTCCAACAAAGAAATAAGCAAATCCCTTTCCCAGTCGTTACCTGCCTTTAGGGTGATTTGCATCGTCCAGCCTATGGTCTTTTGGATGCCAAAGCATTTGAGTTTAATTATGCAGTCAAAGGCTTATCCAATGGTGTATTTTTCTCACTACTTAGATGGTTAAAAGCCATGCACAAAAGCAGCATTACCCTTGGAATGAATATTGCGTAATTCAATAGCAATTCAAAGCAAAATCTCTCTTCTTAACATTTGAACCTGCAACAGATAAACTACTATTGTGGCACCACTCCTGTTTTGTGTTTTCATGCTGCACCGAATGTTTTTTGCAGTCAAGATTTCAAATCTGATGAGAGTACTTGCCAGTGAAGCTGTTCAAGATCCAACCAAAGTTGAAGCACATGTTCGTGCGCAAATGGCCCAACGACAGAAGTAAGTACGCGCTCAGACATTTGATTTGAAGTCGCAAAGTAGCTCTGAACTGTCTGCCCAGAAAGACGAAGACGACTCATTGCGTCTTAAACAAAGACAGATGAGCATGCACGGTAATTTTTATCATTGATGTGAGTTTCGAAGACGGGATGGCATTCTTGCCTCGGTCACTCCCTTCATCCTGCTTCAGGATCTAGAATCTAATCGCTTAATTGAATCGTGCCGGTTTATCTTCAAGATAGCTACTTTGAACTGCTTGAATTAAGGCGTCACAAGAGTTGGATTAACTTCCAGTGCAATTTATGTCTTGAGCGTCTATTTCCTGTGTCAGAGCATTCAAGACACAAATCGCACTGGACTTTAATCAAACTCTTTGGACCCCTTAATTCAAGCAGTTCACATCTTCAAGCGCGCTTGAAGATGTGATTGCAAAACTGCGCCATATCAATTGCTTATTTGTATGTGTCCTTTGTTTGTGAGATGATTGGAAATTATTGAATGAGATGATGACTGATATCGTGCATGACTGGACGCGATCTTTTTCCTGCAGGGCTCACGAACAAGCTAATGAAGAAAGGAAACTGAACCCAGAGCAACGTAAGGCAAAAAAGATCAAGAAAATACAAGAAGATACAACCTTAGGTGTAAATGTCGCTGTTTATCGTCTCAGAGATTTATCAGATCCAGCAAAGAAATTCAAAGTTGATAAAAATGCCCAGCAGTTCTTTGTTACAGGTAAAGTAATCTGGGAAACTGGATCCTTGTGTTGAGTTGTTGATAATTATTTCCGTTGCCTATGAAACATATTGTGTAACATTAAACTTTTTCATGATATTTTACATCCTATATCATGTTGTGTTGTGTTACATCATAATGGCATTGAAGACAGAAGAATGACAGGGGTCTTCCGTTGGCCTTTTCAGGTGCAGCAGTTCTTGTGAAGAACACAAACCTGGTGATTTTCGAGGCGGGTCCAAAAGCGCAAAAAAAACTGAAACGCTTAATGCTGCATAGGATCAAGTGGGAAGAGGATGAAGTTGACAAACGCAAAAAGAAGAAAAATCCTGAGCAGTCGGACGGACGAATGAATCGTTGCAGTCTCGTTTGGGAGGTAGGTCTTAGTTGAGCTAATTGTAGCCTTGACCACCACACTAAACAATTTGCAGATGGCGATGAATCTTCTGCATACATATTCTGCACAAGAAGATAATTTGTCTTTTTGTCCCTAGATCTCCTCAAAGTGGACTATTTGTCGAAATTCCTCCCAATATTTATTTGCCCGTCTTCTTTTCAGGTGGACTTTTTCTGCTGTTGTGTGCACTACATAGTATGAAAATCATTTTTCATTGCAAATGTTGGTGCTGGAAACTAATGAATGTGCAATTAGAATGCTAAATTTCTTTCACATGTGCAGTTCTCTTATTTTTTCGATTTGCATTTTAAGCTTTTATGCATACCAACCTTATATTTCATTTCTTTATTCGTTCACCCACATATATCACCAGCCTTTATTTTTGTCACATACAAACTGTCTATTTCGCATTTCATCAGGGAACAAATAAAGAAAGAAACTTTAGTGAATGGTCTGTCAAACAATTTCAGTCAGAAATTCAAGCTAGAGAATTTTTAAAGAAAAACGGAATAGAACATTATTGGGATATCGCTTTGAGTCAGTCACTGCAGGAAGAAACAGAAGAAGGAGCAATTTGAAGTTGATAATGAAAACTACTTAATATCTAGCAAATTTGATTCAACCGGTGTCTGTGTCAGTAGCCTTGAAGCATCTATTTTTTTAGATTTTGATGTATTTGTTTCTGTTTGTTTTACTGGTGGCGTTGTTGTCATCAACGCCGAATCATCCAGTCACATGATTCAAAAGCATCATACACGTATCGAGAAGAAATCATCTTTGTCAGCATCGTTTATCACAATCAAGTAAAACTGCAGATTGGTATTTTATTGAAAAGGGGGTGCTTTTTAGACAGAGTGAAAAGCGTTTCTTTACCATTGAACCGCAAAGGTACAACTCCTCTGACGTCACACTGCGTATCTGCTCTGTCAAGTATCTGTTTGGGGTTCAGGAATGGTGGCCTTTGCGCTGGCGAACCCTGTGAATCCCTGCACCAAGCAGAGAGACAAACTCCTTCACCATTCTCACTTCATGCTATACATATCAGACATGCTGCGAGGGGCGATTACATAAGGCAGTCTATCGCCAGATAATGCAGCTAAAATGAAGGCTGTTTTACGAATTTACGATTGAATTTTAAGAAAGACATTGGCAACGGAAAAAGATTCAGGAATAGATAAAAACTAAAAAGAGGAGAGATAAGTTGGCAACTGATACTTATTAACGTTAAAAAGTATTCTCGCTGGAAAGGAAATCTTCATTAAGATGTCTCAAGCCACTTTAAAATAGCAATGCTTGTGAAGTAGCTGGAAAATGTTTTGTCTGCATAAAAATCTCATGAAGAATTATAGGAAGTTGCTGACAAATGAATATTAATCACAGTGTTACAGCAGGATGAAAGTGAGCCTTGAAGCATGTTAGTTTGACATAATTAATAACAGAGCATCCAAATGATGCACTTGTTCGGTTTCTTAACTTTCCAACACAGAAATTTAACCCCAGATGGGAAACACAGTCAGATAAAAATGTGACAATAATGATGAGAACGAGTATAATTGCAGACAAATTGTTGAATAATATATATCTATGTATATCAAAAAAACGTATTAACAAAGGCGTCAACAGCTAGTCGTATCTAGGTAAATGATTAGTAGATTAAAATGTTCTTTACTTTCCTCGGCTTTCGTTAACCGCCCACAACTCTGAATGTGGTAGAGCCGAGCCGAGCCGAGCCGAGCCGAGCCGAGTCATTTACGCTTAGTTGCTTATGTCATATTTCAACTTGGATGTGTCTGCAATCGTCTACCTCGATACGTATAGCTGTTTACATCTTCGTGAATGGATTGGTGTAATAGATCTTTGTACCGTTGAACAACTTGTCTGCGATGATGGTCGTTCCCATCCTCAGTATCAAAAGTAGTCCTGCTGTTATCAAGAAATGAGTACATCAAATTGTCAATGTTCATGGATAAATTCTGTCTATCAATGAAATGTACATTTATAAATACAATGGCTAGTAATCATATTTGGGTCATTATAAAACCAACAGAGAACCATTCATGTTTCTGGCAGTTGTGCCACATAGCATCTTAAGTTATGCATTTGGTCCAAAGCATTTTTCAATAGTGCTCGCACTGTGTTCATTTCCATGACAGTCAAATTGTCAACCTAAAATGAAAGGTGACACAGTCATAGGAAATCAGCTGGTAGACTATCAATAAAACTTGAACTATGCAACAAAGAAAGGCACCAAATGTCATGTGTTGGTCCTCCCAAGACTTAACAAGCAACTTGCACAAAATTCAATCCATAAAAAGAAGGATGATATTAGGCACCCAAACTTGTTTTATCGCGCATTTTTAACACCTGCATTTGTATGGGAAACTAACCTGTGCATGTCTTTCTTGCTTTCCTATCATTTGATCAATGGACTTCCGCAGCTTTGCTGTTCGTATGTCCCAAACATCCTTTATCAAAGTTTTCACTAAATCAGCTTGTGGGATATCATCTGCACAACTGAATTACCAAATAGTTGGTTCTATTAGCTGGAAATTTTATTTACCAAGATAATACCTTTACCATAAACTCTAAAACTAGAACAAGTCTACACAGTGTTATATGAAATGCCAATCACCCCATTTATCCAAAAAATGGGCAATTCATTTAAAAGTGTGGTAAAATCAACCTAAAGATGCAGAAAGGCTTGATCACTTCCAAACTTCACAAGGTTGCTAAGGTCCAAACCTAGTTGCAATATGCAACATAAGCCTTGCAACAAGACACGGAGATAAAGACATGATGGAACTTGGCAAGCTTTGAGGACCTTTTCCATCCATCTCATAGTTATTGATGCTTTTGGTTTCAGCAATGCAACTTAAAGTAAATGAGATAATTACTAACAATGCTATTGAGAACAGCCTTGTTTTGCTTTTATATGACAAATTACTTCTGATTTCCTTCAAAAGAGCTTCTTTTTAAATTCAAATCTACAATTCACCTGTTCAAGAGCATTGATGCTGTCTCCATGTAGCAATGTGATGGTGGTTTTGTAAAAACTTCAGATTCATTTTCTTCATCTTTAAAATCAGACAGCTTTTCTGTGGACAATTTGAGACTGTATAAAACTCTCAAAAGATAAAAGAGTTAAGGTGAGTCCCATAATGAAAGTGTTGGAGGCACAGTGCTAGAGCGGTAATAAGGTACTATCCTGAACATTTGTTTTGAGAGGTAACAAAGCCAGTTCGTTGCCTTAACATATTTTACATTAGGTAGCATTTCACTGCTGGATGGAAAGGTAGAAAGCACATAGAAACATCAAGAAGCCTGGAGCCAAGCATGACTTTCAACCTTTAGATGAAACATTACAAGGATAGCTCAATGGTAAGATTCTTGCGCATTGATCCTTTGATAAGTGGTTTGAGTCCCACCTCAGCTAAACTTTCACTTAGAGTGAGGAAGTCGCCAGCTCTCTGTAATTCCAGGCGTATGAATCACAAGGTGTGGTCACATCGAGAGGAAGGACCTGGACACTGCTCGATAAGCAAAAAGCTTCTCAGTGTCCACATTTCTACCTTTGACATCTTGGTAGAATCATGTGTATAAAAAAGACATTACAACATGAAAGGTTAAAAATATTATAATCTGAACAATGGAAATATGCACAAAAGATCAATTATGATGGAACTGTCACTGCCATGGCATGTGTTGGTGAAGAATGCCTGAAGTGTCAAATAAAAACCATTTCAGGGTGAGGCAATCAGTTCAACTCATCTACGTAAAAGATACAGTCTTTGTACATCTGCATACCAACATTCAGCCAATCAGGTGGATTTATTCTACACTTCTGTCTCTGCTTTAAGTTTATTGCAACCCAGATGGGCACATTTGTTGGAATTCCAGGCTTGAATGGCCCAACATCACACTAGGAGAAGTTGTTGATAGATAATTGCTGACATGCAAAATAATCTAACATGCTCTTCTCTAAATTCACATACTGTAATTTCTTGAAAACAGACCAAGTCTTAAAATTTCATTCATTATACTGGAAAAAAGGCCAACCTGCAAAATAGACCAACTTTGAAGTAGGTCAAATTACAATCAATAGTAAGATATTTTGGCAGTGTTTGGCCTATAATGAAATACAAGAGGCCAATCAAGGGCAAGATTCCCCATGAAACATTGTAAATTTTACATGTACTTCAATATACTCAAGTAAAGTGTACCATAGCAGAACAATTACGAATCATTACTATCTTTGCATAAGGCTTCTGATTTTCAAAAACCCTTGAAAGTGAGGCAATTTAAAAACAGGCCTCAAAATTTCACAAAAGTGTAATAGAGCCTTGGATTATTTTCAGTCAAGGAATTAATTAACAGCTAAGGAAGAATGAAAGGTTAAAATTTAGTCAATGGCAAGAAGCAGCAAGTCTTCTTTTGGGGTCATATATTAAAACAAATCATGGTCTTTGTCATCGTTAAAGAAGGATACAGAAATGAGCAAATACGCTTAATGAAATGCTTACAACTACTTCAAATATTTGTCTTTATGTCATTTTCCGCTATATTTGGTGCAAGCAAAGTAGATTACGTCACTTAACTTGTTGTTGGTGATGAAAATAGTGTAGATTTGTATATTTATTTGCCAAACGCGTATAAAAGTTTTTTCTTCAGAAACACTATGTTGTTTTCCTGAGAAGACCAGGAGAAAAAAAGCTGTAAATACTTACACTTAAAAGATACAATTTATCCCCCTTGAAGTTCGGTATTATGGTAACGATTTCTTTTTCTGCTAGGAATTCAACCTCGGATGGATCCATTAGCTGTTCTTATATCCGTGATAACTTCAGTCATAAAAGAAAGAAAGTTTTTCGAAATTTCACATCTTGATGTTCATTACGAATGACTCCTAACTGTTATCAATGCCACAATTTCATTGTTAACTTGTAAGTTTCTCATAGTGAGAACAATATTGCTGGGGAGCTTTGTTGCGGTCATCAGCAATTATCTGCGGTAAAAAAGGGAAACACTTCTGCAGCTATCTCGAGCTGCTTTAAATTCAGGCTAAAATTACGTAAATCGATCGATTATACCTCATAGAAACATGCACTCAAAACGATTTCTTGTTTCCAGGAAGAATGATTGTCTATTAAAATTTCCTTCCCGCCACTTCATAATGCCAGTAATCTCGCTATCAAAATGAGGGTGGTGCTTCTGAAACATGAAGTACTTCGCCAATCCTTCTGCGAGAGATAATGGTAGCAAAGTATGAGATGAGCAGCCAAAAAGTTCATAGCCCAGCCTTGCTGTTTTTCGACACATTTCACCATGAAAGGGACTTCGAAGTAAGAAAATATCTCCGTTCTCATTTTTCATGATTTAATTGGTCCTCTGCGGTCTGCTTAGGCCGCTTTTCTAATAATCAGTTTTTACGCGGCTTGCCTTCTTGTTATTGATCCACGAGTACAGTTAATGTCCACTGCAAATTTGATTTTGGTTGCCTTTTCAGTTAGTTTAATCCCGTGTCCTTAAGCTAGTTAAAGGGCTCTGTTGAAAGGCTCATCTTACTTGGAAGTAATCGCATGTACATGGATCAGGCTAAAGCAAGACCATTTTGGTGTCAAAGATTATACTTTTTTACAAAAACATTCAGGTTCAGGTGTCATATTTTAAATTCCATAAAACATCCATTTCCATAAGACAACTGATGCTCTATCTGCCCTTAAAAGGCTACAAAAACTTCGATAAGAATCCTGGTTATATTTTTCTCCAAATTCGTCCAAGCCAAAATAACTTTTGCATGTCTACTTGCTTTGACTAGGTATAGAAACTTGTTTTGGAACCCAGAAATTTCCAATTCAAAGCCTGTCAATATGGGATCTGGTCAGTTTTGGGTTTCTCTCACCCACTAAGTTAACATGCTTTTTAACCTACCCCCTTGGACATAGTTTCACCATATGCCAACATATTGGGCCTGTCTTTCCTTGGAGCCCACCAGTGGTGGTCAAGAGTGGCATCTGCAGCTTGAGAAATGCTGGAGTCCAACTTCTCGTCCAGGCTGGTGCAATGGAAAGGACACTTCTTCATTACGGCTAACAGTGACCTGAAGACAAAAGGGCATAGAAGCTGTGTGGAGGGAAGAGAAATGACTGTTAAAGAATTCCTTTTAATAATGATGATAATGATAATAACAAGTAATATTTATACAGGTTTACTTGTTTAGGATATAGATCCTGTTATCAGTCAAAGACCTGTTGAACGAAAAGGGATGAAATAGAAGATAAAAAATTACATCAAAGTTGAAAACTGTGTTCAAAACTGTTTCGTTATAATCCATTGAAAGAGCTTAGTTTTTTTGTTTAAAACGCACTAGAGATTCCTCATTTTACTTTGCACTAAAAAAGCTTGTATAGATTCCATAGCCATTATTATTATTTTTATCGTAATTTGTGTGCTGCCAGCAAGCTGTTATTGCACCGCCTTTCTGGGCTTAAAGTATTCTGTTTTTATCTTAATCATGCTAGTGATTATGATAATAATTATGGCAATAATTGTTTCCAGTTTTTATACAGGAATAGCCTATCAGTATGAAAAGCATGCTGTCACCATTAGGGTCATTGTAAAATGATATATAAACATTGTTATTCTGTTGCACCCCTGAGGATAAAAACAAGTATGCTTCAAGTAGCAAGATGATAGATTGACAGCACAGAAGAGTTAACTCAGAAAATTTTATCTTTGGTTTTTCCTGTGCTTTTGCAACAATTTCAGGTACAAGGAAAGTCCTTCTTGTAGCTATTTTTTGTATGTTTAATGACACAGATTTGGAACTGATGGTAACTACGACACCGAGCAAGTGCTCAGATTGCTACAACCTAATTTGAAGTATGCTGCATGGAGATCTCTTGATATGCCAAAAAGCATTTATTTTGCCGTTTTAGGTTCATTACACATTTTCTTATTGCAGGAAATTCACCTTGATCTTGTGGGGTTTTCCCAACCAGTTGCAATACAGGAAGTGAGAGTTATATCACATGGCTGTAGGTTTCATTCTGACATTAAAGACAAGTTTGGGTGAGTTTCTAGTTATCTCAAGGTGCTCAGTCAGGTTCAATGAATGCAACTGTTAATCGTTGAGAGGAATGTATTTGCAAAGAAATTATTGAAGTTTAAGCACTGCCGACTGGTTCAAAACATACCTCAAGCCAAACTTTCACCCCCATTTACAGGGGAATCACCATCTCTCTATGATTCTAGGCACCAGCTTCAGAGTTTGCAGTTTCATTAGTAGCAAGGAACAAGACGTTGCTTATGACTATAGCATTTTTTATCCTATAAGAATACAGATGTTAAGAAGTTACAATACGCACATAGTGCTATGCGTTTCGTTTTTGGTGTTATTTTTAGTAGAAGCTTTATATGTTCCTTAACTCCCATCCAATGGTAGACTCATGAAAGTTGAGAAGCTTTTATAGAAGGCCCAAAAAGAACATTTTCAAGACTTTTCATCTAGGTGCTTGTAGTATGGCAGAGTGGTTAAGGCATAATGTTTCAAATCTTGTGAAGTCTACTCCCGTGGGTTTGAGTCCCGTCCTTGGAGCCACTAACCACAAGCCAACATCAACTTAGCTGTCCAGCCTTCCGAGGCCGCTAAATGAGTGCTCAAAAGTAACTCTGAGAGCGCAACCACTGGAATACATTGATAGCAGCTGATATAAAGTTGAAGTGTCATATGCAGCATAAAAGTTGTAATTTTTATTATTATCATTATTAGTTCTTTGTTCAACTCAAAAGTTTCATAACTAGCAATACTTGTGATAGTCAAATGCATCCAATGTTGTATTCGACAAGACCCTCTTATTGATAGGTGTATCCAGTGTCTTACCTGTACTGAAAAGCCGATCAAGTATAGATATGTGTTATTATTATTAGCATTATTTTTATCACTATTATTATCTTTACAATTCAGCAAAAATTCCAATCAAATATGTGCAAACACGTGTTCATGGCCTTATTTTCATCATTTCCAGAGAAACTTCACCATCGTCATTCAAACTTGAGGTTTTTGGAAAAAATTTGAACAAGCCAAATTCAACTGTTTTTGAAAAACTTGGAACGTATGTAAAATTTCTTGTTTTTCTTTGATGTCAAGTGTTATTTGCAGACAGTGTGGACTTGGATTAGCTGTTTTTTACTAAATGATGATTGTTACAATTGAATGATAAAGTGTTTGTGCAAGATGTACATTTCAATGGTATGTACATTGCAATAAATATGGTTGCAAAATGAAACTAGTTACAGACCTAGATATATGTCTGATAAAAATGGTTCATAAAGTCCTTTAAATGCTGTCAGTTTGAATATTATGTCATTATGAATTTTTGTATCAAAAACTAGTGAGATTATTTATGCCCTTGCTACCGAGCCTCCCTCTCATTGATAACACGTCATTTTGCCTTTCACTTTTGGTGTTTTCAAAAACATCTTCTGCTTAGCTTGGTTAAATGGTTGATGATTTTTATTATCAAGACTCAATTTTCCAATTATTTTTTCATCTTGTTTTAAAAAAGTTCCAGAACACTTTCCCCCATTAACTTCATTTTGAAACTACAGGCTTGAATACAAAGATGGAGAGACTTTTCAGGTTGAGACTAACTCAAAGGTAAGAGCATTTTTGGACTTTGAAATATCCTGATTTGCAAAACCCTTCATGTATCCCTGGCTGGCATTTAGAAATAGGCCATTCTGAACCTTAGAAAATGTGGCTTTATACTGATAAGGTATTCACAGTTATTTGATTATGTAAAACCCTTTATGGTAGTTTACTGACCCCTTTCAAAAGCATGAAAAATGGAAGCCATTACCATTTTGCTATGACTAAGAAGGACTTGCTATACAAAATAGACCCATTTGATATTGCCTTCATATCATATTGCTTTTTCTAAAGAAAGTGCAAATTATACACAATGT
This sequence comes from Pseudorhiza aurosa, assembly GCA_964026355.1. Taxonomy (NCBI): domain Eukaryota; kingdom Metazoa; phylum Cnidaria; class Scyphozoa; order Rhizostomeae; family Lychnorhizidae; genus Pseudorhiza; species Pseudorhiza aurosa. The sequence continues at coordinate 8,160,138 of OZ032118.1, read as the reverse complement.
ACTTTGATTTGCAGATTGTCACAAATGTTGTGCTTCTCAGAGGATGGTATAGTCGTTTAACTGTTTGCTTGTATGGAGAATTTGCAGAGGTCAAGATTGACAATTCCCAGGCTCCTCCTCCGCCACCGCCTCAGCACATGATGTTTGGGCTGCCACAGCCACAGAACCAGATGCCGTCTCTTCCTCTAGCTATGACAAGTGGTATGGAGCAAGAACGTAACAGGAGAGAGCATGGAAGCTCCATCCCAGAAGTGATGAAACCGGGGTATGGTGTACAAAGCAATGAAAGGGGCTTTCCCCCTAATGTCAAAGAAAAAGGCTTACCAGCAGATGTAGATAAGCTGCCTGATGATGGCAGAGAAAGAAGCAGAAAGGACACAGATGGCAGAGATAGAGCTAAAGATCAAGCTGGAGATAGAAGAGATAAGGGCGACTCCAATCAATCCAGACAAAAAGATGGTGATACAAGAGGCAAAGGCAGTGACAGGGGGAAGAAGTCGCCCAATGTCAACAGAAGCTCAGGAGTTAAATCAGTTGGAGAATCGACCGAAGCAAAGGATAGTATAAAGGATGGCAGGGATGGACAACAGGTATGAGATATTTGTTGCCAAACCAAAAAGTCTGGCAAGTTTGCTAATTCCACTAACAGGCTTTCTAGCTCAACTTCTAAGTTTAATGACTTGATCTTATCTTCCTCTCCCCATAGCTGTTCACTTTCTTCTTTCTTTCATTGTTGGGGCTTTGTATAGGCCACCATGGCCTTTCCCCAACATGGCTCCCTAAAACAAAAAGCCTTGGCTGAAAGTATTGCACATGACGTATTGCTACCTATGGTTCAGAATGCTGGGTTTTGAAGGCACTGGACAGAACAGGATTAGAAAGTTTTGAGTCATTCTGTTACCACAGAATCCTACGAATTAGTGGGATGAATATGTGCTACAAAAGATAACTTGTAATAATGGGCTGTTGGAGATGATTTGTTTTTGCCAGCTAACTTTTATGTAGCATAAGCTCAGAGACGACAGCCTCAAATGAATTTCTCCTCTGCATGGTAATGGGAGAGCAGGTTAGAAGCAGACTAAAGCCCTGGCTAAATGATGACAGAAAAGAAATACGAGGATAGATTCTTGTTGAAACAGCAAGGCTTGCTCAGGACTCAAGCAACTGGAGGAAGCTTGTGAAGAAGATTGTGTGCTTGGGAGGGAACATTTTGTTCTTGATGATGGTGATTGCTTGAGAACTTGAATATTTATTTGGCAATAGTCCTCAACCCATGCCTGATGGTTATATTCGGAATTATCCAGTCATCATGATAGGTATTTTCTCAATTCATATTCAATGTGTTTTTAGGATTCTCCATCTGCTGGGATTGATAGTCTGTTTGAGCCACTCAGCCCTGAAGAAGCAGATTTCTTTGACTTACCCAATGATGGAACAAATGATGAGGTGCAGTATTAATGAATTTAACATTTCAATTTTGTTTTGAACTTGTGACCTGTATTTCGATGTCTAGGCAATTATTTGCCATAAATTTCTTTCCTCTGTTGTCAAGCCTTTAAATTTTGGCAAGAAAAATTATGCCCTGTAATTCTTAGGAGGAAGTGTGTCACATTGATTGAACACTTTGTACTGTATTTCTCTCTGCAGATTGGTTACGAAGACATTGAGAGTGATGAGGTAAGTTGAATGTCACTTCATGTTAAGTAAGGATAGCACAGTGCTAAGATTCTTGCTTTTGATCTTATGGTCAGTGATTCGAATTCACCCTCAGCTAAACTTTCACTTAGAATGATGAGAGCTCTCCGTAATTCCAAGCTCCAGGTGATGTGGTCACATCGAAAGGAAGAACCTAGGCTTTGCATGATAAGTAAGAAGCTTCTCAGTGTCCCAAAATCTACCTTTGGATGCTAAATCGAAAATCTTCAGTATTTTTAACGTATGCCTTGCTTGCCTTACGATCAATGAATCTAATGTGAAAACTAGCACGTTGTGAACTGGATCAGATAGGTATCAAGAATCGCAGCTTTCATTTCAAAGTTCAACTCTTACAAGATCTGTAGTCTTCATTGTAAAACAGCACAGATAAAATTTTTATTTCCATATTGCAAAATACATTTATGCTGTCTAGAAAGCTTCCAACTTGCTTTATACTAAGCTTTACTGTCATATAATTTTATTTACATTTCCCCCCTGAAAATGTAAAACTAAAAGCTTGGACAGTCTTGCGTCAAGCATTTGTTCTTTTTTATCCATGAATTTACATTCTACAGTCACTTTTCTATAAAATTGCATTTTTGGTCATCTATTCTCATTGATATCTCTGAAGTACTGAACGGTTTTAGGTTTCATGAGCGATTCTTGTTTCACAGGACAATTTCGATGATTTCGATTTTCAAGAGACCACTGACCTCACAAATTTCCAAGATCTAGACTTATACGGCAGTGAGGATACTTGGATGTCAGTTTCTGTCAGTTTCAATCCATACCAGTGTGACTTATCGTCCCTTGAGGTAGGTTATTATGTAACATTAAGTCTCTGAGGGGAGTATGACTCGATTACTATTCCAGCTACTCTAGAGTTAGTGATTGAAGTCGCATCTTTCAGTAAATGAGGAATTTGTTATTGGCTCTGTATTTCCATGCGTGTTGCATGCGTGCTTGTGTGCTTGCGTATGTGTATCTTTCGGGAGATGAAATTGATTCACATTGGAATGAAACTGATTTCCTTAATAGATGTTCTTAACTGACCAAGGATACCTGTGTGGATTTTTTGAATATTATTATCATTATCGTTGCTGTTGTAATTTGCCTTTAAGTATTTAAACGAAAAAGGAACGTGCCTCCTCAGATAGAATGCATGTCATGATCAATGTGCTAGCTAGAAAATCGCAAAAGATTCTCGCCGAACCAATCGTTGGATCATTGTCTTGGTTGCATCACGAGTCTTCGTAGCTTTTTCTAAAGCTGCTTCATCTCTGATCGTGTCAAAATTGTTTTTTAGTCCTTCGAGAAGCCTGGTTTGTCAGAATTCGATTATGCATTGCAGACTTGCCAAAGAGATTCAGATGAAAGTATGATGAACAGCTCTTTTTTCCCTTTGATTTGACTGCTTGAATAGGCCGAGGTCGATTCTCCTAACGTCCTTTTTAAGAAATAACCAGTTCTTATTTGAGCAATTTCGTAGCAATCAAGCTGCGTTGATACTTCGATTTTTTGTAAGTTGCAGTTAATTCTCAAAGTAATCTAATTTCAATCCAAGCTGATTAATTCACTGTGAAAAGCTTGAGCTTCTAAGCAGTAATCCGACAAATCATCATTCATCCCTAGAACATGCAGTTTGTGGAACGTCTTGCCTCCTTTTTGCTTTCCTGAATCTGACAACTTGCCATCTTTCGAATCTAAGATCAATAAACTTGATCTGATCTCTCTCTCTCCTCTTAGCCTTTCACTTTTTCCTTCCATATTTCTTTCTTCTTTCTTCTACCTCACCAGGAACTTTATCCCAAAAATCATCATTCATCCCTAGAACATGCAATTTATTGAACGTCTTGTCTTCTTCATGCTTTCCTGAATCTTACAACTTGCGGTCTTTCAAATCTAAGATCAATAAACTTAAGCAATGTTTTGCCAGTTTTCAACTTATTTCTCACGTTATATTCATCGAACTTTTTTCAGAGAAGGAAGAGATAACTGGTGCTGCTGAGGTAGAGTCTTTTGCATTTTGCGTCACTTGAAAATTAAAACTTTATAAGCGTCATTCATATGTAAGGGGTATAGAGTTTATATATATATATTTTATACATATGTATAGTGCACATCCTTCACCAGTATCTAAATATTTCACATTTTCTCATTCGAATCTAGGCCAAGCAACTGCTCTCTTTCATTGAGGAATTGCAATCTTCTCCAGTGAATGCAAAGTAAGTGATGCTTCAGAATGTAATGTTTTAATGATATAGAGGCATGTAGCACCACTTCTGCTTAGTTTTCGTTCCGCTTGGGATTGTGGGATTGCTAATTGTGACACGCCATTGAACTGTGTAAGAAAACTGAGTACATTCTACAACAAAAGAAGTGATTTCAATGCCTGTTATGAAGATTTGATTCCAGTCTCCCCAAATGCGCTGACATTACGCAAGTTTATGCTTAAGTGTTAGACGCCATTACTTTTTGTTTGTTATTTCTCTACCGTTCGATTAAGCCGCTGGCTCTTAAGGCAACATTTGGCTCCCAACGTGGGACCCCAAATGTTCTTTATATGAATTAAAGAATCACAAACGGATTCTTCTATCTGTTGACCATTGTCGACACAATAATACCCTTCCCATAAAATAGAGAAATTTTGTTCATCCTTTAGAGCTCCTTTAGAGCTTCATTTTAGCGGCTTGAGAAATGTTTAGCATGGTTTTCATACTGCTGCTGGCCGTAACTGTTCACAGTAACCGGATCGTTTGATAGTATTGCGTATGTTCACTTGATATTATTATGTTTGCTAAAAATTCCTTGAACTCAAAACTGAATATGCCTGCAAGTCCTTCCGTTTTATGGGTGCACAAATCTACAAAGAACTGCCTATTTAAATCAGGAAAATTGAATATTTCAAGGATTTCAGCTTACATCTTAAGACACATTTTATCTGCACATGTTGAAATTTTATGTTATATATTGCATCACTGTAATAAATGGCTCATACAATTCATTAATTGTACCATTTAGTGATAGATTTTATAATACGCTAGGTTTTATTTTTTGATGTCAGTTCTCCCTTTAATTTAATCTGGGCACATATTGATAACAGCATTACTTTTTGAAGTGGAGTTTCCTGTAAAATGATTTACTTTATTTTCATTATTGTTATAATCATGTAAATATATGGATATATTTAATCATATATGTATGAATATAAATATATTGTGATTATTCCGTATTTGATGTTGTAAATATTTTTGAAACCTCAAAGAATGTCATGGGAGATCTGCATGTCTCTATTTCAAAAATTCTTTTAATCTTAGATGGGTTTCAATGCTTGAAGACATTCCTTCGTTATTACCACAAGCATTGGTAAGCAGCAACAAATATATTTCTTTAATCAATTCTTAGTAATTGTTGAATAGGCAATGCATACGAGCAATGTGACTGGCTGCTGAAAAGAATCGTTGCGTTGGTTGGCTAAATTACGATATCACGTAGAGTGGAAACTGGCATACAACAAACAAATTTTCATGTTGTTCATATTCCCAAAAAATTTCTCACTTGTAGGCATATCTAAAGGCGAAGTCAAATTTTATGGGTAAGAAATCTAATGTCAATTTCCTGGAGATAACAAATTCGTGAATTCTAAGCCACTAATCGTGCGCTTAGATTCTTTATGTTTCCGTTAAGGATTTTTTTTTTTTTTTTTTTTTTTTAGTGGGTTATGTTGAGGAAAGGCCAGGGTGGTCTATACAAAGCCCCAACAAAGGAAGAAAGAAGAATGCGAGCAGCTAAGAGGATAGAGAGATAAGATCAAGTTTATTTATCTGAGATTTGAAAGATGGCAAGTTGTAGGACTCAGGAAAGCAAGAAGAAGGCAAGACGTTCCATAAGTTGCATGTTCTTGGGATGAATGATGATTTGTGAGATAGAGTTCGTGGATTAGGCAGTGAAACTTGGAAAGGGTGTGAATGAGTTGAGCTTCTGGTGGTCCTGACACGCCTCAGATGAACTGGAATAATATCCCTGATCTCCTGAGAACAATGTCCGTTAAAGTATCTGTAATAGATGGAAAGATCTCCAACTAGACGACGATGGGAAAGAGGTTGGAGGGATTTGGTGAGGTTAGGATTATTGATGAGACGAATGGCTTTGATGTCGTGTACAGTGTCGTCGATGATGTCGTGTACAGTGACTTGTCAGCGTACTTTTGCGGTCATTGCATGTTAGTAGCTTAAGTTCGGAAGCTGCTACTTCAAGGGTCGTTGGTTAAATCTATATCAAAGCTTGCTGTGTTTCTTTAAGATGTCCTCATAGTTCCGTGGTGAAGCGTTTCCCATTGATCATATGGTCAGTGATTCCCATCCACCCTCTGCTAAAATTTCCCTTGGAAAAAGGAAAGTCACTAGCTCTCTGTAAAGTCAGGTGTAGGAATCACGAGTTATGGTCACATCAACAGGAAGGACCTGGATATTGCTCGATCAGCAAAGCGCTTCGAAGTGTCCCAATATCTACCCTCGAGTGCTTGGTAGAGATCTCAGAAGAAGAAGAAAAAGAAAAAGCTACCTTCTAATTAGCTCTCATCCATGGAAATGGCTCACAGATAATGTTCTCCTCTCAAAGCTGAGTCTGCAAACTAGCTTCTTTAAATTTAATCGGTACTCTACAGTTTTTAAAGCTTGGAAAAGAATATAAAATCAAACGACTTGCAAAAGATTCGAAGAAGAGAAACGTTCTCACTCGTTGCATATTTGCGTTAGAGTTATATGCTGATATGTAACGAAACTGTTTATGTCTGAAATTAAGAATGCTAGAGTGATAGCCATTGATTACCACTGTATAATTCATTGTTTTTTCATTGAGGAAGGGCGATACTGTTTATTTGTTTAAGACTGTTGTTATTCATGACTACATAAGTGTATCCCACAGGTAAATACCTCTGTTAGCTGCTCCTATTGAAATTCTCTTACCTTTCTTCGTTTGCGTTTCAGATACTCTCGCTGTTCTTGTCCAATGGACTGCTGTTGCATTGGAATTTGATGAAGCCATCAAATTGCCAGTCGGTGTCAATGTCAGGCAGCTCAAAGCTGGCATCAAGCTAGCTAGTTGTCTTTGCCGTTGCAACGAAGACATATCAGAAATGATGCTTGTGAGTATACCCACAGAAATTATGCAAGAGGCAAATCACTCATGGAAAAAGTATGTAGCATTGTAGAAATCCTACGTCCGAACCTAAAGAGCTTTAAGAAGTTTCAGATTTTTTCTCATAGGCTCCAAGACGATATCTCTAAACGTTCATTAGATTGATAAAGATTGCCTTCCTTGCGTGCCACATACAACTGTCTTTACATGTGAAGCATTTTAAGCAGCACCTTGTTTTAAACACATGGCGTAGTTCTGTATGCATTTTATTGAATATGGACAAAGCCATACTGCATGGATATTTTGTGTCAATCAGTCATTCAGTCTTGGCTGCTTTGCAGTTGTGGATGCTTTTATGGCGGTAGGCTCTCGTAAATTTGTCTTAACGTTCTAATCTTTATTTAGGATGCTGGTATCCAAAGAAAGCTAATGGCTTTATTACAAGCAGAGCAGATGGCATCTTCCATTAGACTCCTTGTTATCCAAGGTAAAAGAAAACACGCATTTCAAGGCTCTAGTTGATATCTGAATTGAGCATAGTTTTCTTATACATTGCCTTTTGACTCTTAAACAGCCTTTATTGAAGTAGGAATTTCTCTGTCATCATCTGGTTTCACGGTGCATTAGCCTGTAAATTTCTGCATTCAGATGATTGCAAATCTATTAGATGGTAGTCAAGTATTAGGGATCTTATTCCAGTATTATACTCGATACGAGCTGTTGGGATCGTCCTCCTAAAGAGGTGTCATCACGAGCCAAAGCATTGGAAGGTTCGGTGGTCAGCTCCTTTCCTCGCAAAGCTTTGCCTCAGCTCAACGCGGGACACCCATTTACTGCTAGTTAGACAGGAAGATGAGATCCAGAAACATGTGTGAAAAATGGAATCCTAACCCAGGACTTTCTGCCCGGATTGTGCGTGGTCTTACCCCCGTCTAACTCTAATCGTGAAATAAATCGTTTTGGATTTCCTATAAAGAACATGCCAATTTTTCCCAAGCATGCTAATAGTTTCTGTCATGCATCTTCCAGCACTGGACAGTACAACTGATATGGCCGTTGGAATAGAGCATTTCCTTGGCTGGAACATTGGTAGCAAGGAAGAGGTATTTTCATTTTGATGTTTCTTGGAGTCTGTTGTCTTTCCTCGTCGCATCCTTGGTAGGCTTGCAACGCAGTTTTTCGAAACAACTAGGAATTGCCTACCATGAAGAACACTGTTACGTGACTTTGATGCTCAATTTTAACTCTTTGTGCTGTTCATTAACCAGAAATTCTACGTTTTTCCAGTTGAAAAATGGGAAAAAGAGAAGCCCGTATGAAGATATCGTCATGTATTTGTTAGCTGATCCGGTACGTCCCCAACTTTCATCATGCTCTTTCCATATTTGTCATTCTCGTATCTTGCTTAAAGTAAAAGTGCTTATTGATTTCCTCTTCTATGGGTATTAATGGTTAAGATCCTGGAAACAGTGTGTTGAGAAATATCTCCACTCTTAGTTTCGTGACAGGTACGGACAACGCTATGCTCTTTTGGTATGGAGTCTCGCCAAACGACTACGTGCAATTAATATCCCAGGAAGAGATATAGCATAAGACAATTATCTTGTATGGAGGGTGTTTTCTCTGTATAATGGTGATAGTAATAAAAATAGTCGTTGTAATAATAATGAGAGAGAGAGAGAAAGAGATCAGCTACTTAAAGCTGTTATAAACGTGTGTACAGATAAATGCATTGTGATAATAGTAATGATTAAGTTAATATTTATGCAGGAGAAACTTCTCAGCTAATGGATCCCTTTTATCACCGTATCCTGTACTCTAGACACTAATGAAATTTACAAAAGATGTATTGCCGTATAAATGCAGTAATAACGGGTTAATCCGGACTAAGTAGGTAAGTAAGTAATAAACGCAGAAGAAATGTTATGTGGCTTAAGTCTACGGAGCCTAATTGGACATGAAGATGATGTATTTGTAATGTAATTAAACTCGTATCATTTGAAGTGCTTTTACGTTTTTAAAACATATTTTTTCAGTCTCCCAGTACGACATGTGTCTTGAGTAGCTCATCGTACACTTAGGCACCCACATACAGAAACAACTGCCGTGCATATTATTTTTTGATACCCAGTCATTGCAGGGTATATAACATACCGTGTTGATATGGGATTATTTCACTTTTCCTCCTCAGGCGGTAAGGGTCGTCACTGGCATTAAGAAACTATTGAGGAAAGTACACTTCTACGAATCCCTGTCCAACCTTCAAAACTTTGCTGAAAGGTGAGTTCGAGATCTACTTGATAATTTTTTAAGTAGATCTTTTAAATGGGGAATGCCACGTATGTTGAATATCAAAGAAACTCATTCACTGCTTGCTGCTGAAGTGTAACTACTTTTGAGGTTTGATCCTGGTGTGAGGAGAACTCCGTTATAATGCACTTGCGCACGGATCTCGGAGGCTGTAGCCACGCCTCGATCTTAACTTTCACCTAGAGTTAGGAAAGTCTCTAGCTCTTTGTAATCCCAAGCATAGGAATCACGAGGTGTGACTAAATTGAGAGGAAAAACCAGTGCACTGCTACAATCTACTTTGCGATTCACGATCTACTTTGCGATTCACGAGTCGTAGGAATCTTGATTTGACGTCACATCATGTGAATGGACCGGTACACTGCTCGCTAAGCATAGCTTTTCTGGGTCCTAAAATGTAACTTCAGATGCTGAAAAGACAGCACGGAAATTATCTCAAGTCTCTATTTGGTGAATATCCAGTAACGACTGTTTTGCATATGCCATGGTCTGTATTTGCTAATCAGAAGCTTTCTCTAGGCTTTGTTCAAACGTGCAAGACGAAATGGAAGATAGCAAAGTGAAGGATGAAGAAGGGGAAGAGGAAAAAGATGCAGTGATGAAGGACGCTGCGCTGGAGAGCAATGACGATAAAATGGACGCAAAGCAGGACGCATTTGAAATGCGAGATGCGATTTTATCAAGTGACGATTTGGATACAATCGTTTCATCGCTCACCGACGTTTTCCAGATATTTGAAAATGCTCAGGATTTGATTGTGAGTGCACCAATAATTCTTTGATCATCAATTTATTGATCATATTATTCATTACCCATATCAGTCAAGCAATCGTTCACTTACTCGTAAATCAAGAATGAAGCTACAACTATGATGTTTCTTAATGATATATTATTCGTTCATTTTAAGGCCCAACCTGCCCTGAAGGCTTTTCCAACTTCAGCAAAAGTTGTTGAAAGTCAACAAAGTGATTGTCGGCCTACAGTTTTTTCCCTTTTGCGTAAGAGGTGAGTAGTACAAGAGTCGCTGTGAAACATTTTCTCATAATTCCTTCTCATGCCTTTTCCGTCGGAGTGAATCATTTCATTTTCTTTTTGCATTTGAATGTATGCATACTCAAATCAACCCTCAAATCCGAGCTACGAGAATACTTCTTGCCTCAAACAAGGAAGCATATTGTGTCCGTTTTAAATGGAAGCCATCTCTGGGTTTGGGAGTGGTACCGTGGTGTACTGGTTAAGGATGCGGACTCATAGCACAGGGGTTGTAACTTCGAATCCTCCACGTGTTGCGATAAATACACCATTGGCGAGGAAGGCAACGAGAAACCACCTCATTAAATCCCCTTTCCTAGAAAAACTCAGAGCCTTGTCACTGATTTCTGCTACGCTCGAATTCGGGCATGAAGCGCAGTTTATTAAAAATTATTGGGAAGAAAAACTCAGTGAATTGTCTGCGGGTTCTGCTATGCTCTAGATCGAGTATGCAAGTTGTGTGTTCGAGAAGGACTTTTTCTTATAGCCACCGAATGAGTTTTTCTAATGATTGCTTGCTCCCATAGCATTGGTACCTAATGAAAGGAGGAATAAGATGAGAAGAGAAGTTTTTTGTTTACATCTACCTTGCTATGATTCAATAATGTGTGCAGATTTGAAAATGACTTTGGGTTTTTTAGGCGTTTCCTGGAATCTCTCCTCATTATAATGTCATCCCCGATATTCTATGAGCCAGCCCTGTTTGCAAAAATCAGAGACTTGCTGTTTTTCTTATTGGATGGTGAAAAAGGTGCGTTTTTCTAGATTTGTTAAGCATAGTGCTGTGCAATGCGATATGGAGCGGCATAGTGGAGAAGAGTGTTGAAGAGTAGAGTCGAATGAAGTCGACTGTAATAGAGCACGAAGCAGTAAATGACGTGAACTTGACTTAGAGTTCAAGGCTGGTAGTACAGATGACTAAATTCAGTGTTCTCCATTCAGTTTAGCGTGTAATTTTCATTGACTGTATGTTCTTCTTGCTACCGACTGTTTTACTTTATCTAGATATGAGTCTGGCTTGGAATTCGATAAATACCGAAAGGTCTCCAGTACTAGACCCGAGATTTCTTGTACTTGCATCGCTGCTCAATAGTGAGCATTCTTTGTAATTCGTCATCATTGTCTCCTTAGGTTTGATTTTCTTGGCATCAGAGCCCAACACTGTCAATGGAATGATAAGAGTGCTCACGCAATCGTCGGTTCGTATTTCTTTGTGCTTATGATAAACATAGGTTTAGATTTCGCGTTGTTGATATTAGTCTATTTGCCATTTTACACCACGTTGACTAGAAGAAGAGAGATTGGCCAGATCGATTCAAAAAGCCAGACATCACTTTCTTCCACGACAACTTGTTTTCTAATGATACTTTCTTCCAATACAACAGGAAGCAGAAAACCACTACAGTGAAGCTCCATCATTAAAAGTAGGTTTATTTATCATCTTATCCTATTTTCCTGTCCTTCTGCCTAACGCGTTTTCTCCTCCTACCCTTGACAGATAACTCTGGCAGGATATTTCCTAGTGATATCCACTAATGTCGTCATTTGATATGCCACCATGGAACAGTTATTAGATTAGATATAAGAAACAGCGATACAGAACTTCTCCTTGCTTTCCTGAATCTTACAACTGGCCATCTTTCAAATTTACGGTCAATAAACTTGATCTGATCCCATTCTCCTCTTAGCTGTTCGCTTTCTTCTTTCTTCCTTTGTTGGGGCTTTGTATAGGCCACCATCGCCTTTCCTCAACATAGCGTACTGGAAAAAAAAGAAGGCCACACTATATCTCTTGTTCGTCGATATTTCAAAGCATGTCCCCGGATGTTTCGTGGGAAAAATAAGCACTTTTTGAATTGATTGATTCCCAGGAGTTGAAACATGACACAAATGCAGCTGAAAATTGTGTTGCCCACCATCTTGGTCTTTTGCTCATCTACCATTTGCAGGTAAGATTTTACGGAGTAATTCTCTCGCTCTCAAATACTGCCACGCACACCAGCACTTCTCAAGGCCCATGTTGCGTCTCCAAGAAGGCCAGGGAAAACATTTCCAGTTTTGATATACTCTCAGACGGGTTTTAAGTATATTCTAGCAATTGCATGACGATAGTGCCAGGGAGCATTCTGGAAGCTCCTAGCGCCGGCTTGGACTGTTACTTATCATAGAGGGCAACAAGTGTTGATGACGTCATTGCAAGATCGTTCCTGAGAACGCTCACCATGACATTGCATGCGAGGTGTTCATTGGTTGCACTTACGGCGTGTTATTTGTGCCCAGCCCGGTATGATAAGTCTGCGATGCACTGCAGTAAATCAGAAGAGACTCCAGAATGTGGAGGCTATCTTAAAGTTTATTAAGTGAACGATCTATGGAGATTGAGTTTGAGCATCAATCCCATGATCAAGATCAAATCCCCGGGCTTCTTAGCTATCTCATTGTCATCGTTACATAGCAGTCTATGAAGCATCATGCCTTCCTCCTCCACCCCAAGGTCCTACAAGTTGTTCTTGTTCAATGCCAAAGTCAATAAAAGTAGTTGCTCTCATCTCCCTCTCCTCCTAGCCTTTCTCTTTCCCCCCTTGTTGGGGCTTTGCCATAAGGGCCTTTCCCCACCATAACACACACAAAAGCAGTATACCTCGGACACAAAGATGAGGTGACAACCTTCGTTCAAGTTTCCTGATATTTCTGTTGCATTCAAACACGTGGATAGACTTGGACTGTTTATCCTTCAAACCGAATGGCTATGCGTGACAGCATCTGCAATTCGTTTTGTAGAGTCTCCAAGGCATTGACCAACTGATAAGTGCAGAGAAGAAAGGTATGTGTCTGCGTAGTTGCATTTTCACGTTCGAGAGCTGCTGTCAAATATTTTTCATTATCAGCCTTCTTTGAATAAGATTTGACGGAGAAGGTCTCGCTGATGTGATGGAAAAATAACGATTATCAATCGTAACGATCGTAATTGCGCCGTATAACGATTATCAATCGTAACGATCGTAATTGCGCCGTATAACGATTATCAATCGTAACGATCGTAATTGCGCCGTATAACGATTATCAATCGTAACGATCGTAATTGCGCCGTATAACGATTACCAATCGTAACGATCGTAATTGCGCCGTACATCCACACCATAGGGCTCATAAACGCACTGCATGCTTAAAAACTAATTTGCTTGGAAATACACCGTAATTTGTCATAGATGAAATTGTTTCTGAAATGACACATTATCTATACATGGATTACTGGATACAGGGAGTGTTAGCTGCAATAGCCTAGGATATGTATTCGATGATACTAAATGATCAACGAGCTTTCATTGCGCCGTATCTACTTTGTTCTTTATGGATCTCGGGTTGATTGGATGTAAGGAAAATGGATGTTGGTCTTGGAACTTAACAAATGAAAGTTTTACAATTATAGCATGATTTCTAATCAAGACCCTGTTATGCTTAGCTTGTATCAATTGTATTACCAAGCAGTTTCCTGCGTGGTTGACAGGCTGCATATATATTGTCTTGAACATGCTATTCTCTTCTTTCACCGTTTGAAACTCTTTGCTGTGATACTCAGTGAGATTTAGGTATTTTTGTCATAATGTTAGTCCCAGTTTTTCATGCTGTAATAGCAGCACATCTATATATTGGGATGAAAAATTTAACCATGCTTTAGCTCTTCATAGGACGAGAAAGAATTTCCTCTTTGAATTCTTTTTACATTGCCTCCAGGTATTTCTCCTAATGAAATGGACGATGCTGACAATCTCTCGACCCTTCACACTTTATACTCGATGACATTCACGCCTATTGGTACGTATTTGTCTGTTTGTACTTCTTCACCGAGTCTTGTCGTTGTCAATGATCCTGGTACTGATACCTGTTGGGAAATCGAGAAGGCCAACTTCAGCTGAAGAGAGTTGGTGCAAAACCCTAATTTTGAAAGTCAGTGCAGACCTCTAGTAGTATCTTATCTGTCTTTTCGACTCTAGCCTAGTCTGTAGTGAAACGTTCAAAGATTATGAAGGATTAGAAATACCCAGATCGGCGTGTTGCATAGCATAGCATAGTTTATGTTTTCATGCTTCCACTTGGTGTTGACAGTAGTTCACCATTTACGATTGTGTTGAAGGCTGATTTTTATATTGCATCTGAACCGTTTTTGCATTGGAAATTGCTTATTCCTCTCCATTGTAAAGGAAATAGGGCCTACACTAAGACGAATTTTTATTTTGTGGTAAAACTCAAGATTTATCCACCATCGCTTTGTTTGGGGGTTGATGTTTCGATCTGCAAAATTTCAACATTGCGCAGAAATTTGGAGGCATCATTTCTTCATGGTAAATTTTTTTCAGCTTTCTCCCATTAGGTCATGTTTTTGCGTTTCTGTGGAATATTGAAGTTTTTGTTTCATTTGATTCAAAAATTTCTTTCAGGAAAAGTAGCGGTTACCTCCGTACTATCCCAGCGTGACAATCTACGTTGTTTGATGCCGTTTGTAGAACACACAGGTAAAGATGCATCTCTTCATTCAATTTGCCAGTCAGAACTCTTAGCCAACAGATGCCTAATGATTCTTTTATCTCTCAATACTCTCGATATAAGCGATTGTGCCCGTATTGTAACATTAAGGGTTAGTGGATAAGAGTGGCTTATGCAATCACCATTAGGAGGCTGAAGTTAAGCTATATCTAATTAGATTAGACCCCGGACGAGAAACCTCTTGGAGGCCTGGCCGCGCCAGCTCCCTCGTCGTCCTTTGAAAGAAGAGTCGAAATGGGCTCCCATGTTCCCGTGCGGCATGAATGGTGAGCTTGAACGGTTCACCGACGGCTTTACGTCAGGTATCCGGTTGCCTCTGAGTGGACCGACGAAGTGTTTAAAGAGTCATGGCTAGAAACCCTTCCAGCCCACTAGAAATAGATAAATGAAAATTCGCTCCTGAATGAATCCCTCGAGAATATTGGTAGTCTAATCGTCCTATTTTTTTGCGCGTGTATACATGTACTGAGTTGGACGTGGGACGTGATTTACAGTGTATTAACTGGCTTTGTGTTTGGGAAGCGGAGATGTGACCGGCAGAAGACTCGCATGCGCGATGACTTGACAGCAGAAAGGACTGTCGTTTGCCACTGCGCTGCGAGCTGCCGGCGTCGGGATGATCGGCTTGATCTCATCAAGGTACGTGTTACGGTCGGTCACGTTTGACCGTACCGCACAACGAAGAAGTGGTCGTCTTTGCACTTTTTATTCGTCGTCGAATGCTGCATCGATCTTGAACTAAATTTCTAGATGAAGGCGAAGGGAAGACACGGCGATCAGTCTCAAGTAAATATGCTTCTGTGCTGCTGCTATCAACCATTCAAAGTATGTTTCTCGTTTCTTTTTTTCATCTCATCAGCCAGGCTTGGATCCTTCATTGTCATGCATAACTAGGCTATTTCCCGTTTTCACCACCGTCTCAGTGAGTAAAGAATGCTCGCAACTTGTGATTTGCGATTTCTTTTTCGCTCTTCGCCATTGGGGGTTTCTCCAGTCTGCTGAGTAGCGCACCGCCATGTGTTTTCGTTCATACAGCGACTTTCACTCAGATTAATGCTCTTTCCTACACCCAAGCTTGACCGTTCGTATCAAAGATCCTGGAACGTAAAACTGTCAGTCATTCCTCCTGGACCCGTTACATCATCGAAATGCTTTTTTGGTGTCATAAGATGTCAGAAATAAGACAAAATTAAGCTAACTTACCCTGAATATAAGATGTAAGACGTAGGAATTTTCATTTCAACCAATGAGGAATTACAAGGAATGGTGATCAAGGATGAATTACAATTAATGACAACTGAATAGGTAAGGAAGAGTAAAACTAATAAACGAAAGAACAGCAAATTAGTTGAATTGGAGTTACATACTGTTACTAGGATGACCCTCCACTGCCAAGTCCAACGTTGCCAGAATATACCATACAACCATACTGTTCTCGAGCTTTTTAGTGACTAATTTCTTCAAACAATGTGAAGCCGCTCTGTGCAGATACATGTTTATGAAGTAGTGCCGTGGCATTGTGGTTAAGCGTGTATACTCATAACACAGCATTTGTTAGTTCGAATCTTGCACGTGTCGCAATGGAAACACCATTCGTGAGGAAAGCAACGGGAAACCACCTCATAAAAAAACTGCTAATCACTTCTCTGAATAAAAGCTTAGAGCCCTGTCTCTGGTTTCTGCTATGCTCGAAATCGAGTATGCTAAACACCATTTATGAGGAAAGCAACGGGAAACCACCTCATAAAAAAACTGCTAATCACTTCTCTGAAAAAAACTTAGAGCCCTGTCTCTGGTTTCTGCTATGCTCGAAATTGAGTATGCGACGCAGTGCAGATACAACGGACTTTGTCATCCGTTTGACTCTTTTTCGCCCCTCAGCCACTGTAATGTTTGGCATTAGTGTTACCTAGAATATAGATGCTATTTTGTTTGCATTTTCAATGATTTCAATTTTTTAAGACAAATTTCAGGCGTGAAAAATTTTTGCTTTGAAACCACTAATAAGAGCACCATTTACATAAGGAAGTTCAAAAGTAACTACATACATAAACTTACTCTTCCTCCTTGTTTGATGCATAGCCAGTGTTATGAACCCCCTGTCGTTGTCAATAAACACTGTTGGTAAAATTTTGTCGTGCAATTTTCTTTAGTGCATGCAGCATAACGTAATGTTTCGTATTTTTCAGTTTCTGAGAACATCAGATCATTAGAGAAATTTGGCAGCAAGCTGCTAGCAGTACCGAAGAAAGGTTAGCATCGTGTTCTACTGGTTTTTTCTTGTTCGAACATTTTGCGGAAACTGTATAATCTTGTTGTGAAGGGAACTTTCAGTCCTAAACTGTCTCATCTTAGGTTGACATGGAGACGAAACCTTGAGCGCTCCAATCCAAGTGAAATTATGACTAACTTTTTTGCACAAAAGAATGGTGCTGTGATGTAGTAGCTAAGCTTTCGGGCTCATAAGACAGGGGCTCTGAGTTCGAATCCTGCACGTGTCATGATAAAAACACCATCGGCGAGGAAAGCAGCTGAAAACCATCATACAAAATCCACTTTTCTAGAAAAACTCAGAGCCCTGTCTCTGGCTTCTGTTGCCCTTGAAACCGAGTTTGCGACGCAGTTTCTGCACAAGATGATTGGAACACGATGTCAGTAGTCACTGAAGGGTCATCTTCGCAACCAGCTTAATTGAATTGATCAATCAATCGATCAATCAATAAGATGAGTTTATGTAGTTACTGAAAAAATATCTTACTTATTCTGTGAAATTCAGAAGTCGGTGACATCTCCAGCCGATGCAAAGCAGGGATGGGCGAAAACGGTTGGCGACTTAAAAGGCATGAAGTCGTAAAATTCCAGTCATCCTTTTTATGAGACCGAAAGTATGCAGTTAGCTCCAGGACCGCATCAAGCAGTTGCTCGGAGAGCCAGTCAAAGAGAAACCCAGAGAAGAGGAGGATTGCCTCACTCAGACCTGTATAAATCAAGTTATATGTACACTACTCTGATTTGGAACTACTTCATAGCTTTTGCTTTGCTGTTTCTACAGAGGGTGATGCTGTGTTGACAGAACTTGGCCACTACCTTGCACCGTTTGATAGGATCATACGTGTAGATGTGAATGCGATCGTTAACTTAGTGGAATACATCAAAGGGTGCGTTGTGCGATCTTTTTGAAGTATTGCTGTGGTATTTACCCTTGTGCTCAATTGACAGTTTTGCACAATGGCCATTCATCATATCCGCTCGAAGACGGAAAATAAATGAATCTCTATAAAGCCTCAGTATCGTACGCGTACGAACTTTGTCCCAAAAATCATCATTCATTCCTACAACATGAAATTTATCTAACGTCCTGCCTTCTTCTTCCTTTCCTGAATCCTGCAATTTGCCAACTTTCAAATTTAAGATCGATAAACTTGATCTGATCTATCACTCCTCTTAGCCTTTCGCTTTCTTCTTTCTTCCATTGTTGAGACTTTGTATAGGCCACCATGGCCTTTCCCCAACATGACCCACTAAAAAGAAATATATGGAGGGAGTAGTGAAATAACACTGATGCAGAGTACTCCGACTAATAGCTTTTCCGTGATGATGTTATTTTCTGTCCTAGTCAATTGTTTTTCCTTTGATGAATCGTTATATTTTGAATTATGGCAGAAACTCGATTTCCGCATATCCTCGTGATTGCCTTGGCTGAATCTGCTTCCATTTTGCTACAGGGAACTGGACTCGTTCAAGACGAATGCAAACAGTCCAAGAGGCATTTACTCTGCTCTTCGTCTCCTGAAATACATCTGCATAGCTCCGCAACAAGAAGGAGAAGGTAACAATACTCGCTGATGCTTTGCTATCACTCGTATTTGCATCAGGGTGGGAGGAAGAAGTCGGATACGATGTGAATATCCGCATCTTGACAAGCTAAAACCCTTGAAATGTTGTAATAGTCGTAAATGGAATGCTCCGAGATCAATGGCTCCCAACTTCGTGAACTTCACTGAACTTTCAAAAGCTCACTGCTCTTTAACTAGCATTTGATTGTTATTTTATGATCCATAGAGGCTATAATCATTTATGATCGACCTGGATTGGCTTCTAGAGTTGACGATGCGTTGCACATTCGTCCGTATAATTTCAAGAGAAAGATCTGCTCTATTGGCGTTTTTTCATGTTATTGAGTTAGCTACACATCATTCCGCCACAAAACATGTTTTCAGCATTTGATGTACACATTGAATTTTACTTTTTTCGTAGCGGAGCAAAAGGACCTAAAATGGAGTCTTGCGGTGATACAGCTCTTTTCAGCCAACGCGATAGATACGTTCATTCAGCTACTGAATAAACTTGGGGAACGATTGGTAACCCCTTGGAGGCAGAACCAGCCATTTTCGAGTAACCAATGTTTTGTTTTGGTCAACCTTGCTGTCCCTCTTCTGCAGCTCATCCATGCAATGCTAGTGGAGTTGATTGGAAGTGGTAAAGTGCCTTTCAAAGACGCTAGACTGCTTCACGGGGCCTTCATTTTGCACACGATCCTTTGTTCAAGACCTGTGACAGGGCAACTACTCATAACTATATCGCAGGTAAAGGCTCAGCCCTGTTATTTTCCTCCTTCGAGTTGCTTTTTAAGAATCAAACAAATACTCATTGTTAACTTGTCATGTCCAATCTCATCGGTGTCTGTTTGCAATGATTTCACGAGCTTTCATTGTGTTGAATTAAAGCCGTTGTTACGTTTAAGCAGGGCAAGACCTCGCACCTTTTACCCATTGCCATTTAGATTAGTATTCTATTACATGCAGCAATGGACACAGCAATATATTTTAAAAACAGACGCATTTCGCAAGCTTTTCATACCCGTTACAATTTGTTATACTCATCATCAGTCTGTCATAGCTCTGATTTGATTTCTAGGTTCAGTCTGAAATCGTCAACATTCTACTCAAGTTCTCATCCACTACTGCTCCAGAATCGCAGGACGGTGTGTTTAAACTTATCAAGCTCTTCTTCCTCTCGGGGCTGTGCTTCTATTTGTCAAGGCCACCGCTGTCCACTTCGTCTATGTTATCTTCCTCTTCAAGTTCTGGTTGTTCCACGTCGTCCTTCATGCAAGATGTAGCATGAGTTGTTTGCGCCGTATATTCACAGGCTTGTGATGCCCCTGTGCTAGGTTCAGCTACTAGATTTACGTGCTAACATTTCAATACGAAACTTTGTTGAATAGCATGCAAAGTTGTAGAAGACGCGAACTACATTAAATGCATTCGAATTATGCGCTTTAATTCTGAATCGTATCGTTTCAAGACATTTCGCGTATATTCTAATTCGTCAACTCGTTTTCTAGCGTTGAGAGCCAGCCCATGGTACCTCATGTTAAAGGAGCTAGTGCAGTATACCAGCTCTAAACCGCAGGTCAGTCAGTCTTAATGATAGAAGTCACTTCGCTGCTTGCAAAACTCGCTTTTATCAAACTCTATGCTAATTTTTGACGATAGAGAGTAATCGATGGTTACGCCGCCGTATGAGTAAAGGACAAAGCTTGATGGAGGTTTTGACTAGTCTTTTATCAACCGAGAGCAGCAATTATGTGTGCTTTAATATGTAAAATCCGTTCCAATATACATGCTGCTTTTGCCTTCGACCTTTGACTATCAAGCTTCTAACAAGGTGAAGAGATCAAAGTAAGATTATCGAAGGCAAAGGATAGTAAGCAGAACTTTTGCTAGTGGTTGTGATGGTTACGGGCCCAAACAATCCCAAGATATCTAGTTTCGAGAGAATACACCAAGAATAGTCACGTCATATCAGAGGTAGATGGTGATCTTTCAGCAAATATTTGCTACGTCATTTTGAATGACGCGGTCATGTTTATCCTGAATGCTCCTTGCGATAGTTTTTTGTTGTAACTCACCATATTTACCTTTTGGTGATTTATTGAAAGTATCTTTGTCTCGCATTACGATGTCCCAAGTAAACAACTTCTTCCTTCAGGCATTCTTGAGTGGCGTCATATTATTGTCTGAACTGCTGCCAGTTCCCTTTCCATTGAACACAATACAGGTATGCTGACTCTAGAACTATTTTCGAGTCTGCCTAAAGACCAGTCTACACAGCAAAACATCTTCAGAGATTATCAAACATGTATTGAAAATGTTCAGGAGCAAATCTTTGATCGTACGAACCACTCTTTGAAGTGGTTTTATCGTGTGGCCGCGTGGTTAAGGCGCAGTGTTATCATGTGATGTCTATCAGATGTAACAAATGTATATTGAAAAATGTTTAGGAACACATGTTTGATCGTATGGATCACTCCTTGAAGTGATTTATGTTATAGGCGAGACTTTAAGATGAAATAAGCATATTTTGTGAATAAGATAGGAAGGATTTCAAATGCCTCCTTGTTGTTACTTCGTGGAGGCAATGTTGAGGAAGGAAGGGAAAACGAAGAAGGATAATGAGATGTTGTTATGTGTTTGGTAAAGTTATGTTCCTTCATTTTTGAAACAATTATCTTACTTAAAAGTTCGGTTTTTAAACTCTGCTTATCTCTTTGATTTCTCGCTGTTATGTGAATTTGAGGAAATTATTTTTTATTTATAAGCTTTTCCTTTGACAGGATCTTTCACAAGAAGACGTTAAGATCCTTAGTAACCACAGACTGCTGTGGATGGCGCATATTGGTGCCCTTGGAAATGAGATACAGACAATGCTGAAATCTCTTGTTGGTAAGACTACAATACGGCATACTTGAACTGATAGCAAATGAACCCAACAAGGGGGACACCGCAAGCCAGTTATATCTCGCTGCTGGTCCTCCTAAGCCCGGATAGATGGGGAGGGCTGGTTCGAGTAGGGCGGCTAGCCACAAAGATTCCATGCCAAAGTGAGTGAATAATGCGAGCAACCCATGCTCCAACTCGCCTGTATGAAAGTCATCCTGGAAGAAACAAGGTTGGATGAAGAGCTTGCATGACACAGGACGGGGTGGAGAAGAGTTATTCGCAGCAGTCATTCCACTTAAAAATTTCCGTAATGGAAGGAGACGAAGAAGGAGGCAACGGAGAATGAAGGGGAGGATAAGAGGGAGATGCTCAAACTAACATCCTCTTTCAAATACGAACTTCTTCTATGCATTTTATGTAGTTTTCTCGTGAAGCGTGCCATTTTTTTCATATTTGAGTACATTCGCTTTTAGGATCGTGTTGCATTTACTTGCAGCATTCACTGAGAAAGCTTTGTCTTCAACTCTGTGATTTAGGATCAATGACATCTCTCAGTACTATCAGGTTTGCAAGCTTCATTCTTTTACGTCCGGGGTTTTCTTCGCAAGAATCCCTCCTTGTGTGTTAGATTTTGAACTATATCGTAATAAAGTCATATGAGGTCAAATGACGCATTGAAATCCGATATGAATGGAACAGAAAATTAGCAGATGAGAGTAGATTTTCTTGTATGAGCCCTCTGCCAAGTCAATTTGAAATCATTTGACTTTGACAGGGTGTGCATGTCGTACTAAACTAGTGTTTGAGGAGAGCAGACTTTTTGTGGTAATGTCAGAACTCGATATGATACAGACCTTGGGTTTAGATTATACAGTAGTAAATAACGCAATACAATCTATGATAGTTTTTAATTTCTCCGTGAACGACCTATGGCTCTTCATTTCTTGTACAAAATGTTAAAATCATAGATGAAACAATTTCAGAGATAGTAAAGGGAGCAAGTTTTTTGAGTTTTAGAATAGCCAAATTTTTCCATATGGTTTCCATGTGTCATTTTTCATCGGTATTGGTGTATGTAATTTCTAACTGCATCGTTACAGGTTCCTTTGCGAAGCTCTGAATGATGTCATCGCAAAGGTGGTTGAAAGTCAGCGTCAATCAAAAGAAGCTGAAGAAGAGCAAGGACAAGAGTTATCGAATAGCAGGTTTTGTTGCCATTGGTTTATTTCTTTATGCAGTACCTCCGTCTCGTCTAGCCGAATTCTCACTCTGCTTTTGTCCCCATTTCTGTCTCAGCTTTTTTCTGTTTTCGCCAGTTTCTCCACTTATCTTTTGATTTTTCGCATCTTCTGATTAAATCTTTTCTTTCTTGCTTCATTTGTGCATATCTACATCTTCATTCAATTCATGCCGTTGTCTTATTGAACTCTTACAACTTCTCCCTTTAATTTTAACGTCTATTTATTCATTTGTTTTTGATCATTTGAGCATTTTTTCTCTTTCCCGCTGCGTATCCCTTTCGTTCTTACTGGAAACTTACCAGTGTGATTTCAGCTGGCTACATTCAGTAGAATTTAGCCACAACCTTCGTTGAATGTATCAGTTTTGCAGACTAGAATGAATTAATTGTTTCTCGCGATTCTTGTCGAAAATACCGACCTATACGTTCTGAACACCTGACATTATTTATATGAAATCATTCATATTACGTTGGTTGACGTTTCAGTATTTAGCCACCATCACGTGTTGCTTTCTCACTTACTTCCATTTTTAGACTCGTTTGCCTACTTGACTTATGTCGTGTTTATCGCTGCTATTTTATCGACCGTGGTAGATTCACTCGGTTGATTATTAATATAGTCAAGCAACTGTGATATGGGTTTTTCTTTTCGCTGACCTAACTTCTTTAACAGTTCTATTTAACGCAAATGTACTGTTGCTCGAGTGGTGCCGTGGCGTAGTGGTAATAATGCGGACTCACAACACAGAGGTTGTCAGTTCGATTCCTCCATGTGTCATTTTTAAAACGCCACTGGTGAGGAAGGCACCACCTCATGAATTCCACATCCCTAGAAAAACTCAGAACCCTATCTCTGGTTTCTGATACGCTCAAAATCGAGAATGCAACGCAGCACTGTTGCTCTCGATCGCCTTAATCTTGGCATGTAGGAACTTCCTCTACATGTTTTGGTTCCCTTGATACCCAGGCAATCCCTTGAGCTTGAGTCTTGAATGTGCTCTCTAATAGTGATCACACTTTTCCATTAAGTTGTGCTGCTAGGATCGCCTCCCTGTTATCATCAGCCGTTTC
Organism: Pseudorhiza aurosa; assembly: GCA_964026355.1. Lineage (NCBI taxonomy): Eukaryota > Metazoa > Cnidaria > Scyphozoa > Rhizostomeae > Lychnorhizidae > Pseudorhiza > Pseudorhiza aurosa. The sequence continues at coordinate 8,136,381 of OZ032118.1, read as the reverse complement.
CCAACCAGGAGGAAAGCTGGCATTTTTGCACCTGATTCGTCCAGGGTAAGTTTGTTTTTTTTCAGTAGCAGATTCATATTTACCCTTAAGAGATAAATTTTCCCGTTTGACTAACTTAAGAGGCATTTTTCTATGAAGAAAAGTGAGACATTTACGCTGATATTCATTCGTTGGCGGGGCAAAGACCAAAGTATGTATTATGTGTTTAAGCAAGGGTTTGTATTTGTATCATTCTATTGCAATGTATATTTTAGTTTCAACTTTAAGCTACTAATATCGATTTTAGGGAGGAGCAAGGAGACAATGAGTTTGGAGGTTTGGTACGACATATGTTTGATGTTCTTAAGCTGGAGAAGGCATCTATGGCTATCTCTCCCCTGGCTGAAGGGATTCTGGTATGTCAAGCCATGCACTGTTTTATCTTTGCTGTTAAAAACTGTTCGATTTATTGTCTGCCGACTCATTTGATGCTTTTTCCCACTTGAATTGCTATTATATTGACAATAGTACACTAGGCTTATGTTTGATATGATCTGGGACTCCCTTTGAAATCCGCTTCAATTAATATTTCGTATGGATGTTGGTTGATTAAGCACCTCATTTTCACCGATCATCTCTGCGAGTTAGCTACGGATTGAATAAATGTCTGAAATCTTGTTTGTTGATCAAGATTTGTTCATCAAGATTGGTTGTTGGTTCTCAAGTATCTGCGTTGTGGACCAATGTGCAAAGTCAAATGGATAAATGGGTGTAAAATTGACTTGCGTTTGAGTAATTTCCACAATTTTAGCAGTTGTCATGATACCAGTGACGAAACAATCTTACCTTTCAGGGCATTTTTGTATCAGTTTGCGATGCGCAGATTACAATCAACGAATACCAAGACCCATTTAAGCCACAAAATGTGAGTGTTTTTATTGATTTGCAATTTGTCTACGGACACTCATAATTTGGTAAACACTCTGGCCAAAACCATGCCACACAAAGTTCAATAATTAGGAGGCTTTATTCAAGACTTATCTAAAAACATTCGCAATTAAATTCATTGAATGATTTGTTCACTATTGGTTAAATTTTTCCTCTTACTCTTTGATCGCGTTCTTTATTCGTCTTTGAGCAATTCGATGCGTTCAAATTAACTCACTGGTTTCAATATTCAATAACTTCCACTATCTATATGCCATTTATTCTATAATGGATTAATTTATTCATTTTTTGCGCGTGGATTCATCCGTTTCATCCATTCATTCATCCAACCATTCGCCTTCATTCATTTATCCACTCGTCCATGCATCCATTGAGTCTTTATTTGTTTCATTGAGATATTTGATATTTCATGCTCTCTTTATTGATCAATGCTTCATTTTCTCTTCTTTATTTCGTTTGTCATGGTTTTTATTTTCATTTTTTCTAGTTATTCTTAAAGTATATCACTGAGACGTTGAAACATCCTTGTTTCAAATTCTATTTTATTTTTCAGCTCGCAAACAACCTTCCTGACATAGATATGATGCAAGAAATTGCAAACACCGCATTGTCCTTTGTTTGTCATAAGAAGCAACAATATGAACTAATTGCTCCCGCTCTACGTGTACTAATGTCTTACACGGACCATAATCATGGCATGCTCATCTTACAGAAGTAAGCTTATACACGATTTTAATTTCTCAAATGGAGCCAAAAGTAAAATTAAAAAGCCAGATATAATCCGTGTTATGCAATCTGAATAATGTAGTATATGTAATGAAATCTATGTAACATAGTCTGTGCAATGTAATCTATATACGCCGATGATATTGATACACAATTATGGTTTGAAAGACTTCTAGGATTCATGTTTAAACTTATTGTCAGATAATTCCTTGCTAGGCGTTGAAAGTTTTCCTGTTACGTCTGCAGCCGCAAGGCCTTCTAGAAGCGAAAGTGACGATACATAAAAATAATGACGGAAACCTTTGATTCAAATTCAATTTAAACTATAATTACAAACCTCTCTAATACATAGGTAGTTTGAAATTGACTTGCCTGGCTTAGGGTTTACAATATAAAACTAATACAATGGGAAAATAACAAATTAAATGTAAATATATATGAAAGATGGATATTTAATCGATAGAACAGAGCAGGTCTAATAGGGAAGAAGGTCAGGATTGGTCCCAGTTTTATTTCTGCAGCAAAAGATGTAGTAGGAGCAACGAATGGCCATAGTGAAAAGTTTGGAGATGAGGAAGCGTCCATGTTTTGGTTCAATGGAAAGGGATTTGCTCATTTCAAGAAAAGTAGTACAGGAGTTGCTGAAGATACCTAAAGCGCTAATTGAGAGATGAACAAAGTGGACAGATTTAAATTGATTTTTGAGTTCGGACAGGAGAGGGGCATAAATGATAATAATAATAATAATAGTATGAATATTGATATAGCAATCACACTTCAGTGGCTGCTGTTATCAATGTGTGTCCTGTGCCTTATGATTTTGATCATGAAGCCTTAATACGTTAAAAGTTTAATAGCACTATTTACGTGGAAAGTTGCTGCTTAAAGTATTATATTTGAATTGTTTGAAGCGTTCTTTAAGTTGCTTTCCGAATCTTATCACTTTTTGCAGAGCTCTGGATGGAAACGGTGAAAAACTTTACAGCCTCATTGAAAGAATGGAGAAAGATATGCCGTATGTATATTCCCAGAAGCTGATTGTAGAAGCGCCAGCCTTTTTAATGTTTGTCACGTTCCATCTTCTGTAGTGTTTACAGCTAAGATTCTAAGATCAGGTGTGGGAACTTATGTTTCTTTGAAAGTGATGTTTGTGCCCTTTAGACCTCCAGTTTCCAGTAACACCAGAAAGCTCCTATTTATTGCGCCACTGCCTTGTTTCTCTACTACCGATTTCTATTCCTACTCTACTAAACGTCAACTATCAATAGTTATGCGTTTAGTTAAGTTATCTAGAATTTTCGATACCTGAATCCTGCTTATACAATTATATGACATTACGTCATGTGATATCGTATTTTGAGTGTTCCACGAACTTCTACTGAGTTCCTAATTCTCTGAAACAGGAAAAATCAAAGTTCCGGTTCGATTGGGCCTAATCGATAAGCGGATGAACCATCTGTAAAATTTAACGATTACTAAAAGCTGCAAGTAACAGGAATTAAGAATCACAAGCAATTACTAAGTTGTTTGTGTTAAGTTAGCCAGCGTTCTCAACCCAGGTCGTGATATTCTTTTAAGTGAGTTATGTTGGAGAAAGGCCATGGTGGCCTATACAAAGCCGCAAGAAAAGAAGAAGAAGAAAGCGAAAGGCTTAGAGGAAAGAGAGACATCAGATCAAGTTTGTTGATCTTAGATTTGAAAGATGGCAAGTTGTAAGATTCAGGAAAGCAAGAAGAAGGCAAGACGCTCCTTGAATTGTACGTTCTAGGGATGAATGATGATTTGTGGGATAAAAATTGGTGCTTTTGCACAGCTTGACATACCCAATGCGCCAGGACAAGACCTGCATGCATGGCAGTGTTCGTGCTCGTAGTGAAGCATGAGAATTTCACAAGCACCAAAGTCTGTTGCGGCTTGTCGAAACAAACATGGGTGCTCTCTTGCCATGAGATGCCATTAGCCCCCACGTAGAAACTATAACTGTAGATGCTGAAATAAGGGAATTCAATGTAGGGCTCTGCGTGATGTTTTCTTTTTTACATAACAAGGAATAAGGATAATCAAGACGAGGTGATGAACGCATTTTCTACTGCCGTTGAGTTTCTGCGATTGTTATCCCCGATGCCAAGTATGGCTGCGGAGGCTGCTGATGCTGCGCAACGCACTACTGAAGATGAGTACCCGCTCGTTAGTAGAAAAGTCCACATTGCAAATGATAAGTTGAGAAAGTACCTGAGAATGGGGGAGGCAACCGACGATCATCCACTGTCGGCGATGAGCAAAGTACTCAAAGTAAGCATAGTTGATTTATTTGACGTAACACGTATGCAATGGGTGGGATTCTATGGACAAAAGAGTTTCGTAACGACACCCATTTTAATGACGTCAGCTTTTGAGTTGAATGAATGGAGTCAGCAGTGGCGTGGCTTCTCATAAATGCAATTTATCATTGCTTTGGCTTCCAAGAAACTGCATAATCGGGAGAAATGGTCTTAGAAGTTGGCGCCCTTTGTGACGAAATACCTCTAGATGCGTTTTTGGACAGCTGTGTAGGCTCTGGTTCTTTGTATGAAATCTCCTTGTCCCAAGCGAAAATAAAAATCTCCTTTGGGGGTCATGGAAGGATTAAAAATTTCGACTGTACCTGACGAATTTCTTCGACCTGCACATCTTTTGTGCATAAAAAATTTATGCCTAGAAATAGTCAAAGCTCATCGTTTCGATTAGAAATTCTGGATCCGCCATAGAAATTTTGAGTCAAAGAGGGCTTATGATTTTACATCAAAAATTAAAGAAAGTTTAAGATTGAGAATTCGCAAGTTGGAATTTAAAGATCGAAAAATTGCATGAATATTGTTGGACTTTTCAACCTTTGCGCAGGGCCACAGGGGGGATTTATGGGTCCGGGGTCTAGATGAAAGATTATTAGCAAGGCACGCCAATTTTTTCAAAGTTAGTTATTATTCATGGGCTCCTATAGCTATGGGTCCCCAGGTCAGTGACCCTTGTGACCCCACTCTCCTCAGCACTTCCTTTATGCATTCCATTATTGACGTGCCTTTTGCGAAATCCCAGCAGGAAGACCTTTCTTTAGTTGAAAGTACGGTGTGACATTTAATGAATAAACACTCAAATCTTAATCAGGATGTTGGCAAAGAAGGATTGAATGCTGACCCACTTCTATCACAATTGCTATTGTTATCTGAATCACTTCAAAAACCAGATGAAGCACCTAAAGGTTTGTTTTTTGCGACTATATTCCAATACCTGCATATGATTCGTATACCTGAGGTTTCTTCAAGCAATATCGAAAGCCAGTCAATCATTTTTGTAAGCTGTTCGACCTCGCTGTTTCTGCATCCGGTTTATACGATAGTCTCATCCTGGTGCAAGGTGACGGCAATCTTGCCCTCGTGTCAATGCCTTCGTGTCGGTTCTCGACGGCTCCAACTCTGTATCTCTCTAAGCTAAATATCATGCGTCCAGGAAATATGTTCCCTCCTTCTATTATAGAAAATTCGAACCGTTGGTTGGAGAGAGCGCCGAACCACAGTCAAAGAAGACTGTGGGTAAGGTGCCCTCCCATCAAGTTCCAAAAAGAGGTCCACTTTAGGGCATCTGGTTATTAGATGCATTTAATCTTTCTGGTCATAGCCATTGGTCATGACATCAGTGTCACTCAAAGTTTCATCCAGGATCGTAAGTCTGCAAAACGATTGGATATGCACGTCCCTGTAATAGGGTTGTTATAAGGCTGTTCTACGGGGCTAAGACTACCTGACTGTATGAAGAGACGTCCATCAAGGTAAACGCGTGTTTCACAAGTGTATAAATCCATCTTTCAATCAAACAACGATTTACTCTCTGTCGGCTTTACTATTAATTCATACGTACTTTACTATTAATTCAGATTATATTTACATTGTTAGTGTTTTCAAATACTTTGCATAACCGCATTATAAAACTCATCGATTTAAATTGTGCAATCGCGTGTGAAAAATCCTCCTGGTACCAACAGTAGGAGATTGAAGCAATGGTCGAACTATGTTCATAATAGTTGCCAAAGTCACGCTTGGGTATAAGCTTGAGAAAAGCCCCTCTTGACACTGCTTCAATTGTTAAATCCGCTCTTCCAACCTCGACTGAAAGCCTTCTAGAAAGTATGCAACCAGCTGCCAGGTCTCTTGCGAAGGAGGATTGGGTTCTCCTGGTGCTACTTCTTCGCCTTCACTGTATATGCAACATGGTCCGCAGCAGCTACAGACATTGCACAACTCAGACCACTTTGGACTGCAGAGGAAGGAGAAACTAACGACCATCTCAACGATCATTATGATGATGATGATGGTGTAGGCTGCTTTTATCAATGTCACTATTGCATCGGATCCTGTAAATGCTTTCACGCGATCCGAAGCGGCAATGAGAGACACAAAGATAACACTTAAAAGCAGCAATGTCCAATTGAAAATGGCCATGAAGCGTACTCCCATGAGGAAAGCGTAAGGTCGGTGCATCTTCTTCAAATTTCGAAAGAAGTGCCACGCCAATAAAGCTGAAGCAATACCAAATAAAGAATTAATCCAAGTGAAACCAATGGCTAAATTACCCAGTAATTTGCCCTTGTAATATTCCACGACCAGACCGGTGCCTACAATTGTTAAGAGCATCATCAGTGAAGTCAGGCCCATGTGTACCAGTGCCCACTTAAAACCTCTCGTTTGGTCGACTTTTCCCAGCGTAATGCCAAAGTTGCCTGCTCGATAAGCATCTTCGTAAGTCAGCGACCCTGCAGACAAAGGCTCTGTGGTAACTACATTTTCCTTTGAGTCAACGGAATTTGTTTTTTCTTCATTGGCGAATTCCATGTCAATAGCTACCGATTTTTCGTTGGAAATTTCACCGCATTTTTCCTCCGTTTCTTTGTCATTTTTTGAATCGATGTTGTCTCCCCTCTCCATTGTTTGTTGTTGCACTGTCTCGGCGTCGGCTTTCATTTTTTCAAATTCAGTTGTTGAAGAAATATGTTAGGCCTAGTTGGCTCAAAACGTGCAACGGACGTAGATGTTCTATTGCTACGTGCTTCTACCCTTTTTCATTAAACCGATTCGTTATCTTCCTTCCTGCTGTATGTCATTTGGCTGGCTAAAGGCGGAACATACGTCACAACACTACTAGGATGTTGTGAAAAAACCGGACCCGTGGACCAAAGAGCCCTTTGACGGCTTAACTAAGAAGCCCTGTTAGGTATTGTTGTCCAATGTTCAAACAGATCGATTAGAGATTAATATACGACTGCTTAAAAAGATTTGATTATGATGATTTCTCGTAGATGCAGAAGCACAAGATGATGAAGTGTTGCCCCAACCCCAATCGATTCATGAACTTTACAACAAGCGACTTTTTTGCCTCGCCACCCTCGTAGAAGATGACAGGTAAAAGATGCTCATAAATTCGCTTCAAATTATTCCAAGTATAGAATTTGGCAAATCGTATTAGTGTATAATTGTGTTAATGCTGGGATAGGTAGGATGGTTGCAAGTGCCCTTGTCATTTCGTAGAAAAATAGAGATGTATAGATAGCTCAGCCCTTTGTAGCTACAAGCCGATTCCAGTCCGGACATTAAACCCGAACCAGATTGACGGGAATGGCTGCAATGGGGTACCTGTATCTGTGTAGACTCCAGTTGGGAGAAGGCCCTAGAGCAGAGAGGGATGAACTTTAAGTAAGCTCTTTAACATTATCGGTAATCACAACTATGAGTATGTGATAGTAATCAAAGCACCCACTGTGATATGTCATGGACATCGAGTTTTTGGTGGGAGGCCCCCTCGACGGCGACAACTAGAGCAGGGGATGTCACGAATGTACGTCTGTGATTGACGTAAATCACGCGGGAATCACCACGATATTTAAAGGGTCAGATGCGTCGTATGCGTTATACCAATAATTAGGCCGTCAGTATTGAGAAATAGATCAATCTCAGAAAGGTATTCAAAGCCATGCTTATCGGACAGTTTCCTCGTTCTTCCTGTCAATTGTCCTGTCCTGTTACTGTACATTTGGGATTCCTATGCTATACGTCGCAAATAACAGGCGGTTCCTCTTACGTAACTGAAAGTTTCCTATGATGAGCAATGTGGTCCATTAACACGGTTGAAGGCCTCAGAGCTACCAATCACCCTTTGGAATACAACTATTGGCTATTTTCGTCTAGGATTACATTACTCTCCCCACCCCCTGATTCCAGTGATTCCTATTCGTGAGGGAATCCCCTAACAACGTCAGGTCGAAGTCAAATCCTTCTCTTGCCATTCTTGGTGAAAAGGGCAGCGCCCATCTCCGTTTCCGTAGCCCTTAGGCCACACAGCTGATCAAATTATAGAGATGTGATTGAAACTGCATTTAGACGTTGTAACACCACGTTGCGTTGATGCCGTACAGGTGCGCAGGGTATTTTTTATGGAAATAGAAAAAGCAGGGATTCTAGCTTGTGGCCTTTTTGAGTTGATGTGACCTACTCTTGTTTTCTTTTAATTGTAGGTTAGCACCGATGCTTTGGTTTTTGTCTCTTCCTCCAGAAGATGTCGAATCAGACTCTGACATGGTATGCATTCTGCATCTTACTTTTCCACAGCTTACTATTGTTGGCCTTTGGTTTCCGTTTGTTCATCATTCAGTGCGCTTATATAAGTTTCATAGAGATAGTAATAATGAAAATAAGAATGGCAAATTTGTTTGTGGGTAAGAAACTTCCGCAATTGAAAAATTCCTTTATTAATGTTTGCCCTGCAAAAGAAAGGCATTTGAGAAGGAATATAAGAATTTCTGTAAAGTTATGATACTTTTTATATTTTGGCATGTTAAGATGTTTACAATAGATAAATAATGTTTACAAACTTAGCAAAAGCAGGTGCATTGTCACACATAATTTCACTAAGGGGTAGGTCATTAAAAGCATTTTCCCCATATAGAAGAAGCCTTTCCTCGCACCTCCTCAATTCGAATCCGAGGAAAGCATGCAGTTCACTTATTGTTTCTCGTTTTCTGTTTGTAAGAATGATCCTATTAGCTATTGATTAATCCCCGTAATCTTTGCTATGTAAAAAGAATTATACATCCTTGTGTCAAAGTAGAATTGATAGGAGAACAAATCTTCAACTACAAAAACGTCCTCACCCTCGCCCTCGCTCTCTTACTCGAAACTAAACTGCTTCTCCAAAAAACGATTAAATTCCGCAAGACGTCAAATTAGCAGCATGTCCATTCCTCTTCAGACCTTCCACATTGAATAGTCTAAAAACACAATTCCATGTGAGACAATACAACTAACGAAAGTCAAAGCGTAGCATTATGTAACTATCTAAGACAGTACACAGCTGAGCGTAAAGCGTGACACCTTGTGTTTTTAACGTTGTTGTTCTTAGTCTATTTACGTCCACCGAAGGTAAAAGTTGATTTGGAAGCTATTGCTGAGAAATACTGCCCTGGGTTTAATCTGAAAGAGGAAGTCGAAAAGGGATTCATAACCACAGACGAGCAGTCAAAGAGAACAAAGCGGTATGTGAGTTTCAATTTCTGTCCTGGTGTGCATTAAGTAGTGAGGAATAGGTCTGTCAATGAAGGAGCATTGCAAGAGAGTGAATGGTAATGAATGAATGTATGAACTGTCGAGGACTAGGCGACGCGGCAATCAAGAAAAGCAAGTTGATTCAAAAACAGAAATATCCATAAGAGGATTGCTATGAAAAAGGAGAAGGTTCAATTATCTCAACATGTCTTTATCAATACTGGGCAGAAGCTGCTTTCAAGAGGGAATTTTTACTCATCAATGAGATTTCGTAACGAGTGCTCTATTGCTACACGCAAAGAACATGATTGCACTCGAAATCAATATGTGTATCGTGGCGCGGAGACGGTAATCCTCTATGAAATCCTTATGTTAAGAAGAGAATAGTTGTAAAAATTGACTGACCGTCTCTTTCTGAATTGTTAAGATGATGATTAGTTGTAATGAAGACTTGAAGCTGATAATTCTTAGGTTATGGAATAAAGCCATTCAGCTTAATGCTGCTGTGTCTATTTTGTCACTTACATCTGCATTAAAAGATTTAGTGCAAACAGAGAAGATATTCTTGTCCGTCGTTGGATGCATCACATCTTTTGAATTAGCTGGTTGGCTATCGGATCTGACCAGGCTATCGGGCTTATTTCATTCTATTTCTAACCGGCAATGGATTCTAGGAGTATTAAGCATTGGAGAGCACCTCGTTAGACAGTGACTTGCTGAGCTATGGAATAGTGAGGACGGTGGCAAGTTCCTTTGCTCCCTGCCAATTGTCCCTGGCTTCACACTAGCTACCCGATTATGCACTGTTAGAAAGATAGTGAGAGAAAGTTCAGAAACGTGGCTGAGAGAGGATCCGAGCCCTGTACCTTCAGCACAGAAAGCGTGTGCTCAAAGCGCTGCACAGTCTATCCCCCTATGTATACTAATTACGATAGCAATTGCAATAGTGACTTTTTTCAAACTTCATCTTTCCATGATATATCTTAAATGATGCAAATGCGAATCTCAATGAAAGATAATTTGTCCCTGACTGGTTTACAAAATTTTTAATATGTAGATAAAAGAAGTCAATATTGCCAACATTTATTGATAAGAAAAGAGTTCTGGCTTGGAATGTGATTTTCAACAGAATGTGCAATGAGTGGTGCGGATGATGATTGAGAAGATTTTGCCATGATATAATTGAGATGGCGTTGGTAGATGTCTACGACTTCTTCCGTCTCCAGAAGTACATTTGATAATGATAATGATAATAATAATAGGATATATTTAAAGTGGGTAATATACAATAATTAACAATGTGTTAGTTGATTTTTTACAGTAGGGCCCACAAAAAAGTAAAAGTAGCTAAAACAAAAAAACAAAAAAACAAAATAAAAAAACAAGTAGATAGTAATAGTTATGATCATATTGGCAAAGGGGATTATTTTTACAGGATGAACACTTCCAACATTAAATTACTCTGTCCTGTGTCCCAAACCCTAACGAATTTAACATAAAATTGTATTGCGTTAGAAATGCACGAAAAACTTCATGGCAAAAATCAAGGAGACCTTATCAGACAAGGAGATAAAAAATTTTTATGTAGCGGGATCAAAATCGTATCATTCACAGTACTTCTTAAGTTTCCAACATGCTTTTTGTGTACCAAAGTAAGATTCTAGGAATGTTTTTCATGGATTAGACTGCGTGTGGAGTACCATGATGCTATTTCTGTCTGACTGAATCGTATTCTTACGTTACAAAGGTCAAGGAGAAAATTCGATCCGCTGGTGCATGGTAAAGGCGATCATGTTGATGACCTAAAGCGGCAAAGACTAGATGGTATGGTAAAATCCAGAATTATTCAGATCCCTCGTCGTATTTTGCTTATTAAGGTTCCTTTTTAATGTTCTTTTAAGAATGGATGTCATACCTGTGTCAGTGAGTATGAGAATTATTAAACTCAGTTACAATCTCATGAAGTTATCTACGATGCAGTTTTAACAATGTCCATTTTAGTATGGTGATTTTATTATTTTCATGCACGATGACTTTATGTTATGGTCGTGTATCTAACTTAATTTCAGAGTTAACTGCAATTTTGATTTAAGTTTTATCAAAATTAAGCCTGCCTTGTTCTATTTCTATTGATAAACTTGAAAACGAGGTACTGTTACGCGCATTATAATGATGATGATTTTTAATCATCAACGAATTGTTTCAATTACGGTTTTGTCATTTGAAATTCTTATTTAGTAAGCATGCATGTTTATCAAATGATTCTTTCTAATCTTAAGTCTCCTGGCTTCATCGCGGCCGTGGAAGTTTCAGGGGCCGCGGGCGTGGTTTTGGGCGCGGTTATGTTGACATGTTTCGTTCAAGAAAGCAGAATACAAGTCGACCACCTTCTATGCACGTCGATGACTTCATTGCCATGGAAAGTAATGCAAGCCCATCTGATCAACAAGGGAAGCAGCAAATTAAGGTTTGCTTTATTCTGTGCTTTGGATGAAAGCTCTTTCGTAGAAGAATTCAACTGAACTTTTGCCGTGAAGTAAAATGTATTGTGTGAACGAGTAATGCTTCTAAGCAAGAGATTAACAATGCTTTACGGTGTAAAATAACGCCTAAACAGTAGGCCGTAGTGAATTCTAATTTATCAAAATTCAATTTCGTTCGCAATGGTTTCGCTTTCCGTCGTCTTTCAAGAGGCGAAGGTATTCCCTGTAAAGCTAATTTCAAATGCTTCAACTTTGGGACTGACGTCAGCGTCAGCGTTGTTTCCTTTGATTCTGAATCGAGGACGCAACGAAATCGAAATGACGTAATGACGTGGGAAGAGGAGCACGATGGACACTTTTCGTGTTACATGGTCCTTTACGTCATACTTGCTTGCACAGCAGAAGAGTACAGAGTGCTGTTTAATGGGATCTTTCATCTTTGATAGAGCTCATTTGCTGGACCTGTCAGAACAGCAACAAGTGAGCCGCGATTTGCTGGTGGATTTAACAACTCGGATGGGAGATGGGCCACTACAGCTGCTACTTCCTTTAGGAGACAAGGTACATTATCACTTTCTGATACATTTCGACAAGTATTTCTGCATGCCTGTATGTATGTATGTGTGTATGTATGTATGTATGTATGTATGTATGTATGTATGTATGTATGTATGTATGTATGTATGTATGTATGTATGTATGTATGTATGTATGTATGTATGGCTATATATGTATGTATGTATGTATGTATGGCTATGTATGTATGTATGGCTATGTATGTATGGCTATGTATGTATGTATGGCTATGTATGTATGTATGTATGTATGGCTATATATGTATGTATGTATGTATGTATGGCTATGTATGTATGTATGGCTATGTATGTATGGCTATGTATGTATGTATGGCTATGTATGTATGGCTATGTATGTATGGCTATGTATGTATGGCTATGTATGTATGGCTTTGCATGCATGGCTATGTATGTGTGGCTTTGTATGTATGTATGCATGCATTACTGAGTGAACGTGTTACAAGCAAGGGGGACATAAGAATTATAGTAACAAAATAAATAGCAGAAGAATCAAATTACGACTAACTAATTAGTTGAACTATCCATCTACTCAGCTGTACCATGTACTGAATATTTTTAGATGTGTAACTATTTTGCTTCTTTTGCCACTAACAGTATTTATTGAAGCAGCAAGGGTAATTAAATCTCTCGTATTCGTTACACTTTCACTCAGTTCTGCGGCAGTCCTTCATATAGTTAGATATGGGTATTCCTTTGTTGCTCATTGGTTGGTTCAGACGTTGATGTTGCTGTAGTTGTGCCATGGAGTACGTCATTGAATAACATTGCCTGCTTATTGGACGAATAGTTTATGAGTTGAATGGATTGCAATGATGTGAGTAATTTGTCAGCGTTTTTTAGTTTTCTGTCTTTGGTTCTATATCTTGGTTTGTCAATTAGTTGTTATTCCTATTTGTTTGATCGTATTAATGTACGCTAAATGATTGTATATTTTTCCCGTGTGCAGAGAATATTGACCACCTAACTGTGGAAGAGTGACTGCTGTTTCAATATCCCCCTTGTTACTATGAATAGATCTTCACCTTTCTCGTCTTTTGTGTATTATGGTCGTGTAGATTCGTATTGGTGTATGACAAGGTAGTCTTGAGTAATCATTGTTCGCTGCGTAATAGTACCCTCGGACTGTGATGAAATGAGAACCCTGGAGGCATGACCTCTTAGCTTTTTAAGGCCACTCCTCTCAGATGAGCTGAAAACGAGAGATACATTTTTACAGCAATGATAGTGCTTCGAATGAAATTGTACCCAAAATCATACCAAAGGCTTTTTTTGTTTCACATAGTGATGGCAACAAACGACAGCTGTTCGGACATTGCGTTTCGGTCCTTAGGTTGTGCATGTTTCTGGATGTGTACTAGTCCCTAGGTTATGCATGTCTCTGGATGTGTACTAGTCCTTAGGTTGTGCATGTCTCTGGATGTGTACTAGTCCCAAGGCTGTGCATGTTTCTGGATGTGCCATCTATCGGTCCACTCAGGAGTAATTGGCTACCCTAACTCACAAAACTGTGACTCTGAATAGAACGCCTCTACCAAAGCCCTTCCAAAACCATGTGTCAATTATGGGATCCTACAAGTCATCTTAAAACAACTGTGCCAACACCGGTTTTACGAGCAATAAATTGGCTTCGTACCCCTTATGTAATAGCATTGGTCGTATCCACTCGTTGTAGCATGACTGTGAGGTAGTTCTCGTATACGAGTGGCGTACGGGGCACCGTTGTGAAAACAGCAGCTGGTGGACATGAAAAGTGTTAACAAATCTGATATGATCAAGGGTACTTAAAAAGACAATAAAGCAAAACCAAGATGCTACTAAGGTCCGCGAGAAAATTTTTGAGGAGGACAATGCTTACGAGACCATTTGTCAATTCGATCAAGTATATGGTCAAACGACGACCCACTAAAATGGATTAGAGGTTGGAATGTCAACATACTTCAGTCATAGAGGATGATGACCAATAGCAAATCAGTCATTTATTTCTTATATGTGAAAATCGACCTTTTATTAGTGGTAATCATAGGAGAGCTATTTATACAGGGTAAACCTTGTCAATACTACAAGTGCTTTAAGGCCCTGTCTAAAGTTAACAGTACTGAAAATTTAATGAATTGCATCCTAGATATGTATGTCCTATTCAAACTCAAAAAGCAAGATTTTTTGAGTTGCAAATTTTCACCTTCCTATTTAAATAGTACTACCGTTTAACATGTAGTTTACTTGATTCCTTGTAGACGATCATACGCAGATGAACAGGGCTGGCTTTGGTACATGGAGTGGGCAAAGCACTTTTGCACCGCAGTACGGCCGTGGTAGTGGTGGATTTGATAGGGGAGGGTATGTAGCAAATCTCACCATGTTTACCAGCAGTACATGCCGTCAGACATTTTCTCAGAAACTCTTCTATCGGCAAATAATATTTAGACGTTGGTAGAAAAACCGTGATGATTTCGGCACCCTTCGTCGCTAAGTAGACCTTTCTTACGTAGCTTTCTTGCGTAGCATTTCTCACGTAACGTTTCTTACGTAGCATTTCTTTTCTCCATAGTTCAAGCTGGAGTCCTCAGATCCCATCACCATACCGAGGTTAGTTTCAAATGTCCTGGTCGTTTCACAGTGGTTTGTCCGAGCCCCTCGGAGAGGCACTGAATGTGTCATGTGAATTTGCAGCATTTCATGAACTGTATGTAAATAACGAACCGTCTGCCAGAAAGGGCACCTCTCTCATCTTGACTGCCCTTCTTTCCTTTTTAGCGCCTCGAGAATCTCAGTCTGCTTATCCTCGAAACAGTTTTAGAGGTGGATATTGGGCGGGTCCGAAGCCTAAAGAAGACAACAGGTAAAATACGCTAATGACAACGCTCTTGACGTTTGTCCACAGAATTGTTTCGATGTCGAGAATGCGACCCTACCTGATTCTATAGATATCCAATAGATAAGATCATACAGAGTAACTCCAACTCACGGCTTTGGTGACAGGATCATGAAAGTCCAGGTCATTGCTATTCTTTCGGCCAAAGTTTAATCCTTATAGATTCCACTGATACTTTGGTGGTCCTTGCAGATTGGTTGGAGAACGTTTAGCGTTGGCAGGGCATGTTGAGTATTCGATAGGATTCGCCTTCTTTACATGTGACTGATTTTGGATCTAGTTACGTCATCGAAGCGCATTGGAAGGCCAAAGGCTGTCTTGAGTCAAAGACTAAAATTTCTGTGTAACAATATGTTGCTCAGTGCTGTGTCAATAATTCGTGAGATATGCTGTTGCATGGTCTATATGTGAGGGCATCACTTACGTTTATCACTAGACGTAACTACCACTCGTTTGTTCCAAATACGTTTCCATCAAATTCTGTCTCAATGTGCAAACCTGTTTGCGTGTCCTGCGCAACACCCGAAAGTATCTTTTAGGATACTGTGGAGTTGTGCTTATCCGAGAGTGTCCTGGTCCTTGCTCTAGATTTGGCCCCACCTCGTGATTCCTACGCCTGGAATCACAACGAGCTTGCGATTCTCCTCATCAAAAGCGAAAGTGATGTTTGAGGTGGGGTTTGAATCACCTAAAAAGGTCATGCACTAGTTTAGCACGAATATGTCGATACAAAAGGACTTCCTCTTTGCCACAAAATGACGAGTAGCACTTGCCTCCATAAAAATGCATCTTAATCAGTAAACGTGCAAATGTTGTTTTGCAATTACGGGTTCGTGCTCCTATTTTGTGTTCCCTTGATATCTGCTGAAGTTATACGCTTTCAACTCTCGTTATTTCCTCTTTGCAGCCGATTTTTCGCCGGTGGAGCTTTCGGAAACTACCGTCAAAATCAGGGTAATGGCCGAGACGGATTCGGCAAGCACATGCGAACATTCACAAGATGACGTCATCTCAGTCATCTCAAGGAACCATTCAACTTCTGTTAGAATCATCTGATTCTTGTGCAAATATTTGTGTCTTGCTTACTTGGCGTTCAACTCTATAGACTAAAAAATATATGTTTTATCTGTATCTTTTTTATGAATGGTATCATTTTTTCATCCTTCATTGAGAAATTTATTTGAGGTTTAACCCTGTCTAGTGAGGGTTGGGTGGCAACGCAGTGTTGTAGTTGTGTGAACTCCTAACACTGGGGTATTGGCTAGAATCCTGCCCGTCTCGCGTATCAGAGAATCATTTTATCAGAGAAGTAGGCAACGAGAAACTACCACATTAGAGACAATTTCTTCAGAAAAGACTACGGTTTCTTCTACACGGAAAAATCGAGTCTTCTAGGCAGTTTTTTTAAGAAATCCGCCCCGCAGAGGGAAGTTCGAGGTCCTTTCTCTAGTTTCTACTACCCTGAAAATTGAGCATACGTTGCACTGATGTAAAGAACGGAAATATTCACTGCGAGTTTTTCATTTTGCACTGTTTACTGATATATGATAAACGCTGCGCAAGATTGCCGTTGGCGTATTCCCGCTGATCGCTGCGTCGTGTATCCTGCATCCTGTTATTCATAGCAAGACATTATGCGGATAAAATGGAAACAATTTTAGTGAAATACATTTCCAGAGCATACAAGAAGTGTTAGCTTTTGAATGCTTTTCAACTCAAAATTCCATGAGAACTGTGTAAGTTGCTTTTACGTTTCATGCATCATAATTCGTTCTAAGGAAGGGCATATATGCTGTCATGATGAGAATTTTAAAGAAACGTATCAGTCATTATCCATCACATCTGTCAAAATTGTGTCAAGAAATTGAAGAAATTAGGTTTTTCAATCAAGAGATCAGTGGTTACAGAATGATGCATACAGAGGTTTTTCGAATCGAAGCTCAGATCCATTGAAATACAGCACTTTCTCTAATTTCGGTATGTTTTTTATTTTTCAACTGAAGTTTATCATTGAACATTGACGCAATTCAGTTTATGCAAGTCTTTCTTTCTTTGTTTGCATCAGACAGAATGTTTTTATCTGTGGGTCCCCAATTCAATCTCTCTTTATAAGACTATAACGTCCTTTTGTTGTCATTAGGGTGTTTAATCATATCAGTGTCTTGGACAACCCGCTGACCTCAGGAAATAGGAACTGTCGAGTCGTCATCATCGTCGTCGTCGTCGTCGTCGTCGTCATTCCCTCATCCGCTGATGAAGCGGAATTTAAGATTAAAAGTATTCCGGAATATTTTTTCTAGCAATCTTGAAGCAGTAATCTTTCGCTGCCTCAGTCGAACTTTTGTATCCTAACCAGCAAGTCCCGCTCCACCGGCTTTTTCTCTAAGACCACTTGTCAACATAGTAGAGTCCAAAGGCTTGTCGGCTTCAGATTTATGTGTGGTGACCCGCCAGATGGTAGAATGATTTAACTGCCATGCATCGAAAAATCAGTCATTTTTATCGATAACTCACCGCGATGAATGCTTTGAACAGTCAAATTCCATTTGGTAATGAAATGAGGTGGTCCCGTTTTGTTTGTAGGGTACATTGGATCTGTTGCTATTATTACGAAACGGCAATTTCACCTTAGCCCATACCTTTTGCAATCTAGTTCGCTGCGCTCTCCAATATGGTGGCATTAGATACTCGTAGGTGTTCTAAAGAAACATTCTAGTAGAGTACGAAATGCCTTGGTTTTACATTTCAACCGGACTGGTATTTTTAATCCAAAAATAGCTATTCTCGAAGTTATAGAGCAGTGTACGTCATGAGTTTAATTCTTTGGTTAGCTTAGTTCCTTTCTTAAAGCCGCGTTCTGTAATTAGCACAGTATCTGACTTGCGTTAAGTATGGAATCATTATACCTGATCGAAGAAAGTCGTGGAATGAACGGCTGCTTTCGCTGTCAGAAAAAGTCAACGGGCTGCAAGTAGAGTCCTGTATCTGTGCATACTATGGATAGTAAAACATTTTAAATCAAAGGGCTTGTGTTACTGTGAGGTGATCCCATGAGCTAGACAAATGAATTTTGCTTGCTGTTTTTGGTAACATTTACTATATATGGCGCACTACTCAGGCCTTAATGGGCACTTTGGCTGGTGCTTTGACAAGTGTCTATTTTTATATCGCCAGCATCTATTGGTTTCCTTCTACCTGCGTCATTCTTTGTTTCAATTAACTCTTCTCTAAATCATTACCTCTTTCATGGCCCAGTGGTAGAATGCCCGCTTTGTACCCAATATGTCTGGCTCGATACCCGACCGGGTCATACCAAAGACTTTTATGATAGCATATGTCCATTCCCTGCGCAGCATTTTGGGAAAGAGCATGCGATCTAAACACAGTGCCAAGAGGTAACTAGCCCTCAACTGTAGCATTAACTGTGCTTGCACAGCTGTGTGGCCCTTAAGCTAACAAAAGGGAGATGGGTGATCACCCTGCTCGCCGAAGTGTTGGGGCAAGCAGTTTTGCCTCGGACTATCCGCTTGTTTCCATTGTACCCTTCCATTCTGTTCTTATCTCCTGACTGCATTACGTAATCCTACTTCCTTCGTTTCTCATCAGGTTCTCCGAGTTCTACTTCGTTTTAACTCCGAACAAAAAGCACGATCAAGTTCGTGAACACAAAAAAGGCTGATGCTTGAATACATCGGCGCTGAAAAAAAGGGTCAGGCCCGCACAAGCAATTTCAATTGAGATGGCGTGACAATTTTGAATAAAAAAAGGTACGAGGGTACAAACTTTGGGGAATTTTACGAGCTGCTTTTAGTCAATGAAATTATATCAAAATCATATCCGCTGTTCTTTCCCCTTCTAGTTCTTCACTGAGGTTAATCTCAAACCTTTCTTGTCTTCTGGCATAACCCTCTGAAGAATCCCACCCGCGTAACCGCGTGATCAATGTGGCAGTATGTAGCCAAAACTTTCCCGTTTCAACATAGCTACTCACTATATAATGTACACATTGTGCATAGCTACGCTTAGTAAGACGTCCAGACTACCTGAACCATACGTCTCTAACGTGATAATATAAGCATCTTCCTTTGCGTCATTGGGGAAGATTTTCGGTGCCGGATGAAATTACGATCATTTTTTGATTGATTCAAACAGTTGTTCCCCTAATTCAATGAAGCCAAAATCGGGCTTATATTGAAGGCGGAGCCGTTTATTATCTTAGTATCATGGCTTATACCTCCACACTCTTTATCAAATTTCGCTGATTCTCTTCAGCAGTTTCTATTTATAGAGTCTTAGAGAATGTCGCAAATAGGTTAGGTCGCAACATTGTCTTCCACTCTTTCCTATCTAGAAACAGATGCTGGCTTACATGTTATAGTGAACATTTTGAGCAGTAGCATCACCACGATATTCTTAGCCTTCAATTTTACTGTAGGGAGAAGCACCTTAGTACTATGAAACTCTAGCTGTGTGCCCGAATGGTTAAGACGCAGTGTTGCGAACCTTGTGAGGTCTTCTATCCTTGGTTCGAGCCCCACCGCCGGAACCATTTTACCACAAGCCAACAGTCAACTCAGCTGTCCACCCTTCCGAGGTCGGTAAATGAGTGCTCAGAAGTAACTCTGAGGACACGAACACTGGACACACATTGATAACAGCTAATCTAAAGTTGAAGTGTTTCATCCAGTATAGATATTCGTAGTTCGTTCGTTCGTCCTACCAAACCCTTCATCACGTCATTTCGTTAAAATAATCAACGGAAAGATTAACCTCCGATACAAGACTCTTCTGTGTTTTCTTTAAA
The DNA here is from genome assembly GCA_964026355.1 of Pseudorhiza aurosa. Classification (NCBI taxonomy): domain Eukaryota; kingdom Metazoa; phylum Cnidaria; class Scyphozoa; order Rhizostomeae; family Lychnorhizidae; genus Pseudorhiza; species Pseudorhiza aurosa. Next base: position 8,116,405 of record OZ032118.1, on the reverse strand, counting down.
AAAGGCAGAACTCCGTGGGGGGAGGTTTGATACCACCATTGCTCAGGGCGGGAGGCATTTCTGGGACACATTGGTACCATGTCACTAAATCAGTGAGCCAAAGTGTCCCAGAAGTGGCGAAGACTCACTGAAAGGTGTACAAAAAATGTTGAAGGCTACTTTGAAAATATGCAGTGAAAATTAGATTGCTATATTTGCTGTCCTCTTGCATCCGAAGACATTTTGGACGGCCCTCGTATTATATTAGATTTGATGTGGTGATACGCAATTTCTGGTGGTATTCACAGTGAAAATCTGCTGTTGTGTCAGGATGCAGTATCGTCTCCGTCAAACTCTCTCAGTCTGAGAGGTCCAGTCTACTTCAGTATGTGCACCCTTGAGACCACGATACAATGTCTTTAAAGTCAGTAAGCGTGCATTGAAATTGGCATCGAGACTGCTGATTGTTTTTGCTTCGATTTTTAATAACTTTTGGCTGTCATGATTGTGGTGTGAATTCTCGCAAATCCTTTCACGATAATGCTTGAATCAACTTGAGTGTTTGTTTGCGTATCAACTAAACTGAAAGCATCATCTTGTTTGAATAGAGTTTATTGTACTGGGAAAACTTCAAAAAATTAGATGCACCATTTATAGCTTCTCTTCAGTTATCCAACTATGATGATAAGAAGCTCTTTTCAGAATGACCAGTTCCTTTTTTCACATAATGTATGAAGAAGTATTTTGCAGTTGCCTCTTACTAATATCACGATGAAGCGCCGTTTTATCAAAACTTAATTAATCTGCCGGTGCACGTATTGAACCCTCCCTTTTTGAAGCGAGTCTCTTCCGCTTGAAAGGAAATCAGAACTTGCGGAAGGGAAACATGTCTTGGTCGATTTACCAATACCCCGCAGCACTCCAACAACCTACTGTGTGGAGGAGCTTGTTTGGAGGAGTAAAACAAATTTACAAACTGAGATAAATATTTGGATCTGAGTCGTGTATTCGAGTTTCCAACAAGTTACGAATAACAAGACAACTGCTAGTGATTAAGATTAATCTCAAACCCGATTCGCTGCGATTGGCTTTGCTTTCAATGAAATATTGATACCTTTATTCGTTTTACTTTCCTTATGTACCTATGAGAAGCCATAGCTTCATTTGTCGGGTAAGGGAGGTGCGCCTACGGGGGGGGGGGGGTAAGCACGTCGGCTATTAAAGCTTGATGGTCTTCCTAAAACGACCAAGAACAATAACGTGAATTTCAGCGAACAGATTCATTTCCTTAGCCGAATCGAACCGACTTGAAAACAATCTTCGTTGGATTTTCAATCCACCTGGTTTCCAACACAAAGATAGCAACACAAAGACATCAAAAGTTATATTTCTTTGTAGACATAATTACCAAAATTATTTACATGTAGTTCTACTTTTTAGATTCTACAAGATGGGTTTCCAGCCAGATATATCCTAATGTACTGCAATAATCAGTTTCGTCGTTAAGATGCTGCATCGTTTAGCTTTTCTTCTAAATGTTTAAACTATCCTTCCCACACCGTGAAGTTGCATGACTGAATACGTTTGCTTTGGTAGCGAAATATAAAAGCTGTAGTTATGGAGGTAAAACGCTTCTCGAATAGAAGGCTAGTCCGCCATCGAGATGATAAGCTCTTCGTTATAGAACCAAGTGTCTCGACCAGGGGGACGCGTTCTGTAGATGTCTTCCTTTTTTAGGAAGTGATGCAGCCATAAAGATGCTAAGTCCACAGTATCACAACCTGGACAGGCATGCCCTAGATTTTCGTTCTTAGATTAATCTCATCAGGTTTTGACTCCATCATTTTTGCAGCAAATTACGCAAAGCGAGCACAAAGCAATTAAATCATGCAGCTTCACAACCTGAGAGATGCTAGGAATCAATTAGACTATCACGACAAACGGATCAGGCAGGAATTTAAGGATTATGAATTGCCTCGTCTAATTTCTCCGGTCTACACTTTGTAACTGTACGATTATTCTGCACTAAGAGCATGTCATTGTTGACCAAACTTATCTGAAAGTTAATCGAATCACAGAACTTTATCAGGTATAGCGCATAATGAATCCTCTCAATTTCAGATAGTTTTGGAGATGCTTTATTTTGGTCTCTTCAGTACAACATATTTATCGTGTTATCGAGTTTTGCGTGGAGCCATTAATCAACCCTGAGAGATAATTACCACCTCGCTGAGCAATAGGTCCACCAGTATTATAAAAACATAAGATACCTCAGAAGCCATCTTTTATGTCGTTCATGTTAGCACCATTTTGTATCAGAAGTTCTGCTGCCTCAAAATTGCCATACCTTGCAGCGACCTGCAGTGCAGACTGGCCTTGCCATGTTCTTAGTTCAATATCAGCACCGTGGTCAAGAAGGAGTTGTATACCTAGCACGTTCCCCGTGGCACAAGCTTGATGTAGGGCTGAAACGCCTGGAGGACGCATAGCGTTGACCTCGACACTGCCATTCTCTAATATGTTCTTAGCCGCCTTGATATCGTCTCTTGAGATGGCGAAATGAAGGAGATCCTCTTCTGTTGCGGACGACTGCCGTAGTTTCATGCGCCTTATCAACGCTCGCGGTGAGTCGAGTCCGCTGTCTTTCTCCTTCTCAGCAGCACGCTTCACTTCCCTTTTGCCTTGATCCTTCTTCGAAAAGTAATCTTTCCATACCTTTTTTAATGATTCTGCTATTGATTTGTTTTCCCCTTGGCTTGCGCCCATTTTTAATGTCGCCGGTACTGTTTGGCGGCGTTGAACGAAACGCTGACTGGAAATATAGGCAGCGTAATCTGGGTCATCCTCTGGCGATATCTCCCCCATTATGCTTCTAAGCTAGATAAATTTTCGCTGTTACCGCCAGTGGAGTAGGTGATATTTTTGAATGTTGATCGCTGTGTCTCAAAATTCCGTGGTCGCCTGTCTTCCAGAATCACCGTGTTTCTTCACCACAAATTGTAACGCTTCTATCACCAACAAGTACTCGAGCGAGTAGACCTTCTTTGCAATTGCTGTGACAAACGACTACTGCGTCATCGATGAATAGGGGTGGAACTTGTTTGATTTCGGATATCACAATCATGGAATTGCCCGAGATAGAAATAATCAGGCATTGCGGTTTTATGACGTTTTAAGTGGCCGCTGCTCCTTGGCCGCCAATATTGAACTTGCTTCAGTAGATTCATGCAGGCAATGGCAAAATCTGTTTATATCAATTTTTCAATTCTTTTTACATTTCATACCTGTCATTCACCGAACTTTCTTCCAGGTTTGCTTACTTATCATATCATGTTTGTTGTCCATTTTCTATGCGAAGCCAAACTTAGGTAAAGGCCAATCCATGGGTGGAGGTCTGACAAAAGATACTAAGTCACTTGAGTCATTCTGTAAAATGCTTGATAATATAACCCAATTTCCCACTCAGTGCTTTTTTTTAAACTAATTAGAACGCTCTTTCGATTCAGCAACGGGAACTTTATGCATGTCGAATATGAATATGTATCGGAGAATGGGCAGCGCCATTATACAGAATTCGAATTCTAGCGACTGTTTATGTAGCTGAAAAAGTTTAGAATTTCGACAGATTTCATGTAAATTTTGAAGTGGTCTAATGAAGGTGCGTAAGAAATGATGCAAAATACACATTGAATAAAATTAGAAAAAGATCGCCACAAATAGCGGAATGTCAGCTGTTGGACTGTGGTAAAATGCAGGGTATTTGCTCTCTCCACTACGCTGGATTTGAGACATTGCTAGAATAGCGAAAGATTGAAGCTTTCCCGTAATCCGACCAGTTGTAATAATAATTATAATAATAAATGTTGATTAAGGGGCTGGAAGGCCATGGCCCATGAATTCTTGAACTCTCCAATCTTAATTTATTTATCGCACAAGCTCTTAAACCCCCAGAAAAATTGTGATTGAAATTATACTCTCTCGAAGGAAACAAATCTGCCATGATTAAATTTCTGGTCACAGCATTGGGTAATTAGCCTTGTTTGACCGATATCAGTTGCATCATTGCTTGAATCTATGGCGATGCTGCAAAGGATGCATCGACTTTGAATGTCTGTTGAGTCACAGCTTAAGGTTAAGCCGTGGAACTTTATTTTGCCCTGAAGTAAAGACGAAACGGTTATTCACCTCTTGTTGGCTATGAAGTGCCAAATCCAAATGTTTCATGGATTAACTTTGTTTCTGTAATCGATCTGAGGCTGTGTTACAGGAAGGGGTGTTCGTATCATCTTACTTTGCGTGGTATCAGCAGATTGTCATGTGGGAACGAATCGAGCGAGCAATGTCGGATCGTGGTTATCCAGACCGCTCGTTCATTGAAGATGGGTTTTTAATGCGACAGAATAAGAGCTTAAAGCTGCTGGAAGAATATTTCAGCACCCTTAAGCCAAACTGAGAATCAGTTAAAGCATGAAGAACCAAGGAAGTGCCCGCAAATATAGAATTTATGAGTTGTTCTAGCTTTAGGACAAACATGTACCAAAGAGAACTCGTTAAGCTGAATAAACTCTATCGTCGAACGGCACCTAGCCGCGCCCACGAAACTTGCGCATGGCAATGATCTTGCAAGCTACGTTGAATTATTTCACCGACATTTGATTGGTTTCAATGTCACAACCATCCCTGCCAGAGGCCATCTCGCAAGCACTTCACTCACTCACACCCTTTCCAAGTTTCGTTTCCTAATCCACGAACTCTATCCCACAAATCATCAATCATCCCTAGAACATGCAATTTATGGAACGTCTGGTCTTCTTCTTGCTTTCCTGCATCTTACAGCTTGCCATCGTTCAAATCTAAGATAAATAAACTTGATCTGATCACGCTCTCCTCCAAGCTTTTCGCTTTCTTCTTTCTTCCTTTGTTGGGGCTTTGTATAGGCCACCATGGGTTTCCCCCAACATAGCCCACTAAAAAAACTAGGCAAGCTTTGCCGTACTGCTCAGTGCTGGCATACGAAAAAACAAAAATGGGATTGTTTGTGGAGCACATAAGAAGACCTCTATCCAGTAGTGGACATTTAATGGCTGACTCAGATTCCAGAGCCAGAATGGAAATAATACCTTCATTTACATTGTTGTCTGAGGCTTTAACCTCAAACATAAAAGTACGTGTTATCTCCTTCTTTCTCGAAGGGGTCAGCATTCTGCCTAAGTGCCCCCGGGGGTAAGACTTCTCAAAAATTTGACGCTTCCAACCCTTCCAAATCAAGTTGCTCAGATTGCATGAGTCTCTTCTACCGTTAGACGAACATTAGACGAGTTTTTAGAGGAAGACACCAAAAGGGGGTGCAACTACTTCCAGGGCTATGCGATTGTAGGCCTTCGCCATTCGCCATTCGCCATTCGCCATTCGCCATTCGCCATTCACCATTCGCCGCAAACCACGTTGGTGGCGGAAAACAAGTGAACGCCGGTCAATGTTTAATCAAAGTCTGAGAATGTGAAATTATTGGGCGTGGACGTTGCATGCTAATGAAGTTATGTGGCAAAATAGAGAAAATCCAATCTTGCTAATAGATTTAACAGTTGCAAGCTGTAGCGAGTCCTTTTGCCATGAACAATGGTAGGCTAATGCTTTGAGAACTCCAATCATGAAATTAATGGATTGCTGGGGGAAAAACATACACAAGTTTCAACTAAAACCTTTAACTTACATGAACCAAATAGCTGCTCTTAATTGACATATGCTGATAAGATCTAAAAATTGAAAGTGTCTAGTTGGGATTGCCATTTTTCAAAATCGTCTGAAGCTTTCCATGAAAGATGGCTAACTTTTTTGCAATTAAATCATCTGTCTTCACAATTGCAGATATACTGTACATGGACTTTCTCACAGGAATAGTGGGAAGAATTACCCCCTTACCCCTACCCTCCCCCATCGGGTTTCTACGCCGATGCCTGCATCAAACAGGGAAACTAACTCCTTTCCGCTCTCTTACCATGTTATATGTCACTGTTAAGAGAGACGCATTATTTATATGAATAAATAGTTGAATGAATATAAACATAATTTGAATCTCATTCACCATTGTATTCAATTAATTTGTTGATGAACGAGAATGAACTGCTATTCTTACCATAGATTCGCTCTTTCTTCTTGTTGATAATTGCATAGAGCCTTGCAGTTACCAGTGCCATTCTCCTGTTATGAAACAAAAATGGGACTGTCTTTATTTTGACATTTATGATTTGACAAAATGACGTCACGTATAGAGCTAGTCTGATTTATCAACGATCCTTTTGAAGATGATATAGAAAGGTCAGACATTGACATCAAAATGTCTGATTTTAATATCACAGCTGAAAATGTCAATAAATTTGAAGTCAGCATAACCAAACGACCAGACAAAAATATTTCAATGGTAATATAAGCATTCTTGTTATCATAATTATCGAAAATTCCATGAAATATCTGTCAAAACGTACTGGTTCATATCCTTGAGCTTTTGTGCAAGAACTTCAGCCCCAGCATCAAAGCTGTGTTGCTGTTGCCCGTATGACATGCTTGTTGAATTTGTGAGCCTATCGTGAGATTCATTATAGTTTGTTTCTGGTATTCTGTCGTCTTTGTTGTTGCCAGAAGAAAAGGGCAAAGCACGATTGTTTTTTGGGAAAGTTCAGAGACGATATACCTAAAGGCATCTAATGAAGCTGAATTAATACACTCTGGTTTGTTTCGAATAAAAGAAATTTTCAGAGCAGTAGTAACGTACCTCGTAGAATGATTGTACCAATCATAATAGTTCTGGTTGGCATCTGAAGGCACTTACATCTGAGGGAATACTCCTTGATAGTATTCATTCTGCCATGCAAACATGCTGTTCCCGTAGCATTGATAATAGGCATTGTATTGGTCAAATGCGTTGCTTTGGTCCCTGTACAAAGTACGAAGTCACGTTGCTTTAAATACTCAAGGCAAGCACTTTTCAGACATCTAAAGATTAACATTCAAAAATACGATAAAAGCTTTTCTAAACCCGATCTCTCCGTCTCTTCCTTAGACCAAGGAAATATTTCTTACCTGGAAAAGTTGTAAAACTGCTCACTACAGTTTGAATTAGCGTGCTGACTGTCAGGCATTTGGGTAAATGTTGATTGAAAAGAACCATCTTGATATCCTGGCATGCTTTCTTCGTAGAATGGATGGCCGTAATTTCCGTGATCAAGTGTTGCCAGTTTGCCTGAAAGAATACAGCAATTGAATACTTTACTCAGATGTCCTTCAAGAAATATAATGGTACAGGAATTAAAGAATTATTGCTAAGGACAATCGATTTTTCTTAATAGTGAAGAACAGTTTTGCATCATTTTGTGAATTTGTATGTTTGTTGACTTACTTAATATCTTCTTCAGATGAATCATTGATATTCTCCTTCGTATTTTCTTCAATTTTCTCTGGTATCTCTTGATCTTCTTTTCCAGTACCTTGATTCCGAAAGGACTCTTCTTTCTCCACCTGTTCTCTCTGCTTCATATCGATCTCATTAAAGAGCCCAGTCATGAGATTTCTAAATCTTTTCCTCCCATTTTCAATAACACCGTCATATTCAGGCGTCTCCCTGTCACGAACGAATTCATTCCCATCGAAATCCATCTTTAATGATGCTGTTTGCAACAAAATCGATAATTTCTCCTCTTTCTTAGGTAAACACGAACTAGCAAGTAGAATAACTCTGCTGTGCGTACTAAGTCGTACGAACTAACTTTCTCAAGGGCGCTCCATTTATACCTTCATTGCCTGATTGTGACGTCACATCAATTACAGTCAGGGACCTTTTAACAGTGTTTAACTTCCAGCGTTTTGTCGACAGAGGTCTTTATTAGGGGCTGTTCGCTTGCGACCATTCTCGCCAGCTCTGGTTGAAATAGATATATGTTTTCGTAAGTATTGCTCAGTTAATTGAACACGAACAACGTAGCCTTGTTCGGAAAGTCTTTTAATCATTATTACCATTTTACTTCTTCTTAATATATAGTTTTTAGTTTTTAGATGCAGGGCCCTCGTTGGTAACAGATAGCACTTCGTGTGTCGAAGAGGTTGCCCTGTGTAAACATTGTCCTTATTATTATCTTCTTCAAGCTGTTTTCCCGTTGGGGTCAGCTACATGAAATTTGCGGGTCTGGCTTCTTGGTATTTTCCTCCATATCTCACGGTCCATTGCATCTTCCTCCTTCGGCTTTCTTTTTTTCAGGCCCTTTAAGAAACAATCCCTCCATCTTATTTTTTCGTCCACGGCTTCTCTCTGTTGCCATGATTACTTGTTTAGTTGAGTTTTCCTTTAATATTTGCAGGTTATCTTTCCTGAGCTAAGTTGTTACTAGCGTACTTCATGTTCGCATCATAGCTTATTTTCCGTTTGGGTGATTTTAGTGGCGGTAGAAGTCTCCTACTATTTCCATACCGTGCGGTTCCATCCACTTTCGGCTTTCTGTCAACAGATATCTTGTTTCACTCCCACTCGTGCTTTGTTGCTTGTTAGTTTTTCACGAGGGGAAATGGTTATTGACTTAAACTTTTAATTCTTTATGACGATATCTTAAAATGTTAATGATAATGATAATTATGACTGTCATTTCAATCATCATCATTATCATTATTGCTTTGTAGCAAAATGAATTGTCCATTTGCTTGAACCTCAACGACGTAGGAACCGAGGGGGAAAGAGGGGCCATAGCCTCCCACTTTTAGGCAAACTGTGCAAAAGCGTCCCTTAAAAATCCAAAAATTTCCCTTTGCACAATCACCCTATAAAATGTTCAATGTAAGATAAGGCCCAGAATGATATTTGTAATCAAGGCTTTCTATGGGGATGATTGTCAGCATCTTTTTCATTAATTTTGCGTTATCTTTGATCAGACTATTTCTTAGAACGTGCCCTTTTGGCCTGGCCTGGCCTGGCCTCCCTCCATTTTTTAGATTCTTCCTACGATCCTAATGTACCTCAAATATGGCTCTTATGTGAATGATGGCCCCCGTCGTAATGTCAGCTCTTCTCTAGATAAACTTATTAAGTCGTCAAGCATTTTCGGTAGTTTTTTGTGCAGGCTTTCAGCATTGCTCGAACAGCAGCATTGCTTTTGGTTATCTTCATAGTGCACATCTACAGAAGAAGGGTTGATACTTGCGACCGTGTACAAGTTTCGAAAACATTTGACAATAAGTGATGAGATGGGCAGTCTTTCAAATTGTTTTGAATCATGTTAAACCTCCTATGATTTTCTTGGTCAAATTCTGTTCATTTTTGGTCATCTGTTACATGATATACAGTATATTGATAGCTAGGAATAATTTGAAGTCTGAACATGGCCCATTGCCTTTTGAATTTCAAATGAGCTTATACCGTGGGCATGCGCAATGCGCTATTTGTGAACTTAACCTCCAACGCTGTCTTTCCTTTGTCTGACAAGAGCAGCTTCGGACTTAGACAATTTCTCGACGTCGACACTTAGTTTCTGGCGAAGAATCGTTGGTAAAAACACAAAGTTCACCCAAGAAAATGAACGGAAATCTCAGGGGTGATCATGAAAAGAAACATTCGGTAGGTTCCTTTGACTATTATAGTTGATGTCTGACTGGATTTCCTCGATGTTTAGGCCATTTTCTCTTCGTTTTCAGCCTTTTCATAGTGCATTGGGTAGGAAATCAACCATTCTGTCCTCTGATTTCAGCATTAGTTTGTGGGTATTGAGCGTCATAGGAAAGAAATTTCGTCAGAATTTCACCCTCACATTGTGGATTTTCAACCAGAATTAATTTGTTTACCCTTAAATTGGACGAATAGCATATATATCGGTCTGTTTTCGATTTCATATGTGGAAGAAGTACCTACACGCCATTTTTGTGCCGGGTTTATGGTCATAGAATAGACTTAGCTCTTTTCCGGGCAGCCAAACTTGGGGGGGTAGGGGGGGGGGGCTCCTACAAGTTTTTGTTGAATGAATGGACTTTTCCGTGTGGCAAGATTTTTTTTATGTTCAATCTACATTTGAGTGAGCGTATATTTCCTTATGAAATAATGTTTTTAACTGGATAATGGAATATTCTGTTTGCCGGATAACCCAACAGCGGTATAACAAATAAATTCCATTATTACCCACGACCAAGAATTCAACCCTTCGCATTCGCAAGTCGCCTAGTAGAGGCCTAGAGCCAACGGGAGTAAGGACCGTAAACTTTACAGAGTACCGTGCAGAATCAACAAACAACAGTTGCATTGGTTTCGTCTAATAAATGAGTGTTAAATTCTAGGCACATAGCCATAAAAAATCAAGCAACGGCGAAGGCCACGAATCAAGCGGTATGTTTGAAGACGCATGTTTTTTACGTTTTAAGTGTCGACTGCGTTTGAACTTTTCCATAATCTCCTCCTTTTCTTGTTTTTTTGTCTCAAGAGAAGTTTCCGCCAGAGGACCGACCAGAATTACGTTTCTGTTCTTCAAGAATGCTATAGTCATTGTCACCTTTTCCTTAGGCCTATAGGCCTTCGAAAGTGTTTTTATCTGTAAAGGGATCTGAATATTTAATTGCTGTAATTTTCTGTCAATTGGATTTAGAACTGCATTGTGACTTTGAGCTCTTTATTTACCATTACTAAGCATCCATCATCTTTGTGCAATTTTTATATGGCTGGATGTCGTGTTAAAAAGGAAACCCCCTCTTTACAGGGGAAGCCCCTTAATGGTGAACATTCTGATTATGATTATTATGATAAGGAAATGTCTTGATATTTTTATATTAGCTAAATGGTTTGTTTCTGTTATTAACAAATTACCTTATATAGCGTAGAGAGGGAGCCTAGGCAATTAAGGTTTGATGCATTTTCTAACACCATAGCATTAACGGGATTCAACCCACATGCCTGATTCTGCAAGCCACTTTGCTATGACCATCTTTTCTTCCCAAAGATTCACCAGGTCTTAATTCATTGACTGCTCCTGCTCCTCAAGTAACCCATTTTTTCCTTTTCAAAAATTCATCAATCTATTTTGTATACAAGAAAATTAACTACATTATAGACTACAAAGTATATCACAAATAGCACTACAAGACTGTATGAATAGATTGATGAAAGAGGAGCTCTCTAAATAGGTAAGGTAATTGAGAGGGAGCCCCCCTGTAAATAGAATGCTTGATTTTAACGAATGAATTGGTGCTCAACCGGCATCTGGATCATTGCAAATTTTTTGAAAGTTGCACACTTTGTGAAAAGAGTATCTAAATGAGCCAACTGCCCAGCCTCAAACTTAAATGTTAAATGAACTTGCAATTCATTGTGATCAAAAGGCTAAAGAAAAAGAATACCACCACATCCCTATAACCAAATTATGTGCAACAGACCTTTAACTGTTGGCCCAAGGAACTATGCTGCATGCCTCTTCGTAGCAGCACTTTTGGCTAAGTAGCAGACATTTAGGAATGCAATAGCTCCATCATTGATTGTTTTGGATCTAACACACGAGTGAGAATATTTATTGTTACCCTACCATTTGAGCTGGAGTATGAACTATACAGCTTCTAATTTTGTATGACAGGAACTAAAAGTTGCGCTGTCTTATTGGGATGTAGAACCACATAATTTGTAACAATCTGTAGTAGGTTTAGAGTAGAGGGTTGTTGGCATAGTGATTAGAGCTCGTCTTCTGTCTGGACAGTGTGTGTTCAAAGTTCCCTCATGCACGTCTTTCTTCACCTTCACTCTGTCCACCCAGCAGTAAATGAGTATCTTAGAGTAAAGTACAACAAGGGGGAAACTGGCCACCCTACCTCAATGCTGTGGCCTAGTGCTCCCTAATTCATGATTCTAGTATGGACTAAGAAAAGTTTGCTAGTAACTAAGTTGTTTGTGTTCAATAATGCAGGCATCCCATCAAAGAAAGTCCGAATGGAAAAAGACCACATGAAATCATCTGTAAGTATATTTTAGCTTCAATAAGTACCTGTTTATGTTATTCCATCATAAAATTGATAGCACTTTGCTTCATGCTTTTTTATGAATAGGCAATTCAAATATGCACGCTTAGCATATAATGTAGCATATTTGATTTCTGATGAATTGATAAGAACAATTGAGGCATGCTATTGGAAAGCCTGATGAAATGACCAAAGCCATTCATTGTAGGAAGGCTTTTATTTTGATAGTTTATGTAACATACTGCTATGCTCTGGATTATCTTTTCCTTGTTTCCTTGCATCATGCATCTGAAAGTATAGTTTCCTTGCATTAATCAAGTCTTGTGTCAGTTATTTTCTAAATTCTTCCTTGCGATCCCTCTCTGACTGCTTGCCTGTCAGTTATTCAGCTGTTAGGGATTTTTGACCTTGTTATGGAGTCTTCATCAAGTCTTTCCCTCAAATGTGCTTTGAGGAAAATTGGTTGCAGAATCGGTTGTGACTCGACAAAAATGAGTTGAGATCACTTTTAGCGGTCAATATCCAGGGACACCAACGTGGAGGTTTCTGCATTGTCCCCGTTATGGAGTGACTATGATAATCATTATAAGTGAAGTTTTAATGCTTAAAGTTGCACTAGAGTTGAATTTCAGTTTTGTATTTTATTTTTTCACAGAAACATGCCATTGATGGGTGAGTTTAGCTGTTGTATAAACATCTTAAACTTCAAAAGTGCAACTTTTCCAAATCGTCACAGTCAACACTGAGTCCTCTGTATCTCTTTTAATGATTAGTGTTTAGGAAACAAACTTCTATCAGGGATGTCGTCATACTTCAATTTTTTGGAAACATATTTCCTTAAATAAGGATATTGTAAATATTTTGCTAGTTTTAATCCAGTCTTTTTACATGTTATTGGTCAATTTTTCAAATTTTTGAATAGTTCTTGGGTTGTTTATGGAATTATTATCACATGTGAGCAAAAGTAAAGTCTTACATAAGCATATATATACAATGGTGATTGTAATTTTGTTTTGTTTTCAAGGGCTTCAAAAGCCAGACGAATGGATGGAAAGTCTGCTTTAAGCCACACATCTGCTTTGAATTCCCCAAGTATTCATAACTCATTGGCACCTCCTAAAAAAGTGAAACAGGAACCAATGAGTCCGGTGAAAGCACACAAGTCTGCAGTAAAACAGGAACATTCTTTGCCCGCTAAGAAGGCTGTGAGTTTTTTATTACATATCTTATCAGAGTTTTTTATTAAAGATTTTCTTCTTCCTTTTCTCAGAAATGTATTTTATACCAGAAATCAGAATATGGAGCATTACTGCAATTGATCATTGGAGATTGGAATGTTAAACATATTTTTTTGTCACTTTGGTATCTATTAAATCACACTCAGTGACATCACATTGTTCTCCTTATAGGTGAAAAAAGAGGAAGGGGATGATGATGATGATATCCCTCTTGTGAGTATTTTACATTGTATATTGATATTCTGTGATACTAATCTCCACTTACAACAGCATAAATCATGGGGCCTTGGTTTTTTTTGTTACATTGAACTATAACCAGCTTCATCTAGAGTAGGAGTCAATGTTTCATAAGACATTGTCTTTGTTGTTATGGATGCTGAATCTTTTTACTCTACTTTGCCCATTGTCAGTCCACTGCAGTCCATCACTGTAGGTATGGCATTGTCACCACTAGGTTTACCCACTGTCTTTATGCAGACAGCAGATGCTTGTTGACTCTGTCTCACTGCAGGCATGCAAACATTCTGGTTCATGCTGTAACTGATGCCCCAGATATTCCATTTGCCAACTAGTTATCAGCCTAGGTGGCCATTTGTTGGTTAATCTTTTTGTGTCAACCAAACCAAGGTTGCTCTACACTTCAGCCATAGCAACATTGGTTTGTGGATTGGAGGCAGTAACACTGACAGACTCAAACGTATGAGCACTGATTAGTTTTGTATTGTGGAAGGTACTGTGTCCCTATGAAACATAAGTCCACCTTTGCACAGGGTCCTTGCTACTTAAAGATCTTGAATTGAATCAAGGGATATTTTCCAGCATTATTTAAAGATGCTGTTCAAACAAGGATTGTTTGACAAAGCAAAGTCGTTGAAACATGATGGGGTTTAATGTACACTTATGCATTTGCTACTGAGTAATCGAAGACTATTTTAGGGAGGGAATCTAATGTCTTTATGATATTTGGATAGATTTCCCTCCCTTATATCAATGACAAACTTAAAACATTTGCCTGTGACCTACTTTCATATGTAGTTGACTCATGCCCTGTGTTCAATGACAGCAGTGAAATATGAAAGCAACTGAATAAAAACCATGGTTTGTTGAAAGCAGGCTAAGCCAAGGCAAAAACTTTTTTGATGAAAAAGGATAAACAGATCATAAGTAAACTACTTGATGTCAGGATAGGTGACATCAGGATTAAGCAGTAAACTTCATTGACATATCTGGACTCTATTCTTGATAGCAGTCTCTCATGTGAACTGATTGCCATCACAACCTTGGCGAAAATTAGTAGCAAGCTAAGGTTCCTTTATAGGCAGCCAAATTTTCTTGATTTTTCTCTTAGGTTACTAGCAAATGTACTAGTCTATTCCCAATCTGGTTTTACGTGCAGTGCTTGGTTCTTATTGCTTGATGAAATATTTACCAAAAATATTGAAGCAGCTTGTAACAATTGAGTAAGTGGAGTTATTCAATGGCTATATTTTATTTTTTAGCTTCAAAGGACAAGCAAAAAGTAAGGAAGCAAATTTTTACATAAACTGCATCAAATTCTGTTACTTTAATGTGTCGTTATTGCTACATAGTTTCTCTAATAGCTACAATAAGCGATCTTTTTGAATGTCACATGGGAGTTTAGCATACTTTTTTCCTGCGCAGAAGAAAATAGATTGGAGTGGTCTTCACCTCTGATCTGGATGTCCCTTTTCTGTCCATCCAGTAGTAAACGGGTACTTAGTGCAAAGCTAGAGGTGGGTTGAAACAAGGAACGAAGATGGCCACCCCACCTCATTGCCTTGGCCTGGGACGAGGCCCCTTCAGCGAGGTGCTCCTTGGTGCTTTTGTTGAGTTTTTTACTCAACTTTTCTCGCATTGAATATCATTAACTATCACATTCAGTGCTCAAGTGCGTGGATCCTGGTCGGTCAAGATTTTTCCATACTTACCATTATATCTATTCTGATGACTGACGTCACGTTGTAGACATCATCAAATGTTGCTGTTGCCATATTGGCAATGTGTATACTACTAAAGTATGATATTTTAGGCATTGCATGGAACCTCTTTCTCATCATCCCGATTTCTTCCAGCAGTGTCAAAATTGGAAAGAAAGCCAGTTCGAGAAAGCCAAAGAACGAAGAAGATAGTGATAACGAAATCTTGGTATGCCATTTCAATCGTTGCCTTTATGCAGTATTTATGGATAGATCAGATCGCATCTTTTTAGCTCATCGCGGGCTGATGCTTTATGCAAGGAAATGAGTACTGGCAGGCCCAATCATAATTGTGTTTCTGAACTTGTATCCACGAGACCTGTTGCGTTGTATCCCATATCTGATTGCTTATGTTTCTTTATTTTTGCATGTTGGTTCCTCCTTGTAGAGCTCCAGGTAAGAATTATGTTCCATTCCTGATATCAATTTCGCTTGTGGCTTTTTGTAATTTTAAGTAAGAAGTATGTACTAACAACTGCATAACGTTTGTCAATGTCGGACTAGCTGCCTGGCTTTCTCGATAAAAAGTGATATCATGTAACTTATTGAAGAAGCTCTTGGTTTTTAGGATCAAGAAAGCCAAGAAGGCGGGAAACCATTCGTTGGATAAGAAGCCGAAAATCAAGGAAGAGAATCGAATTCCCCAGAGAAAGCGGAAGTTATCTGAAGACGACGACGACGTAGATTTCAAGGCAGGCTTTTGTTGTTGTATTTGTTGTCATTGTTGCTTTTTGGCAAAGTGATCTGGCCCTGCTGTATAGGCCTAATGCTTATGCTTGTTTTTTTTTATCATTTCTGCCTTGTGTTGAAAGGCAAACTTTAACACTCGGCAGATATTTGCTTATCGAGCAGTGACTAGATCCTTCCTCTCGATGTGACTACACCTTGTGACGACACCTTGTGATTCATACGCCTAGAACAGGGGTGGCCAACCCGTGGCTCACGAGCCGTATGCGGCTCTTCGCCAGGTTTTTTGCGGCTCTTAAAGGCCAGCATCAACTATCATTTTCAAAAAAAAAATCAAACAATAATTGCTTCTCAATTTTCATGATGCAATATTGACCAGGAATTTCCAAAAAAATGCTGAACTTCGCCATCACAAGTTATTCTGTGTTGCCTCTTCAGTGAATGCTAGTTTATCAGAGGCATTCCGTTTGCTTTACAACATAATAATTAAATAATTAAAAATGAAGCTAATATATACTATCATTAAAAATATGCATATGATTTCTGTGCATGTGTGCCCACGTGTCTCATGTGGCTCTTTGCAGCACATGGAAAATTGTGGCTCTTGGTCTCTGACGGATTGGCCACCCCTGGCCTAGAATTGCAAAGAGCTGGCGGCCCTACTCATTCTAGGTGAAATTTTAGCTGAGGCTGGGCTCGAACCACTGACTGTAGGGTCAAAAAGGAAGAATCTTAACACTGAGCTATCCGGGCACCACAATCTTATATTTGTTCATTAATTCATTATTGCTGACCATTTTCAGGGAAAGGTAAAGAAAGAATCAAGTAGCAAAAAGAAAAGTTCCAGCAGTACCAATTCTACAGCGTCACCTGTAAGTTTTTCTTTTGTTTCTGGTATGATTTGCTTTTCTCATGATTTCACAAACGGTGATAAATAATTCTTCTCGTGTCGGCATATCTTGGGATAGCCTTTATTGTACGGATTACTCTTGTCGCTCTGTTACATTGTTACGTGTCTAACAGGAAAGCAAATTGCGTCGTAATCGTGCAGTATCCCATCGCCTCTCTAGTATTCCTCCTTTTCAAACTTTCCGCATGAATTCCCCATTCCCCAAGTAGAGCCAAGGCCCTTAAAAACATTGTTAAATTGATTGTTTATAAGTTGGTTGGCAGTGGCCGCCATTCAGTGGTCTTGTTCCCTCGTCTTGAAGGTGAAAGGTAAAAAGAAGCCCAAAGAGGAAGAAGAGGTTTGGAAATGGTGGGAAGAAGAGCCTCACCCAGAAGGAATCAAATGGGTTACTTTGGAGCATAATGTAAGTAGCTGACATTGTTACCATCTTTGCCCTCAAGGTACTCTGCTTGTTGGCCTCTTCTGAGTTTTCTTAGAAGTCCTAAGTCACTTATAACTGATTTTGATCTTGAAAATTATTTGCAACCGATAATGTGAGATATCCATAAGTAGTTTTCAAATTCGCTAAGCCTTTTTTTACTTCAATAAACTTGATCTGACCTCTCTCTCCTCATAGCCTTTCGCTTTCTTCTTTCTTCCTTTGTTGAGGCATTGTATAGGCCACCGTGGCCTTCCCCAACATAACCCCGAGTGAAGTCGAATTGAGAACAACTGAATTGAATTTTCCCTTACTCTTTTTCTTCTCTGTTCTTTTCATAACGTCTTGCCTTCTTCCTTTCCGGAATCCTACAAATTTTCTTCTTTCAAGTTAAAGATCAGCGAACTCGATCTTATCTCCTTCTCCTCTTAGCCTATCTATTTTTTTCTTTTTTGAGGCTTTGCTTTAGGTCGCAAGGACCCTTTTTCCACATAACATGCTATCCACGTCCAATAGCGTCTGATACCATTTATCCTGTTAGGTCTTCGTATTCATGTAGGTTTAAGTTCTTGAAGAAAATATTCTTTCTGTTTGATGCTACTGTTCTTATTATCTTTTTCCCGTTAGGGGCCTTATTTTCCACCACTTTACGAGAGATTACCAAAAGACGTCAAATTTCATTATGACGGTAAATTATTTGTATTTGACATATCATAGTATAGTTAATTTTGCTATATTGAATATGAATTTGATGAATGTATGCTTTTAATCTCTCCTTGCTATATTGATATATGCTTTGGATCGTTATACCTCAGCACGTTGGACCTTTTTGCGTTCAATGTGATATAGAATTTGTTTTTGAAGTTCGTCTTTGACATTCTCAACTAGAAGAGAACCATTATCGTGCCTAAGTTGCGCAGATTGTGAAAGATATTTTTAGGACTAAGCTTTCATTTCATCATGCATTTGTAGATTCTCAGCAATTCATAATTCATTTTTAAGAATTATTTTAGATAGAGAAGTTGCAAAGAAGTGATGTGTATTCTCATTATTTTTCCAGGGAAGCATTTAGTTTTGAGCGATGAAGCTGAAGAAGTGGCCGGTTTTTATGCTCGCATGATTGAGCATGAGTATGCGTCAAAGGATATATTTAATAGAAATTTTATGGAAGATTGGAAAAAGGTTATGTCAGATGATGAACGGAAAGTTATAAAAGATTTACGGAAATGCAATTTTAAAGAAATGTTTGACTATTTTCAAAGAGTAAGTTGTTTTTGCTTCATCCGTAGCATTTTTGACCTTGCAGGTAGCGATTTGATTTATCCCAGTTAAAGATATTTGTTTACGCTGGTGAGAATGACGCCGAGAGTATAGCATGAGATTGTCCAACCTGCACTTTTGTGGTACCGTTGATACTTTGACAGAAAAAAATTCGTTGTACTCAAGTAGATGCTATTTTCTAATGCTGCGGTATCTACCAAAGACATGCGCTTGTAACTCTCGTTTCAAATGCTACAGAGAGTAGAAGGGAACTATAGACCACCAATGTTTTTTCAGTTTTTTCCTTCTGGGTACAGTTGTATTGGTTCATCTGTAGTATGTGCCGAAAATGATTTTGTAGAAATCGGAGGAAAGGAAGAATATGACAAAAGAGGAGAAACTGAAGATCAAAGAAGATAATCAGAAAATCGCCGATAAATATGGTACATGCATGATGGATGGTCACAAGCAAAAAGTTGGTAATTATAGAGTAGAGCCTCCGGGTTTATTCAGAGGACGTGGTGATCATCCCAAACAAGGAAAGCTGAAAACTAGAGTCCAACCGGAGGACATCATCATTAACATTGGAAAGTAAGCAGAATCGTCTATGATTAAATCATTTTGGTGGATCACATAGTATTGTTGCATGTGTATGCAGGAAGTAAAACTCAACACCATTGATTCTATTATTTGTCCTTAATTATTTTGTTATCATTTTTATTAATAGTTATTAATGATAATTATTTTTATGAAATGGTGTAATGGAGGCGAATACTTTTCATCAATTTTTCAAACAAGTTTCGACAAAAATCTAAACAAATGCTTTTTGACAATGCATGGATACCTAAGCAAGTGCTTTTTTACAATCCACGGATGCCTAAACAAATGCTTTTTTACAATTCATCTAGCGTTTCTATTCTGATGTTATTGAATCAGTTACTCATTTTTTGTCACCCTGGACTTTATTGAAACGAAGTTCAATTGTGTTATGTGGATAACAGCACTCACTTTGCTCTTCTGTCCAGACTGTTTCACATTTGTGGTTCGTTCCCTCAATGGGTGGATTTCCACTATCTGATTCGATGATTGCCTTTGTTTTTCAGAGGTGCTGCTGTTCCACCACCGCCCAAAGGGCACAGATGGAAATCAGTTCAACACGATAACAAAGTAAGCAGCTTGGGAATCCTTCTATGCAAAAATTGAGCTCACCCTTAGCTGGATTACAGTTGTCTTTTTGCCACAAACTTAAACAAAGAAATACCATGTTAATGTTGTACATATATAGGCTGTTCGTGGCGGTGTATTTTCAAAAAAGTAAAGTTTTCCAACAATTACCATGATTATGTTTAAAAGATTCTCCTGTCAGATGGATGTCTTGTTGTGTCTGTCTTAACCGTGTGCGTCTGTTAAATCTTGGCATTTTTTTCTCAAGGTCACATGGCTTGCATGTTGGGTAGAAAACATCGCTGGGAACTACAAATACGTGATGTTGAATTCTGCTACGAAGCTCAAGGCAAGGCTGCAGTATAGCTGTTTTTAAAACATTCTCTTATCTCCTATTCAATTTTAAGTGTGCAACTATGGATAGATTCAAGCCAATGTAGTGTCCACTCTTTCTCGTCACTCATCATGCCATGCACATAGATGTATATTTCCATAAGCGTTTTCAACGACCCTTCCATTGATTATTCGCAGTAGTGGCATCAATTTAAGATTGTTTGTCTATTGTCCTGTTTAGGGAGAAAAAGATTGGCAAAAGTATGAAACAGCGAGAAAGCTGAAGGTTTGTCTCTATTTTGCTCTTGGCCGTTGTTGAGTTGGCGAGATAGTTAACTTCCTTAGTTGTAAGCACGTTGGCCAACTTTCCCGTTGCGATTTTGGCATTTGATAATAGTAATAATAGTAACGATAATATACGAATAACCTATCAGTATGACAATCACACGGTCATGATAAGGGTCCTGTGACGAAACTGGACGAATAGAGTTATATTTATGAAGCTAGAGACTTTAAGATGTACGCATCTTTTTTTTTGGATGCAGCTCATGAAAAAACCTTTGCTAACCTACGACTACATTGCAGTTCGTACAATGTAATCACACGTGCCCCATTACTTTTTAAATGTTCCATTTTCCGCTTGCTTTGTCATAGCGAGGCACTTTGATTCTCGCTTTTAACGGAATTACCCTGAAAGGTAGCAGGTTTTTGAAATTTTAAAAGGTTTTGATGATATGACAGGAACCTTGCAAATTAGCCATTGGCAATCTCAATGCCAATTAGATGCATGGCTTTTTGATTAAAAGGAAAAAAGAGCACCTGCATTTTAGAGTTAAAAAGTTCTTTAGAATCTTATTATCTGTAATCATCATTTTTTAATTGCATGTCAATATTTTTTGAAGGACTGTGTTGACAAAATTAGAGCAAACTACCAAGACGATTGGAAATCCAAAGAAATGCGAATAAGACAAAGAGCTGTTGCATTGTACTTTATCGACAAGCTAGCGCTTAGGGCTGGACACGAGAAAGAAGAGGGAGAAACAGCTGATACTGTTGGTTGTTGTTCTTTGCGCGTTGAGCATATCAGTAAGTGACTTCCAACCTCATCATCATTAGTTCCTTAGCCTATATCTAGGCCATTGGTGGACCATTATCAAACTCAGCGCCCCACCGTACCCTGCTTCTCGCCTCCCATTTAGCTCATCCAGCTTACATCTTTTCCAAGCCTTAACATTGTTCCCCTATCCCTCCATTGGACTCCCTTTATTCCCCTCCGTCTGCTCCTCCATCACCTTTCTTGTCACCCCCTTTCTTGCCACCCCCTCTGACCACATGCCCTTGTTATCTCATCTTCCTTTTCTTCATAGAGCCCATGATCTTCTTTGGTACAAACTCGCATTGCCTCCTCATCTCTTTCTGCACCCACTGGTTGGTCTTCTTTTCTCTCCATGTCATAAAAATCAATCTTGTCTTATAGGTTTTCATTTCGAAAGCATTAAATATTTTCTCAGCCCCCCTCCCCCCCCCCCCCCCCCTTGGTGACGCCAGTTGTCACCGCGTACAGTAATGTTCCTCCTACGGTTGCTTTCATTAGCATCGCCTTTGTATTCAATTGGATCTTATTTGCTTTCCATTTTGTTTCCAGCTTTGCTAATGTGCTTGTTGCCTGCAAATTATAGCTCTAATCTCTGCTTCAGATTTTCCATCGCTATTAATTACTGCTCCTAGATTAGTGAAATTTTTTCATCCTGTTCCAGTTTCTTCCCATCTGCACAGATTTTCAATTGGTCCCTTCAGCAGCCTCTTTTGTCTGCCATCTTGACTTTGCTCTTGTCCACGCTGATCTCCGTTCGCAAGTCTTCAGATGCGTCTTCTAGCCTGTTGGTCACTTCTTACAGTCCATCTTCAGTTTATGCCAACAGAGCGATGTCCCCTGCAAACCTAAGATCAGGAGCCCTTACTCCAGCTCACTTTCCTCCTCCATTGAAGTCGTTCAGTACTTCTCCCATAATCCTCTCAAAGAACAAGCTAAAAAGAGCAGGGAAAAGCATGCATCCTGACCGAACTTCAATAGGAGTTCAGAACCACTCGCTGTGCTGATTGTCAGCAAGGATTTTAAAGATAGGGAGGCGTAGAGCCTTTGGATGATGTTGGTAATCCCTTCCCCGATGTTCTTCATCTTCCTCATAGTGTGCCATAGTAAAGCCTCTTGTCGTAGTTGATCGAATGCCCTCTTTGAATCTATGAAATTGGGGTAGATCTTTGCTCCAATGTCTGTTGCTTTTTCGTTTAGAACTCTCAAGTTCGCGATCGATTCAGTTGCGCTTTGTTCTTTGTGAAACCAAGCTCGACTCTCGCTCAGAACTCCTTCCGCTCGAGGAGTTAGCCTTCTCTGGATGATCGCAGGAGCTTGTGAAGCGTATCTAATTAGACTGACGCTTCTAAAAATCCGAGAATCTCTTACTGCAGGATTTCTTAGGTATCCTTCCAACCCTTCCCATCCATTTCACGAAATTGTTGTCAAATTTTGGTTTTTAGTGCTTTCATACAAAAAATGATCTATTTTCAGAGCTGCATAAAGAGTTAGATGATCAAGAAAATGTCGTTGAGTTTGATTTCCTTGGCAAAGATTCAATTCGCTATCAAAACAATGTTCCTGTTGAGAAGAGGGTGTGTTTTATTTCTACCGTTCAAAATTATAACCGAGTTCGTATTTCCTTAGATGAACATTTCTGTGAATGAATAATGACAGAAGTCAATATTGTTGAATGTTGCATCATTTTCATTACCCCATTTGTTGTTTTCTCACATGTGAAATACTAAAGAACAAAATCAAAGCATTTAAAGAATGACAAGCTCAGTCGCTGATGAAGTCACAGCTTCAGCTACGATGGACCAGTTTTTAAATTTTATCTATTTTAACTTTCATTTTTGCAGGTTTTCAAGAATTTAGCATTGTTCATGGAAGGCAAGTCAGGAGAAGATGAACTGTTCGATAGATTAACGGTAGGTACATAAGACTCACGTCTATTAAGTTTGTAAGGCTATAATATATTTCTTTATGTGAAGCACCAATGTTAATTGAATCACTTTATGGTTCCCTTAACGCTTAAAGTCAACTTACCATGAGGTTATATTGGCTTTTTGTTATAGACAACAAGTTTGAACAAGCATCTTGGAGAACTAATGGAAGGCCTAACTGCAAAGGTGTTCCGTACTTTCAATGCATCCAAAACCCTGCAAGATCAACTGAACGAATTAACCAATGAAGATGACAACGCTACCGGAAAGCTACTTTCATACAATAGAGCTAACAGGGCTGTGGCTATTCTCTGTAACCATCAGGTATGCGTGGGTTTTACCGACAAGGAAATGAAGCATTAAGTGAAGGCTTTCTGTGTTAGGAACGCTGAAGTAGTGGCGACGCATGGTGCATCGTCTCATTTGTCACTAAGGACGAGCAAGAGTTTGTTAAAGAGAACCTACACATTAGTAAATGTTCAGCCAATCGGCACGGTTGTTAGAGGAGCACGTGTCTACTGGGCGCACCGTCTGGTTCGAGGCGCTCTCGTACTCGTTTTTATCTTCGTCCTTTCTCTATGGCCACCTGGTAGTAATTTGTTACCTGGCGTAAAGCAAAATTGTGGGGGGGGAGAGCAGCTAGGAAAGAAACTGGTCACCCTACCTCATATTTCCATGGCTATGGATGGTACCCTGCCATTCACTTTTTTCACTAGTGTGCACAAAAGAGGCCCCATAAGAAATCTACCTCAATTTTGTGTTTTCTTTCAAACCTCAAACAATGACGTAACAGTTAGATGTATGTGATATGCACTGAGGCTTTTTACAAGTTAATTTTTTTGGTGGATTTTAATGGCAGCAAGCAGCAGGGTGACCGGTTGCTCAAGAGCGTCCCACGCTTGTTATTCGCTGAGTGTGATGAGAATCTCGATCGCTTTGTAATGACAGGTGCATGATTCTAGAGACTGGTGTCACTTCGAAATGCAGAAGCAGGGTACTGTGAAATTTGTAGCATGCCTATTGCTTACGTTTCCAAGCCGATTAGAATTGATATTGATGCCGAATCCGGTTCCTCTTTTAGCGTGCTGCACCCAAGACATTTGACAAGCAAATGGAAAATCTCATGAACAAGGTGACTTATTCTCCCATGTGGAATTTTTATTGCCTTGTTCTAGGTGTCCTTAAACCGTGTGATTTTCTTTACAAAAACTGAGATTTTGTAGGTTAGTAGACAGTGGCTTGATAATCAAAGTAGAGGGGATTATTTGAAGCTTTTCACGGGATATAAATCAAGTTCCACAAAGCATTCTGATATTATGCCTTCGATTTCACGGCTATCTATGACCATTCAGATTGAAGGAGGTCCGTTTAATAGATTCTTCTTCTTCGTTCAGCCATAGACCATGGTTGATCCGTTGGCACTTCCCTTCCACCCTTGTTGATAATAGTTCAATAGATATTGATTATTATCTTTTTTCAGATATTTAGATCGTTTTCTCGTGAGTTACATTTACAGAAATGAGTGACACTTCTGTGTTATTTGTATTTGCCAACGCCCTTTCAAGATTAATAGTTACTGTGAGCCCTTTGTTGCAGATAAAAGACAAAAAATCGGCAATAAAGGATGTAAGAAAGGAGATAAAGGAACTGAAATCCGATCATAAAGGGAGAAGGGACGATAAAGGCCCCAAGTGAGTGGTTTGTTTTCATCCTGTCTCTTTATATTTCAGTTACTTTTGTAAACCCGCGCAACTTCGGAGTACATCGACAGCACTTCTGGTATGCTGTATCATTTCATGAACGAATGATTTTCCCATCTGCTATCGAATGCTTGTGTTCATTTTAATCAATCCGATGTTCCAGCTTATGCTCTGGCTATTCTTATTGCCGTAATTACTCCTGTTGGCGAGTCACAACTAATGGCCAAGGGCTAGCAGGATGGCCTTCTTCCTTATTTACATTTCTAACAGTTTTCTTAATATCCTTGCTGTTCCTAACAGGGCAGTCTTCTGCATATCAATGATGTTGCATGGGATGCCAAGCTTTCTGCCCATTCATCAAATTCTTTAGTTTCACTCCCGAGACCTCACCCGTTCTTTCTAATTGCCCTTGCTTGTTCACATACACTTTGCCCAGTTGATACAAACATACCTTTGTATTACCATTCTCTAAACATCCTTTGTCCATTATTATTTTTATCATTGTTATTATAGACGATACCTTTATATAAACATTTATTTCTTTCTGTTATTAACTTTAATATATATATTATTTTAATTTCACTTTTATATTCACATTTATTTTACTTAGGCAAGCCATTTGTAAACTGCCTAATTATAGCGAGTTTACATTTGTATTTTTGCTATTTCATAAATAAGAAGTTTAAACAAAAATTATTAGTATTGTTAGTTGTAATATAATGATTGTTGTTATCAGCTTCAACCCAGGAAGCTTAAAAGCGCTTTAATGCCTCACTCCTTGTGATTCCAGTTGAAGAGCCACCCACTCTATTGCCATACTGGTGTAGATTTCATAATAATTGTCACTACCGTTATTCTTATCGTTATAACTATCTCTATGATGCGCTTGCCATTAGAAAAAGTCTATACTGGTTGAATATTTCAATTACTTCTTATTGTTCTTTCTGCCTCTAGTCTGAGTCACTCCTTCATGTCATTGCTGGTTGTAAAATATACTTAGGTCAGATAAATTTACATGGCAACACAACGCTGAACATAATTTTCTTGCAGTGACTTTTCAATCGATAAGATTCTCAAAATTTTATGTTGACCTCCCTGATTATCTGTCTCCCCGAGTTATTTCTGGCGCCAATCTCCGCCCAGACATACTTCTGTTCATAGCAGAAGAATGTTTGTAATTCCTTGAATGGGCAGTGGGATTCGAAACGAAGCTCAATTTCCATGTTCACGAAACGAAGATAGAAATATTTTAACATATTTATGAAATATGGATTTCTCAAATTTCAGAACACTTGAAAAGAAAGAGACTCAGATGAAACGCCTCAAGGAGCAACTTTTTAAGCTGGAAGTTAACATGACAGACAAAGTATGATGTTTACTACATGACTCTGTACATTAGTGTACACTACCATTATTATTTTGCTAGGCTTACTTCTTAACTTGTGATTTATCTGTCATACAGAAACTTTGTATGTTGTGTTGGTATTTTTCGCAATGTCTTCAACACAAGACGATTCTCAAAGCTGTTTTTACTGAAAGATTTAATTAATTTTTGTAACCTACCACTCTTTAGGAGGAAAACAAGGAAATTGCTCTTGGAACTTCAAAACTGAACTACTTGGATCCGAGAATCTCCGTCGCATGGTAGGTTCTTTTCGTATTCGCGCCCAGAATATAGAATGTCATATGTTTTTGAATATTATCAAAGGCTCCCTGAACACTCACGAATCATTACGTTTTCTACAAATCTTTCAGCTCCTGTACTAATTGTCAGCTAGCCAATGTATAGAGTGTTTGCTTACAAGTAAAGCAAAGTGATTTTTGAGTAGTGTGATAACGGTGCGAAAGCCTTCAGTGTCAACAAATTGTATCCGTCATTTTATAGGTGCAAGAAGAACGAAGTTCCGATCGAAAAGATCTACAATAAGACACAAAGACAGAAGTTCCAATGGGCTATTGACATGACAGAGGAAGACTTTGTCTTTTAGACTCTGTATTTCTTTTTAAAGATATAGAGTAACTAGGTAGATATTTTACTTTTCATACGTTTAGAATTTTATTGTCATAACTTTTTACGCATTTATTTAATGCACGTATGGTTTGATAAAACCAACATCCGGTTTAACTCCAACTTTAATCTCTATATTCGGCCATAAATTGCATGTTTTAAATCCTTTTCGAAATATATTTTTTACGATGGTCACCAGATATCCACAAAGAAATCCACAAAGCACGTCATATTAGTGATTAACAGACACGAAATAGAGAATTTAATGGGTCTGATTTAATTGCTGAAAAGCCCGTCTCATGGAACTAGAAACTAAAACTCAGTTAGCACGTGTCTCCTTAGGCATTCTTGGCATTTAAAATCTGTATTTCAAAGCCCATTCATCTCTCCCTGGGTCAGTTTGGAGGTAGTTAATTTTTCAAATGATCCAGCCAGCTACTTTTTATGGCGTCAGCCCCGCTTAAGTTGTGGTCGCCGGTTAAGGATGATGATCGCTGTTCATCCACATCTACATTTTGTATAGTATGACAAAGGGGCTGCCCCATTTCGCAGACGGCTAACCTTACCGCCCACCCTTCCAATTCATCCGGGCTTAGGACCAGTCCATTAACGTACTTGATGGATACCCGCAGTGGCTGGATTGAGCACCCCAGCTAACTTGCTACTCCCATCACGTGATGATGACGACCCAGTCGTTTTTTTATGCACTAACTTGGTGAGTTTTTGTGAACAGGTTGGAAGTGTGTGTACCAGCAATAGTTGCTGATAGTTAGAAATGTATTTCGTAAACCAGGAATTGACGTATGATTAGATTAAATCTTAGATTTTAAATCTTTGGTCTCAAAGTATCCATGAAAGTAGACAATTATCCTTGGGATTTATTTGCCGTGCAATAACTAAATTGGCAAAGACACTGGAACTGGTTTTTCAGTTACGGGTGCTGTGCCGTGGTTTGCAATTCTTAACTTGGACAATCCTTTCTATATTAGTAATAGCAATCCTTTCTGTATTGGTTAGAGACCGTGTGATAAATTTCGAGATTGTTATCGGGAAGGGGTTCAAACCTGTACGTGGCTTTTACTGTTTAGATGTCACAAGTAAAATTTTATCTGTGATTTCTGTTATCACAAACTAATACTTAAATACTGTCAATTTCCTTCTGAAGACCAGGCTACCCTGCAACCGGGATCTATTGATTATTGACTATGATTGATCCCATGATTGATCTGGTCATCGATTCAATCACATATTCTTCAATTGGATTCAATGATTGATTTGGTGATCGATTCAATCGCTGATTCATTGACCGAACTATTTATTGATTAAATCTCTGATTCGACCACTGATCCAATGATTGATCCATTAACTCTATCTTCTCACCTCTGTCCATCCCAGTTGAATTTTTATTGGGAGAAATTTATGTAATATAATTTGGCATTCTTAGGCAAGGCTTACGGGATCTTTCATGTTTCGCAATTACTGACAGTATTTGCTGCAGTTTTCGTCAGAATTGGCCGCTCCTCTCCTTCTTTGGCAGTTCTAGCTGACTCTTACCTCTTCGCACCATACTACAACCGTGATGTACTATTAGCTTTCTGGTCGAGTCCCACTTTCCAATGGGAGTCAGGAACACTTTGCTAGAAAGGCGCCATCCTTAGCCGCAGCATTGTGGGTTCCTTCCTCAACTCACTGTAACTCCAACTTAATCCCCAACTTTACCCTTATGCCGGGTGGAAAGAGACAGAGACAGGGTGAAGAGAAACGTGCGTGAACAGGCCTTGAGACCGCAACCTTCCGTTCAGTAGACAAAAGCTCCAGCCACTTTCCTAACTGCCCCTTGTTATTAATAGCTAGTACTTTGTTGAATTTATGTTGCAAAAGGAGCCAATACTTGCTAGCATTTCCCCTCGATGAGCTGGATATCCCCGTAGACTTTCTGGCTTATTCTACCATGAAAATAGAGCGCTTTTGCTACCCGATCTAGCAAGTTCCAGGCGATCTTTCTTTGAGTATAAGGAACTCCGACTGTCTGTCCTATGGAGACGATTATCTAGAGACGTTTGTAAAACTCAATCGCTCATCATCATTACAAATCTCATGTTAGGAGTATTTTCTACCGTTGCAACGTTCACATTCTTGATCAGGATCTGTATTTAATAAGTTATTATGATAATTGACCAATTATTAGCGATAAGAAGACAGCCGAAAGCCATGGTCAAACGATCCAACATTTCATCCAACATTTCTATTATTCTCAAATGTTCAGTGAAACGTGGATCCTTCGATCACCTGATCCAACATCATCCAATAGGCGCACGCGTAGTTGTTTTGATTTTCCCGCCATAATTTGGTTGTTTGTAATCAATCACGTAGACCTGTGTGCGACTCTCTTCCTTTTAACGAAATATGGCGAGTTCGAGTGCGTAAAAAGTTTGGAACTGAAGCCTCTGCAATTTGCAAGGACGCTAATTATATGGAGAATGAATATTTGTGATACAAGAAGGATGCAGCACGATCAGCAAGGAACGAGCAATCTTCGCCGCCAACTGTCCGCCAGGAGATTGTCAAAGGGAAGAAAGTCAGATTTCCTCGATTTGTCTGTTTCGGTATGATATCTATTTCAATCAATTTCAATAGTTGAAGGAATTATACACGAGGCATTCTCATAATTTGTTTATAGCTGGCGGTGTCCTCAGTGGCCGATTCTCTCGCCATATTTTAAAAGCAACCGTTCTCCTCTCTTGCCCTAACCCATCATCTCATTCTCCTCCTGTTCCAGTGTCTCTTTTCGTTCCCTTATACAAATTGTAAGATAGATAAGGTGGCAATTGCTTTGCGCTTATGTTCATTCTCAAGAAATCAGCCATGTTTTTTGCCATGAAAATATTGCATCGCGTGCGCAGAGCCTGCCCAGTCTCCAGTGACTTACCACGCTAAAATGTTGGGCGAAATGTTGGATCGTTTGATCAGGGCTTGTGGTTGAGCTTCTAAGTAATAGGGTATTTAATATCATTTCACAGCATCTAAACTTTTCGATCATTGCCTGTTTTTTGCTTCCATTTCTTAACAAGTACGGATCGTAGGGAACATTATGTTTGAGTAGGGGGTTGTTGATTTCTTCTTGGTGATTTATTCATAGAAGGAATCAAAACATTGCCTTTTTCAGAATGGATATCATGCCGGGTAACCTTAATTTCGAGTGAAATTGAAAGTCTTTATCTTCTACAAAGACAAAGAAAAGAGCAAAGTGTGCTGATATAAAGTAATTCTGCCACCCATTTTCAAAAAAATACCAAGTAGAATGGATTAATTTTAAGGTCAAATTGAAATTTCGTCTGAAACCTCCAGGGGCAGGCAGTTCTTGAGATAAACTCAGTAAAAGTCTCCGCATTGTTTCGTTTTCCCAAAAGAATGCCATCATGAGGTCAATCCTGCTTTTAAAGTGAATTTTTTAGCCTTTCAAATGCACTTTCGTCAGAAGTGTTCTCGAGAATTGAATATTTTGTGTTATCAAGGTCTGTCTCTATGTATGTGTGTACCTACTTTATGTATATTTGTATGTACGTATGCATGTCTGTATTTATGGCAGTATGTATGTCTGTTTGTATGTATGTATGTATGTATGTATGTATGTATGTATGTATGTATGTATGTATGTATGTATGTATGTATGTATGTATGTATGTATGTATTATTCGCCGCATTAATTTCATTTACTAGTTATAAACATTGTAAGAATAAAGTACAATGATGAAAATTAAGAACAAGGATAGGCATCCTCGTTTCAGTGGCCTTTAATTAAAAAGTGGATAGTATCAAAAGATCGAGCTGGCCTTATTTCCATAATTGTCCCTCTCGAAGTGCTGTTTTAACTCCCTTTTATTTGAGCAGTTTTCGAGTGAAGGGGAAAAGAGATTTAAGTCTTTTTAACCAGATCAATCTTCACTGTTGCAAAGTTTTAAACGCACGCTTTTAGTCAAAATATCATCAATATTTCTAGATAAAATCATATGTATTTCTGTCGGTAAGTCAGTTTCCGACTCAGGATTGAAAAATCTTATCAGACGCTTGCTTCCTCATATACCCGAATATATATATACGAATTCGTAGGATATTTGTAGCTACGAAGATCCAACAGAACATTATTTCTTGACTCTGCCCCGATTCGAGCCTCTTGCATCTCGATTGACTAATCAGCCAGGTGATTTTCTCTGCTTTCCGGTCATCGTCCCTTGCATGATTGGCTTTTCATGTTTGACTGAGCGGATCATTTGGTAAAACAGTAGAGCCAAATCTCTTTGAAAATCTACAGCATATATTTATCCGTTTAGTGGTGCACTTTTTGAATGCAAATAGATTGGCTCGGTCTTCAACACTAACATCAACGGGTAAAGGTCATTCCATGTTGCATATTCCAAGACAATCAATTAAATCTTCTAGGAAACTGATCTTTTCTGCAAAGACTTTATCAATTAATGTTAGCTCGTTTTCTCTGTGTTGCATAGCAATTACTTGGTGCTTTGAAAATATGCCGGACTCTTGTACTCCCCAGTCCCACGATAATCTGTTAAAATAATGCAATATCGAATCTTGCTTTCTCCCCAAGTTTCTTTGCTGACTTGAGAAAGCTAGTAGTATAAACACGGCGACATGCTTTGAGGAAAAATCTGTAACCATGGCGGCGCGGCCATATTTTTTTCGGAATCAGCGGGTGCCACAAATATGGCGTTGATTTACATCGTACATTATCGAGGGAATGTTATGATCAAGTCTGGTGAAAATTTACTTCGGAACCACTGCAGAGCAGAGTTGTCTTTTGGTAATTCGGCCTGTGGCGATTTCGATAATTTCAATTGACAGACGTGTCATCAATGTGTGGTAAATATAGAGAAGCACGGCAGCATTGAAGACCTTCAAAGAAAAATGTTTCGCTACATTTGTTCTCTGGTGCGTAAACGGATTAAAACACGTTTATTTCTTGGAATTTCAGTGGTTTTATGCATTTTCATACTGGCCCAAGCACCGTTCTTCCTACCTGTTGGTGACACGATAAATCCTTCAACTATTAAACAGGCTACAAGCTTGCGATATGTTGGCAACAGATTGGTGGACATGAAGAGCTTCATTGAAGGAATATACTACTCTAAAAACATTGCCTTGCAGAGTTTTAAGCGGCTGTCAACTGGGCCTAGGACAGCAAACACTCATAAAGAAAGCAGTACGATGAAGGCGACTGGTCGTAGCACACAAAAAGCAAGAAAGCACGAGGCAAAGCCGGTCTGTAATATACCACAGTTAGATCCATTTCATCAGGACGCAATGCAACACATAAGGACCGTAAAAAAGCTAGTTTGTCCTCAGATATACTTCACTAGAGTTGAAGGTCAGCATCTTGTTGCAGATGTAGATGACGTACATGCGGCTTACCTCGAATATATCAAGCGGGCAGAGGATGATGACAACAATGTCATATACTCAAGCCAGGTATCACTGATCGCTGGTTTCGAGAATGTAGAAGTAAAGCCGAACACTGTAGGATGCATAATTGATGAGAATCAGAAAGTGTTGTCCGCTGAATCCTCTAACACAAAGGTGAGGGTGTTGGTAAGCAAAGATGGACTACGAAGAGGTAACTGCACAGCAAATGACCTGTGGCATGTCAGCCCCTCTGGAGCAATAGAGCATTACTTGAGTCGTTCATGTCTACATCTGAATAGCAGCTGCGTACACGGTTCTAACTGCAGCTTTCAATTGTCGCCATGTGAAAAGTCGAATGACCACTTTGATGTAAAAGAAGACGGGAAAGTCATGCACCGGGAAGCTAAACAGTTTCTTGGGGTTGACGAGGATGGCGAGCATATTCTGACACTGGTTGCAAGAAAAAAGATGGCAACCAAATTTAGACTCGTCGAACACAAAAGGAAAAAACTGACGATTCGCCACCGGCTTGTGGACGAATTTGTAAAGGTAACAGTGGTAAAAGACAGACAACTGTATGAGGAATTCCACGCGATTGTGATTCCAAAGGAAGCTGTCATCCAGCGAGCACAGATGGCCAAGAGTGGTAAGGATCGATACGACATTGCTCTTGTGATGATTGACTCTCAGTCAGCATCCAACGTAAAACGGAGAATCAAACGTGTGTATGATTACTTGGCAGATGACAAAGACTCATTCATATTTGAAGGACACTCCATAGTTGGCGATGGCACGACTGCCCAGCTTAGTGCACTTCTTACAGGGGCGTTCGAATGGGATTTCCCTGAAAGTAGAAGAGGTTTCCAGGGTGGAAAACCAATAGACGATTGGCCATTTTTGTTTAAAGATTTCGCCAACCAAGGATATGCTACCATGTTCCTTGAAGATGACCCTGTGTATGGGACTTTTAACTACAGGCTATACGGTTTCCAGAAGCAACCAACTGATCACTACCTTAGACCGTTTTGGCTAGCTTCGAAACGTGACTACCACGCGGATGGAATTTGCCACGGCGACACACCTATATTTACAAGAAGCTTCAATTACTTAACGGACTTCTACGCGCATTACAACAGTACACCGAAATTCACTCTAACTGTTCTATCGGCAATGTTCCATGATAATCTAGATAAACTGACGAGCATTGAAGATGACCTATTGAAATTCATAGAAAACTCGAAAACGAAGAAACAATTCGAAGATACTATACTTGTTCTCTTTGGTGATCATGGAGCAAGGTTTGATGGTTTCAGAGAATCTATGACCGGAAAACTAGAAGAAAGGTTGCCATTCTTGTCAATTACCTTACCAAAGAAGTTCAGCAACGCCAATCCAGAGGTGAAAGAGGCAATGAGACAAAATCAGAAGGTACTGACTTCATTCTTCGACCTGCATGCTACACTTAAACATGTACTCATGTATCCAGCTAAACCTGAAGTGAAAATCGGTCAAAGCATTTTCAACGGAATAGATCCTGGCACGCGCACTTGT
The DNA here is from genome assembly GCA_964026355.1 of Pseudorhiza aurosa. NCBI lineage: Eukaryota > Metazoa > Cnidaria > Scyphozoa > Rhizostomeae > Lychnorhizidae > Pseudorhiza > Pseudorhiza aurosa. Next base: position 8,082,751 of record OZ032118.1, on the reverse strand, counting down.
GAAGCAGCAGGAATCAAAGAACACTGGTGTCCGTGCTTAGACTTTGAAGAGAAAAACGTTACAGACGAAGGGATAGTTACGATGGCTAAGGCGGTGGTTGATTTTATAAATGTGAATATTACGGGAGAAAATACTTTAGCCAAGACAATTTGTGCTGAATTGAAACTCGATAGGATACAGCGTGCAGGAGAACAGAAACCCAACGAGAAAGTGAGGAAATTTAAACAGACGTCACAGAATAGTAAGTGTATCGAATGCGATGTGATATACGCTGAAAACGAACGATCGAAGCAACAAGACCTCCTGCATGCGTACGAGATAGTTTTCTCCGTGAAACCAAGCAGTGCTGTGTTCGAAGCGTCTGTGACCATAGAAAACAATAGCACTGTAATTGTCAATGCAGACATAAGTCGCTTGAATTCGTACGGCAATCAACCGAAATGCCTTCAAGATCAGTACCCGTTGCTTAGGAAATACTGCTATTGTCTGTGACACGACTGCAATGTAGCTGCGATATTTGAAACAATGTGGACACTAACAAAAGAAAACAAATGATAGCCACTCGGCTAATTGCACAAAGAATACATGATAGTCGCATGGCTGGCTACATAAATAAACATTGTGTCGATACTGAGGAATGGTAAACTCAAGCTACTTCGGTGAGCAGTTTCGAAAGTGGTTGTTATGGGCCATTTTTCTCCATGAAAACAGAACAGAAGATTTACTCATCAGAAAGAAAGACTCCATTTAATGTGCCTGGCAGTGTAACTGTTTAGTACTAACATAGAAAGAGAAGGTCCATCATCAATGCTGATCTTAAAGAGACTTCAATATCATGGACCATAATCGTCTTTTCAGATTAAGTGATACGTCTATACGCCTTATGCAGAATGAATCACAAGATTGAGAGTAAGAGACAATTTAAAAATTGACTTTTCTTGTAAAAATTCGTATCACCTATTTTACATACGGTTTCATTTGGCTTGCAAAATATTTAAAAAAATTACAGTATATAAGGCAGAACATCATGCCATGGGCTAAAGAAAAATAGTACTTTCAATATTTCCTACACATTTGCTATGATAGAAACACAGCGATTATCAAATATTTCTATACTCAATTGTTTACAAAATATATATTAACAACTTTCCCATTTGCCAACAGTTCTAGGTTCACTTTTTCAAGTCCAATCATACTAGATAATAAATTAGAGCTATGATACCCAGTGACTTGTAGCAGATGAAAAAGCATGGTTTGCTCAATCTACGCTTACTATAATATATGCAAGTCCAGTCGAATATCGTAGAGCAAATATTGCAAAATTCGTCAAGGTTGAAGGCGCATGCAAAGCTATTCGAGAAGGTTCCGAAGAAAATTCTGAAGCGATGAATTCACACGACTTTTTGTTGTCTATTGTCCTGTTAAAATATCCACGGAAGGAGACTTCAATATCAGTAACAGTGATCTTAGGATCTGGTGAGAAGACCGAAGAGAGAGCTAATGCCAAGGATAACGATATAAAAAACCTAAGTGATTATTGCCCTCTTGGCTAGACTGCACATTTAAAAAGGGCGACTTCCACGTGCAACATCTATCAATCTAACGAATCTGATTTAGTACTGAGCACTTTTTCATACTCTCGTGCTGGAAACATAAGCATATTTTTCAATATGAAATAGAAACCTTCACACCGAAGAATCGTGCTTGACAAAAACATAGCAGTAACTTGCAATGGACGCTGTCCTTATGTTATCACGTGACTTCTAAAATGCTGATTAGAATTATTGCTATCTAAAAAAGTGAAGGATTTAAAGACGGTCTACTTAGAAGCTCCATCATTAAAAAAAGCTCACAGCAGTCTCACGCTCAAATCTGAACATACTTTTAATTCACTGCTCCAATCGTTAGACTGTCTCTGACTTCACTTTAACAGCGGATTTCAGTCAATAAATAAATCAAAAGCTCTTCGCCTCTGCGTCATCGTCCAGCCAAAGTTCGTGGAAAATGCTGATATTGGGAGGAGATCCCCTGACACAGGGGAAGAAATATGATATACTCATCATATTCTACTAATTACAAGAGAGCCATTGACGGATGGGACACGTTTACGAGTTCCAATCGGCAGCGAGGCCAATGTTTCCTTTGGTTTGCGGGTAGCTTCCTCAGATGATGGGACAGAAGACAGTGATGATGGTAGTGACGGTGTTGATGGGGGAGAACCGTGACTAAATCTCAGGTTCTCAATTACATTTGCGCTATCGGTAGAGCTCGAAGAAAGACTACCGCGCGTGCGGTACGTTGGTCTCATACGGATAGGCGCTGAACGCTTTGGCGGTACTCCACCTTCCGCAGATGACATCGAATCCTTCTTTTCAAGCTTCAAAGCGTCGACAATTGTTGTACCTCTTGCGATGGATGTGTTCGATTTGTGCATTTGAGTGCCGGCGAGTCTGTTTCGTATAATCAAGGAGAGGTTCGATTTGGAGTAGTAATCTTTCTCATCGCTCGACACGTCCATTCTACGTTTATCTGCGTTACCATGCGTATCGTTACTGTTGAACCTAAACTTGACGCTACTTTTACTTGCACCTGACGTATTGCTACTCAGACTGGTGTCCGAGTCTTCTGACAGTCTCCACACACGATTTGAAATTTCGTCCTCAGAAAGATCGTCCAGCAGGAACGAATCAGATTTCCTCTGCAACTTTCTCGGAAGGCTGTTTGTTGTGTTTTTAAGTTTGGATAGAGCGTTGGGTCTGGGAAGGCTATCGGAGGAAGGACACCTGCCTTTATTCATCATCGTGGTTACAGCTTTCTTAGAGTCATTTTGGTCTATGCTCCAACGACTACTGCTGCCATTCTCTTGGTAAAAAAATGAACTGCTTGGGCTGCCAATTTCGGCTTGATTTAAATCAAGAAGACTTTCTGTTGTTTTAAACTTCTTCAGCGAGCTGCCACCATTCGGCGAACTGAAACCAAGCGGCATACTCCCATGATCACTGTCATCGATCCCTTTTGACACGTTTGAATTGGAGCCACGGCCACGCAATCTCCTAGCGCTCGGGCCTACATCTTGCTCGCTTCCTTTCCCTGCAAAAAGGCCTACCTTGGTCTGCAGTGACAGCAAACTGCTATGGTCATCATATGAACCAGCACTGTTGTTATTTCTATCCGGGGCCTTAAACACGTGGCGGAGATCTTCGCCGCTTCTGTTTAAGGAAGTCCTGCTTCCGTTCTTCCGACTGCTCTGCTTGATCGGCGATGATCTTGACTTTCGGATAGGATGGTAGCCACTGTCGATACTTTCACGCGAGAGGGAACGATCCCCGCTTTGAAGTTGAACTTCTGAGAAGGCTCTACCGTTGGCACTGTACATAAAGTCGCCTTCAATTTCTTCAGCTTCTAAAAATAGAGGAATTCTCGTAAAATTTAAGCACGGCCGTTGCAAAGTGGTCATGCTCAATAAAATAAGAATGAAACGTATCAAAATATGAAAATAAATACTTCCAAAACGACAGCAGTCGAAATTTCAAATATCACTTATCAACCTATTAATAAGCAAAGATCGACTCTGTTTGAAATTTAAATTCACATTGCATCCATCATGAATCATATATTAATGTAAATTCCAATCTACTCATTGCTTTGGCTTTACTCAAGTCAGCTAGCCTACATTACCACAGTATGATGATGTACAAAAATGACTCGAAAAACGGTAATTCTGTGGCAAACTGACACGATTCGGCGAATCTAATAAATCAACTATCGGTCACTTCTGTAAAGACCATTATGACACAAACCCAGTAGAATTCACTACGTATAAGTCATTTTATGAATTCTCGAAATCAGGAAAGTTCAACATACCAAATAAATCAATGATAGATTGCAGTGCACATTGAAGTGGACGGCGAAGACTTGACCTTCCCGATCTTAAAACGACTTCCTCCCTGCCGACACCCATAAGGTCAAAGCCAAGAGAAGACAGCAGCTCGTGGCAGCCGGGCACACGCCAGATCTTGATGCTCAATGGTACTTGAACGTTTGATACATCCGCTGCAAAATGCTCTATCACCTCACGCAACTACAAATATAAATTCTTTCCTTAGTTTTTTATGTTGGGAAAGACCCTGCTGGACTATAGCAAAGTCACAACAAAGGAAGAAGAAAGAAAGGCCAGGAGGAGACGGAGATTAGATCAATTTTGTTGATTTTGGATTTGGAAGACGAAAAGTTGAAGGATTCTGCAAAGAAAGAGGAAGGTAAGACGCTCGATAAATTTAATGTTGTATTAATATTTATCGCAAGCCTGAATCACAGATGCCCCATCATACGTGCGTAGGAGTGTAGTGGTGCCGTGGTGTGATGGTTAACCGTGCGGACTCATAGCACAGGGGTTGCCAGTTCAAATCCTGTACGTTTCACAATAAAATCACCTTGGTGAAGAAGTCAACTGGAAACAAACTTACAAAATCCACTTCCCTACAAAAACTCAAATCTCTGTCTCTGGTTTCTGCTTAGCTGGAAATCGATTATGCGACGCAGTTTGGGAGTTTATGTAAAAACAACAATTTTAGTGCTGTCATGGATCTATTCAAAGATCTCATATCCTTTCGCTTCAAAATCTAAATTTCCCTTCCTTGTTTGACTTCCAAGAGACTGGCCTAAAAGCAAATATTTCTGCACTAGCATAATCTATTCAAAGCAAAATAACACTATGAAAATGTTAAACAGCGAGGGTAGAATTTATTCTGAGAAATTACTCACGAGTTTGATTAAGGATTGAGCAACTTCGGGCGCAGACCGCAATTTTGACATGGCCTCCATTCCACTTCGTGACAAGCCTAACGAATAAAGATGGTAATGATGATTATCAAACTTTTTAAAGATGGCATACATTTCAATGTTGCTAAAAACACGTGTCCAGTCAAAAGCGAAAATTGATTACAAACTTGAATATACGAGTGATTAAAATCGTTACTTGAATGTTGCAAGAATCAAAATAATCATACATAACGGGTAACTGTGTAAGCTTATTTCATTAATAGATTAAAATTGTCTGTAAACTAATGAATGAAATGAAAGTTTAAAAAACATACCAAGGAACGCATAGAGAGTATTGCTGCAGCGATTCAGAATTCCAACATGATCAGTGGACGGGAAGAAAACCGAGTCAGGTAAGTCGCCAGTAGCGAGCTCAAATCTAAAACCAACCATTGAAAGCATTTCTTGCCAGCCCAGAACCTCTCCGACTTTTGCGTTTATACTCGATTTCGTTGTATACATGGAAGTTCGTTTGCCTTGTGCAATTCTCTGGCGGGCTTTTTCAACCTGAAAGCATGCGCAATTTAGACATTTAAACACAGGCAAATGAAAGGTGCTCGTTAGAACGTTTATTCGCAACTGCTTTTGAAGAAGTAACCGACAATAATTTAACTCTTGATCGTTCCCTCGCTTCGCTTCCAGCATCGCACATTCAGCCAAAACCCTGCCAATATTCGGCAGACTTCTGGCCTGCAGCGATTTGGTTGCACAGGTCGTCAGTAGAGCGATTGGTTGAGTTTGGGCATCTTAACACGTGTTGCATATCTCGTTTCTGGCCACATTCGAACAAGCAATTTTTGATGAAAGGATTGAAAGTCAGAGTAATGAGTCATCCAAAGACAAAAATAGCCGAAATAAGACGGTGAAGTTCCCAGACAGACGCAGATCGAAACGTGTGAGGGCGAGCAATCGATTCCACATGCTTCCACCCACATCTACGAATTAACTTCAACGTCTTAATTCAGCCATTGTTCAACAATTGATAGCCTGATGAGCGTCGAACGAGCAGATCTTCAGTACGACGAAATTACGAGTCTGCATAATATCGAATTTCTTCATATACATATAATATACATATGCTTTCACACATGGTACCTTTGCATGGTAGATACTGAAAGTAGTGAGGGAAGGGCAACAACAGCATAACGAACTTACCAGGTGTAGTAATACTTTAATGGCGTCACGATTTGGTCTTTCCAACAGCAAGTGAAGTACCTGCGCCAACGATGCCCTCTTTTTGTGCAAGGATGCGTTTGTTCCGTACAACATAAAGCCGGCCCAGCTGGACGGATGACCGAACCCGTCCGACTGTTTCACACACATGACACCCTGGTAGAACGCGTCGTTTATGTCGCTGCTGTCATTAAACTTTTCGTAAAACACGGAGAAGAACTTCTTTGATGTCACGTTTGCTATTGGCCAATGAGAAACGATAACGGCTTCTGCACCGGCCAATTGGAATGCGTTGATCAACGAGCTGAGTTTGTCCGCATTTACAGGGTCTTCAATTTGAGCAATGTGCGAAACTGAGAATACAACCAACTTTGAATGAAGTTCTAGCTTCGCGATGTCATCGGCTGTCAGCAGTGTATCGGGCATTGATGGGTACTGCACTCGCGAGGACCCGTCCGTAAGATCAAATTCGCTATCTGATGTAGGACTGCCACACAGTAGCCTTCCGACCTCTTCTCCGCTAAGGACTAAGGACGAACTAGCCCAGGAAACTTTAGTCGCAAAGTGAATTATGTTGGCATTTGCAAGTTTCGATTTCAACTTGCTCTTCTCGTCGTCATCGGCAACAACAACATCACCGCCCAAAAGCTTCCTCATGTTCGAGACCTCGTCCTTTAAGGCAGCCTCATTTCCATTTACAATCAGGTCGCGAAACGGTACCTCATTGGGTCTGTCTTTCTTTGCTAATGCCCCTCTGGTTCCAAAAAGTAGACTCGAAGCCGTTCGAATCTTGAACTTTTCCGCCAGAAACTTTGACGTTACACTGTCCTTGAGCAGGGAGAATGGTACCAAGAGCAAGTCGTTTGGAACGACGATCAGCAAGTTCGAAGCATCATTCTTTTTTGACTGCAGAACGCTTAATTCTTTTCGCACGGGTCGTATCAGCAAATTATATAGCGACGAGTAGCTTACTTTATCCATCCAATCACCATCAACGATCGGCTTCACCGTTACTGATGCTTTCTGCTTCATCGAGAAATTATAAGTGGTTCTACTGATTCCTTTTGGCGGTGTAAACGAGGTTGCGCGTTGACCAATGCGACTGTATTTCTTCAGTGGCATCTGATCAGGCGGCAAAATATCGACCATTTCACCATCGAAACTACGCTGCCTCCGCAGTTCCATTTTGCTGCAGTGTGCGCCAACTTGAATGCTCTCTCGCACCTCCTTGATAAGGTTATCGAATATCTCCGTCATGTGACGCGACAAATGCAATGGCACGTCATCAAGGTCTGCGCCTTCAAAGTCCTCATCGCCATAGCCGTCGAGAAGCGGAACCATGGTGAACTTCACGATCCCTTTTCGCGGTGCAATGACCCATAATAGAATTTGCCCACTTGCTACAGAAAAATAAAGCACGATTGAGTCTACCTTGCTCAGACGCTTTATGATATTGTCACATCTACTTTCGCAGTTGTTTAGAGCACTGATGTCTTTACTGAGACTCATTCTACATTCAAACAATCGAGATTTCTCGGCAGCTCTCAGGGCGTCCGAATACCGTTTCTCCGCAACCAAAGATCTTTGAAGCATTTGAAATGATGCCAAAACGTAGTCGACAATTTTACTGCCTGCTTCTGTCAAGTCTCCCTTGACAGACTCGGTCACCGTCTCAAAGCATTTCTCAGCAGACTGATAGTCATACTGAACGAAATGGCACATTCCAAGTCGAAAGTACGCCTTTATCGTCTCCGGTCGATCATTCATTTTAACTGCGATCTCTTTGACTTTCTGCAGATGAAGAGCACTTTCCGATGTATTACACATAAGATGCTTAATCAAACCCAGCCTCGAATGGACAAGTAGTTGTAGAGCCTCGTCTTCCAACTGGTCACCTACAGCCAGGGCCTTTTCACAGAAGTTTACAGCTTCGGGATACTTTCCAAGGTGCTTGTAAATAAGACCTAGACTGCTTGCAGCTTTCCCTTCAGCCTCTAAATTCGCCGACTTTTCTGACAACTTATACTCCAAATCATGAAATTTCAATGATTTTTCAAAGGTCCCTCCTTTTTCATGCACCCTGCCAAGGCCACCCAACGCGTTTATTTCTGCCTCGATATTTCTACTTTCCTTTGCCACTTTTTGCTGACTCTCAAAATATGACAAGGCCTGGTCAATATTGCCCATGCTCAAATGAATGTCACCCAATTCTCCATACGCCTCGCACTTAACTGCATCCTCTACTTCATTCGAAAGCACAAGTCTCTTCTCCGCACAAACACGAGCCTCTTGAAGATCATCCATAGTCTTGTGCACCGCCGTAAGACATTTGTATGCCAAATCTTGATTGAGAATGTCACCAGACTTCGAAACGTGCTCCAAACAGCTCTGGTAGTGCTTCAACGCCTCTTTAAGATTCTTCATGTAAAAATAGCAATCAGCAATGTGGCCATAACATTTACCTAGATCCAAATCCACGGCACTTGAATTCTTCAAAATCGCAAGTTGGTTCTCGAACTGTTCGAGCGCTTCGTTATACGATTCAAGCTGTATAAGGACCAGACCAAGGTTATTGCGAGCCCTGGCTTCCTTAGAACTGTCCTTCCGATCTTTTGACATCTCAAGCTGTGCCGTGTACGAAGCATATGCTTCATTGTAATTTTTCTTCGTCAAATGAACGTGTGCAATATTTTCATAGCACTCAAACACTCTCGCAGCTTCGTTGAAGGCTTTGTTCAAAGCCAGCTCCTTGTTGTACATCTCCAACGCTTTCCTGTAATTTCCAACACTAATATACGTGCGCCCAAGTTTGTTGCAAGCCACGGCTTTTTGAGTGTCCAATCTGCTATCCTCTGAGACTTTTAACTTCTCAGAAAAATACTTCAAGGCCTCGGAGAAGTTCCCCTCTTTGAAATAAACGTCTCCGATGTTTCCTAAAGCTTTGCAAACGTTGTAGACATTCTTTTTCTCGGTCGCTGAAACCAAAAATTTCTTTTGGCTTTCCGCAGCCTTTTTAAAATCAGCAGTGGCTAAGTATGCAAGACCCAAATTGCAGTGCACTGTACCTAGAGCGCTCCTGTCACCACTTTCTCCGGCCAATCGGATGTTTCGCTCGTAATACTCAATCGACTCGTTGTAATTTTTCCTCAGATAATTCGAATATCCGAGACTGTGACATGCCTTTGCTATTTCTTGTAGGTCATCCAGCTTCTCGGCTAACGTAAGCTCCATGGCAAAGTGATTGGTCGCAGTCTCAGGGTCTCCTTTTACGATGTAAAAATTCCCCAAATTGCTCTCAGCTTGACACTCCCCATAAAGCTCCCCTAGAATTCTGGTCATTTCCAAGTGTTTTTTGTAATGTGTCTCGGCATAGTCGTACATCTCTAGCGCTTGAAAAGCGACCGCCAGGTTTCCATGCAGCGAGGCCTCGCTATGCTGGTCTCGTAGCTCTTTGCATAATGCTATGGCGTACTTGTGGTATTTGACCGCCCTTTCGTACTGTCCCAAAGAATGGTACGCGTTTCCGATGTTACCACAAGCACGGCTTTCCCCATCTTTATCGCTTAGTTCACGACAAATGACAAGATGGGTCTTATGGAAGTCCAGGGCATGACGAAACTGCCCCTTTTGCTGCAAAACAACTCCTATGTTCGAGCGTGCTCTGGCTTCCGACGAGCGGTCCAACTTGACGGCAATTTTCAACTGCTTTTCATGGCACCTCAGGGCCTCGTCAAGCTTCATTTGTCCCCTATACGTGTGACCTAGGCCACCTAGAGCTCGACACTGTCCTGATACATCTCCCTGCTCTGCCGCAATTTTCAAAGCCTTCATGAAATACGAGATAGAATCTGCATACTCTCGCATGTTGTAGTACAGACTTCCTAAGTTACTGCACGATCTTATTATCTCTGTAACATCCTTCGTCTCTTCAGTTATGCGAAGACTTTCTAAGTAATATTGACTTGCATTTCGATAGTCACCCATTAAGGTATACACAGATCCGACATTTCCAAGCTCTTTACCCTCAGCTAAACGATCACCTAACTCTTTGCGCATGTTCAAACAACGTTTATGACTCGCCAGAGCGCTCGAATAATCACCAATTGACACATAAACATGACCAAGTGACGTAAGTGCTTCCGCTATTAATTTCCGGTCTTGGATTTTCGTACCAATATTTAGCTGAAGTTTATGGTGCTTGAGAGACTTTTTGTACATATTCTGCGAGAAATACGCGTTGCCCATGTTGCCATGTGCTCGACACTGGCCAGCCTCGTCTTGAAGCTCCTCTGCAGACTTCAAATCATCTTCCATGTAGCGCATTGCTCGTTTAGTGTTGCCTGTCTTCCAATGGGCACTGCTAAGCGCAGAGAGAACAGATTCTTTTAGCTTGACATTACTCGTTCCGATCTGCAGTGCTGCTTCCAGGACAGTTATAGCAGGGTATACCTCACGGACATTCAACAGCTCTTGGCCTATGATTGAGACAACTATGAAAGGTTCTGTGCCCATTCCCATTTCTTGAACTTGTGCAAACAGCGGGTCCAGGGTTGCTAAAAATTGAGAAGGCAAAAATTAAACTTTCTTGTCACAAAAATTCATTAAATTTTCAGATGCTAAAAAATGAGAAGGAAAAAAATTACATTTCCTTGTCACAAAAAAAAACTCATTAAATTTCAGATGCTAAAAAATGAGAAGGAAAAAAATTACATTTCCTTGTCACAAAAAAAACTCATTAAATTTCAGATGCTAAAAAATGAGAAGGAAAAAAATTACATTTCCTTGTCACAAAAAAAACTCATTAAATTTCAGATGCTAAAAAATGAGAAGGAAAAAAATTACATTTCCTTGTCACAAAATTCATTAAATTTCAGATGGGAGGGACTATGAAATTACACGTGGTCCTGTAAAAAGAGCTCATATCAACGGTTGAGAATTGTTAGATGTAATTTAGCCCTTCCTGATAAGCGAATTGTAGCAGTGCATGATTCATTGGAATAGTATTACCAAATTTTAATTTTCCTGGATTTACACCATACTAGAACAATTAACTTTTGAACTGGTAAAGATACCTTTGGGTTTATCAAAGCTTAAGAGATACCATTGAACACAATTTGAGCACAACTCAAGTTACACATGAAGTTAGTCAAAACTTTACTTGTAGCTCTATGCGAAAAACAGTTACACTCTTGAAACTTTTACCTCAAGGGAAACTGTAACAAGAGTGGTTTACCGCCCCAATGGATGTCACCGTTAGTAGTAATACCTTATAGCAGACAGATAAGTGACAAGCAACGTCGAGTTCCATACGAGCGTCGGAGAATCTTGCTAGAGAGGTACCGTACTGAGAAATGGAAAGGCGAGGTAAGGCGACCAGTTCCTTTCCTTGCCGAATTTGATTATATGAGCTTAGCGCCAGTTACCCATCTGAAGCTGGGTGAATCGTTAAACGACAACGGGAGAAACGCGAACAAACGCGGCTTGAACTCGGCACTTCAAGCGGTGTAGCTACACGCTTTAACCATTACAAAACTTCCCCTCTTAATTAATACGTTGTAAGGCGTTCAGGATTTCCTAATGTTACAAAACAAGTTTACCTATGCATCACTGAATGGTTGACAGTTCCTCCAAGGATGCAAGTTTTGAAATTAATTTCCCGTTTTGCTAGTGAATTGACGCGATATACAGTACAATTTGAGGAGACTCAATAGTAAGTAGCAAGAGGACCTCTAAGATTAAAGATGAGATCCTGGTAGAAAGGACGGCGTTAAATGTAAGAAGTTTAGCGAAGATACGAGGATCATGTTGAAGCCGAATTGGATGGAGGTTGGCTAGAGGTAGGAAATGCACCTGGCTTCGAAATCTGCTGATTCAAATTCTTGCGGCAAATGAAGTGGCTGTTGAGGAAGAGGACCTGAGAGAACGGGGGGAGAGGGAGGGGAGGGGGGAAGCAGATGAGAAAAAGTCAGTGTCGACCCTTAATGTGGTGAAAATAGAACTTGCTGAGTGAAACTAGGGAGTTATGTCTCAAATTCCAGCTTCGTCAATGGTTCCAAAGATCGAACATATTATAACAGAATCAACCAGCTTAAGGTCATGACATTCAATGCCCCGATCATACGAAAAGGAATGCTTTCAGCCGACGAAAAACTATGAACAAAAGCTTCTCTATCCTTTTACACAGTTATTAGAAATCTGAGAATAGAGATACACCATCTCAGTAATCAGATCTCCCGTATCGCTGATGAATCATTACAAAGCGATGTGATGCGATGAAGTAATCAGCCTGGAATGATTATAAGATTTACTAAGTTCATCAAATCGAGCTGTCAAAATGGCCCATAGCCTCTGCTCGATAGAAGTATTGTTAATACTATTTCATTGTAAATTGGTTAAAAACATCAGGGCATCTTGGTAATGGAATGAAGTTGTCGCTCGGGGGTCTGTTTAAAACAGCTATAGCTTAAAGGTAAACCTCCTTCAAAGAATGAAACGTAAATAATAAAAAACAATAACGTGAAATTAGGCTTGGAAGATTCCTAATCTTGAGCGTTTTATCCCATTTTTAGATTACATTGTAAATTTTTCAATGGAATGCCCCTTAAGAACAACAGCATTTGCGAAGGGAACACTTCATAAATGAAACGAGAAATGATGAAAAAACATAAAAAAGACAGATAGCGACAGGCAGCGACTGATAGCGAAGTGGGTGAGCGGCAACTTTATCCTTGAAATTATTCAATTCAATATTCTGCCGTCAAAGAGACCTAGATTTACATGCGATTAAATGACTATTTGTATTTTTATGCACTGCTCTGAAAGCTGTCTTGGGCCATTCAACAAGGAACAGTTCTAAGATATGAATAACAGTTTGATGGTACGTTACTTGGTTGTTAATATTAATCGTAATGGCTTAGGAATTTTCGCAATTACTACAACTTATGTGAGAGGTTGGAAATATTTGTTCAAGGTCGGATATCTTAGATCACAAGAAAGATCTTTGCCAGTTCTTAACCTGAATCAAGCACATTGTTATGAGCGTTAGTGGATGAGTAAAGAAGGCATGGTGTAACTGAAGGATACGAGGAGAAAAGCACAAACGTGTGCTACACTTTACCCGGTAAAGAAGCTGGAGTGAGTAAGGACAATTTGAAACTAATCAATTGATTGGGAATGAGGCACAAACAAGAGATGGAGGGTGGGAATTATCATTAGAGAATCTTTATACCGAATGTTTTTAAAGGAAAGGAAGGAGGGAAATATGGGGGAAAAGATGGAGGGCAAGGTGGAGGGAAAGGTGGAGGGAAAGGTGGAGGGAAAGGTGGAGGGAAAGGTGGATGGAAAGGTGGGGTTAGTGATGGGGAAAGATACTGGGAGGCATTGGTGAGCAGAAGAAAATCAACTATAAGGATTATCAAAGTCTCTAAAGATTGCAATGAAAGATTATACGGATTTGCTTAGCAAATCAATAATCAATAGACAGGTACATCGATAGGCAAATAATGGGCTGGACCACTAGAAAAAGATAAAATTTACGAACAATGCTAATTAATTCTAATGCACCATCATCATGAATCCTTTTCCTCGGGTATCAACTTCCAACAAACACTGGTGTCAAGGAACGACATTTAATATCAGCGATTCAGCGTACATATTAAAACGATAAGCGATGCCCAATGTATCAATTTCCAGAGTATCATGGCAAGTCTTAAAAGTAGCGTCGACGGATGAATTAAACGAAACACTAAAGTATCAACCATCAAAGCGACCAACCGACCAACCGAGACGAGCATGCCTCGAATCGGAGACCTTCCGCACGTAAGACGCGTGCTTCAACCACGATGTCGACTACTCAACCGCCCCTTCATCTAGTATGCATCAAAGCAATCTGGTACACAATAAAAGAACATACAGCGAAGATATTGAAGGAAGGAAGGGAAATGTTGCTGCTCTTTGTCCCATGGTCATTTTATGACCCTTGCAAACACCACTTCAATTGACCAGACGAAATAAATGGGGATAATGTAGTTTCAAAATGCTTCATTTTAAACCCGTGTGGGTTGATAAGGAACAAATTGGTAGCAATGTAACGCAATCAATGCCATTGGCTTATCATTACGCCAATTAATGGCAGCGTGTGATTTATGCATGATGCCTGCAAGGCATAAAAATGAGGCATCGTCTTGCCAATTGTTTCTTCAACAGACACATTAATGGTTAAACGGATGCACTGATATCCGCTTGCTGTACGGCGGTTCTCCGCAGCAATAAATGTGGGTAAAATAGAAGCACAAATGCCGAGATATGGTGCCGATATCTTCTAGGACACTGAACGGAGATTTCGCACCATAAATATTCATTCAATTGTACAAATGAATCCACACATGTGCAGGCTTTGAACGCAATGACATGGCTAGGCATTTTACAGGTTATGCTTGTGATTAGATTTTCTGATTCAATGTCCAAGCAAATGGGGCAACGAAGTGTAGAAGGGAGACTGGGTGAACGGTCAATTATAGCTATGGGTGTCGCCAGCGCTTTTCCGACAGGGAGACTAGCGCTCTCCAACTGGGGCTGTAGCCCCCTTGCCCCCTCTAGCACAATTCCCGACTATAACAGAAGAGGAATCGCTGTACTAAATACTACACTTTCGAATGTTACGACCGGAAAGATCTTCATTGTAGAAATGAAGAATGGTTATAATTTGCAGCCAGAGCCTCGGCTAAAAGCTCTCGACTTTTCACTTGTCAGAGCTCGGAATTTTAGTCGAATGAAAGCCGAGGGGGCTTAGCCGCGTTCCCCGCGACAATTCTCGACATCGCTCTCGACATGACTCAATTTTTGCCGTGAAATGTCGCGTGAACAATCGAGAGCGTTCGACCCAGGCTTAAATGAAATCGTTTGATGTGCACCGGAAATTCACCGGCAATGGTACCATAATTCGCTCAACGATTTTGAGAATCGGATAATCAATAAATGCTCTGAGGAAATCGAATAATGACGATGACGAAGCTCAGGACAGTACAAGAGGCTCCCCAATGCCCTTATCGCTTATGTGGTACTAAACTTGTGCTAATGAAGAAGTACGAACCATATGGTACGCAAAAATACTAACCAAAGCAACTATCGATCTGAATACTCAAGCTAAACAGAATTCCCTGCTTCATTAATGTATTAAGTATTCAATGCACTTACGAGGCCTGCAATTTTACATCGGTGTATATAAGTATCTTTATCATTATTTCTACTTTTATTATCTTTAAAATCTTTAATATTGGCATTGCTTTTTCTTAATTAATAAATGCTCAAGGAATTACCGAAAAGCCAAACCCAAGTGAATCAGAAACACTTTTAATGAGGATCATAAATGCAGAAGCATAGGAAGAACAGTTACGTTTGAAGGAGTGGCCTAAACAATCCGATTAGCACAAATGGCTAAAATTCAGGCAAGAAGATTAAAATATTATCGGTTTATGCAAGAAAAGAATTCGCCACAAACCATTTCAAACTGGAATGGCCGAGAGCAGTGGCAGTGTTCATGAAACTCGATTTAGAAGAAATCATTAAGTCGGTTGGCTTCGTAAGAAGTGAAATAGAATATCATTTGATACTGCTTACTGTTAACAAACAAAAATACGCATAGCCGAGTGCCCAGCCTTAACTCATCCTCAGACCAGTATAGTCGATGACAAAGATCGCCAAACACCTTTACAGGAATATTCTGATCAGAGAGAGGACAGGCAAGAGAATGACAGAGAAAGTGAATGAAAGGTATGGCCAAGCAAACGCACTGTGAATTTAATGACGATATAGTGAGCGTATGAGCAAGGGGATGGACGCGCATAAAAGCGATTGCATTGAAGAGCAACAGCAGAGAGTAAGAATCAACTGACAAGGCTCTATCACGAACTCTATCTCACAAATCATCATTCATCCCAAGAACATGCAATTTATGGAACGTCTTGCCTTCTTCTTGCTTTCATGAGTCCTACAACTCGCCATCTTTCAAATCTAAGATCAATAAACTCGATCTTATCCTCTTAGCTGCTCGCTTTCTTCTCTCCTCCTATGTTGGGGCTTTGTATAGGCCACCATAGCCTTTCCTCAACATAACCCACTAAAAAAAGAAAAAAAAGGCGTTGAGAAAACGATCGAAAGAATTATCGAGATAGAAAAGAGAGGACACGTTGAACCAAAGAGAAAACATCCGATTCGCTTCCTACATTCATGATGGCAAATGCAAACTAGATTCCCTTGATTCAAATAAGATGGAAATTGAGTCTCTTACAATGTCACCACACGATAGCTTTATAGCAGGCTCCAAGATTGGAAAGACTGAAATAGCGGCAAAACAAATAACAGCAAATAACACCGACTTAGCTGACTGATTAAGGAGGCAAATTTTGACTGCAAAGGTTGCGAGTAAGGCACGAGTTACATTATCTGATAGATTGAAAGCTTTACCTTGTAACGGAGATTTCATGCCTGCCTCAATCAGAGTCTGCAACAGCTGCTGGCTACCTGGGTCATGTGCCACTGCGGTGGCGAAGGCCGCCAGTGCCTCGGAGTGTCGGTTCATATGTTGCAGTGCAACGCCTTGTCTGTAGTGTGCCTGCAAAGAAGAAGCACGAAAGTTATAGTAAACACCGAGCGTTTGCAACGATCAAATTGATCAATGCACATAAAACAGACAAGACTGCATGGGCATTGAAAATGCAGAGCAGTGTTGGTTGCATAAAGATAAGGCAGCGAGCCATGAAATGTACAAAAATGCAAAAGGCGAAGAAGATGTTACAGCACATAAGACTGGTTGGTAGCTTCTTAAATAGGGTACGAAATACAAAGGCATAGACAAAGCACCACAGTGCCATTAGTAGCCTTACAACCAGAACATAGGCAAGAGGAGAGTTTTCAATTCATGAGATAATCGATTATGGATGAGACTTTTCAAGAGACAGAGGTCAGGAAACTTTTTTCATCAGGCCGGCATGAATAGTTGAGCGAATGTAGGTCAAATTGACCAAACATAGCATTGATGGCTGGATCAAGTGAATGAATCGGAGTGTAATGTCATATCAAATCGACTGATGCTTGGCTATGTTGACAGAATATTGTTCTCGTTCCTTCAGTTCAGTGGGGTCAATGAGACGTTGGAATACGTTCATTAAAAACATATTTGCTCTAAAACAATGAGTCATTTGGTGATACAGAAATGGCTGCAGCGACTCTAGGACGGTTTCGTCGCCCAAAAAGCACTTTCTTCAACATTCTTGCGATTAAACGATCAAGAAATCAGTTTATCAATCAAGTGCTTAACCAGAGAATCAATTTTTTTATCAATGATCAAATAATCAATCAATCTAAGCAAAAAACAAACAGTTTGATATAAACAATATACCAATAAATCAACAAGACTGAATAAGAAAAGATAAATAAATGAAAATATCACAAGCTCAAAACTATAAAAGTCAACCTATCGATCAATTAATCATCAATCAATTAGTCAATCAATCAATCAATCGATCCACCAATCAATCAGTCAATAAAACAGTCAGTCAATCTAATAATCAGTCTATCGATAAAGGTGCTATGAAGTTAATCTGCCGCTACGTAGGTGTGACAACGACAACTGAGCAGTTGACGAAAACAATGAATAAAGGAGATGGGCATCAATCATCCAGGGAATACAGCTTGAAACAAGACGAGGCAGTCATTAACAACCTATTGAACTAATCAATGAACGAAGAACAATTCAATTAACGAACTAATACATTCCTTAGAGAAGCCAAAGCTGAAAACCTTTATCATTCAATCAAATTTTCATCTAAAAGAATCATTTAACCAATTTGCTACTTGACATTGAATCACATGTTATGGCCAGTTATGGTGCATACTCAAATACAAATCACTGATGACGGGAGAGCATTGTGGATCGCGCCGAATTTTCAAGCTTTAATTTAATTTTTCGATCTACCACTGCTGTTCACATGGACAGACAGGAAGAAACAATGAGTTATCCCGGGTGTAACTACTCCTGTCACATTTCTGATGTTCGACCAACGAGTATAAGACATTTGCAGGGCCTGCATCGATACTATTCGCAGAACGACCCGAGACAAGAGCTGAGTTTGTTATACGGCAATGAATATCTATGAGCATTTTGCTTTTGTTTTCTCAATCAATGATAGATTTATAGAAACTGTAAGTGATGTTCTTGATGGAAGCTAGATGATATTGTGCCTTCCTATGCCAGGAACGGCACAGTATGTGAGAATTGTTAGCTTCATTTTTCATACTTAATCGAAGTATGAAAAAATAGTTATGAGTTGGCTCCCCAATGCCTAGTTCAGCGCTAGTCTGTACTTGAACAGGACTTGAACCATCGATCCTGATGGCATCAGTTAGTACACACAAACGACTGCACTTTTGCACTACCATGATAGGAAAATGAATAATTTGTGTCAGATAGGCGAGGGCTGTAAAAATCAGGGAAACATCACGGGATAGGCAGAATCATTTTGTATCGTAGACAACATCAGTACATTCCCTGCCATAGGTACTCTTTCTCAGGGTGCTAAATTCCAAACAAGATAGCAGTATGCACCTTTTGTGAGTCTCAAGTGTGAATATTTTGAAATCGAGTGAATATGGTGGGAAACAAGCCATCACGACTCAACAGGCTGAACCAAAAGCTGCCCAAAACCTTTCACAAGTCCCAATCAGCAGGCCTTCAGGACAATTTCGGACAAGCAAAGGAAGATGACTAACAAATTTGCAATTGAATTGTCATGACCACGGCCATATCATTACAGTTAAACAATCACTGAACTCAAGCAAGCAGGCAAGGAAATGATTATTTCACCATAGAAATTGAAAACCACAAATATAATATGCAAATTGTTCCTTTAACGTCATATAATAATGTAAAGACTAACTCGTTTGAGAACAAATGCAAAAGAGTAGTCTCACATGTACAAAGAAAGAAAATTTACAATGAAAACGAATGAAAATAGGTTCTCTTGATTAATTTTGTGAGGCAAAATTTGACTCGTTTTGTGAAGTTTATCAGTTCTAATGCTTAAAAGCATATAGACCTATTTTACTAT
This sequence comes from Pseudorhiza aurosa, assembly GCA_964026355.1. NCBI lineage: Eukaryota > Metazoa > Cnidaria > Scyphozoa > Rhizostomeae > Lychnorhizidae > Pseudorhiza > Pseudorhiza aurosa. The sequence continues at coordinate 8,063,651 of OZ032118.1, read as the reverse complement.
ACTTGAGAATTCTAGAAACCTCTTTCGAGGGACAGCAAGTATCAACGGAGGTTAAGGCATCCTTTAATAGAACAGTGCGCTCGCAGTAACTTACTCATGAAGCTGGTGAATTTGGCGCGAGATCTTGTGTCATCATTTGACGAGAATCGCTTGTCATGTCCTCTTTCACAACATGACGATGATACACTACGCAAGCGATTGCTTCAATTTAAGGTCCCTGCCAGAATAACGCAACACGAAAACATCAAACGAAAAGAGAGTAACGAAAAACGCCGAAAGCGAGAAGTGGAGAAACTGCTTCACTTTCATACGTGAAGATGAATGGCTCTGACGCATTTCAAGGTAGATTAAGCTTGTACTGGCCATAGCTGTAGAACGTCGTTTATCAACTCTAATTACGTTAAATCAATGCTCCGTAAGTATAGCTAAAAAAATTCAAGATATGCAAGCCAAGAGAGAGGCGCTCTTCATATTTAAGCAGCGATGTCGAGTTGTAATTCTCAATTTCAACAGAAACAGAAATGACGCCATTTAAAGGCAAACCCGTCTGCCTATGCCATACAAACTATAGTTCTCGGTTTCAACAGACTCGTGTCACCTGCTTAACGAGTAAATAAACCTATCTACAACTGTACAAGTACATTGAAACTTGGAAGAGGATTGGCGAAACCAAGCCCCGGTTCCACCACACATCAACGGACGTAGATCAACAACAAACAGCAAAGTTGAACGCGAAATTCTAAGAGAAGACGACAAGAGTGATGCAATACATGTTGGGGAAGAGAAGATACGACTTTCCGCCTTTTCCTCGGTTTATTTACATATGAAAGAATCGCAACGACCGTCAACAATACCTGCAAACTTTCATCTTGGTTTTCGTCAGTCTCCATGAATAGGCCTAGCGCATTTAGCTCGTACTCTATGTAGTTATCCGGCATTTTCTCGTCTATCTTGAAACTAAATATGATACACAAGATAGACTTGCTATGACGAACAACTTATATCATCTCTCCTCTGTCCGACTGGGTCACATTTCTAGGATGACACAGGGAAACAATGCACGGCTTACCAGCTAATCTTTGTTTTGCGACTTTGCTTCTGTCGAAGATTTTTCTATGAGCCTTCAGCAAACTGTACTTGGACCCATAAATTGTAGACTAATATTCTCAAAATATAAGATATACGTTAATGAGAGCCTCCTCGCAGGTCATATGACATATTTCCCCGAGAACGAATAAAACAGGGGATGTAACACGATGAGGGAGTTTGCTATATAGAGACAGCACCATCGATCCCAAGACCTGACCATTGCTTTGAATTGTACAGTCTCAAGCTGGAACTCAGTTAAATAATTGTGAAATTATTAATGGGCAAGTTTTTGCATCCTTTAATGACATTATCTGTCTTCAAAGATATACTTTCATGACTTTGGCCCATTTGCGTACACTTCTGAATACATCAAAACATTGCATACACCAAGTGTATTTTCCGTCGCTCTCCTTGGCAAATTTGATCAATATCAAAGCTAACGTGTCGCACTCGATGGGGGTACAACGCACTGCGTGGAAATCAGACTCGTCAGAAGCAAACGAACCTTGCAGAACTTCCTGGTTCAATTTCACAATCAAATCTGTTTTCACTTCCTATACATGTAAATGGGGAAGCGTCATAAATGAATCTATGAAATCTGCTTCAGATTGTGTCACCGCAATCTTCAGTTAACGAGATTTTGGATCTACCTTTAGCAAAAGGCTGGTTCTGACAATGCTTCGTGAAGTAGTCACGTCAAAGACCAGGACGCTTTTGAAAAATATGCTCGGGACAAAATTAAAATGGGGTTCATTATGAAAAGCAAGAGGACTTTCTGCAACGATGAAGATAACCGTGGGGACATTTTCTCTTCCAAGTAAAGAACATTCAAAGAATAATACAGGCACAGCTGATCATATCTGCATGGCTCCTAAGGCTCAATAGGGGGGTATGCATCCACTGCGTGTCTTTAAAAAGCAATGAAAAAGGGTTGATGGCCAGAGGGGCATCAGACCATTAAAAATCCAAGCCAAACCGTCATTAAATTTTGGACACGTCATTCCACGCATGCGCGAACCCCACTCTTTGTATGAAGCCCGTACAACTACACGAAAGTAGCGGACCTGGACGGCCCACGTGCCATGCAGTCCTCTACTGCACTGAGTCGATCTCTCAGAATACTGGAGTCCACTATGTTATCATATCTACCGTTATTCTTTCAATGGACAATCAAAAACTTGAATCGTAGAACGAACGTGTCAAACATCCCTTGAATGACCCCATTCTGCTGAACTGCATTATGTTACATGAATCAGCCACGCAAATAGTGGGATACATCTTGGATCTACTGAATAAACCAAACGCTTTGAGGATAAAGATAGTTATGCTAAGTAATGCACTTTGTACAAATATCGGCCTACCTATAGGATCAAAAGGATTGGCAAACAATACTTCATGATTCCTGTTTAAGTTGAGTGGATGACTTGGGCTTGTTAGATGCTGATGAAAATATCTATCAGCGGCGAACGGACTTAATATCAGACCAATGAAATGCTTTAGGCATCCTTTCGTACACGTCTGCAAAATTACAAAATGGACAGCATGGGACAGGAACAGACCAGGCCTAAGGCCTCCATTCCAAACAAGAAGGAGGAATTCGAAGGCATGGTTGTTGTTGCTGCTGTTATGGCTGCATAGCTACAAATGATGGAAGATTATAGCATATTTGTGATTGGGTGAAATCAAAGCAGTGTGAAAAGGGATGGATGGGTAGCGAGGGGCTTTGCGGATAGCGACATTCGTCCTCCCATCGAGCAGATAGTGGTTTACGAGTGTTTTATAGTAATATAGAACATTACCTTATAATCGCAAAACGAGGATACCTTGCATCAAGTGTACATAATCATACGCATTATGTGGTTTACCTCTGTGGCTGAAGCCTTTTCTCATCGTAATAGTATACACAATCCACATATTTTCTATACCTAGCGCCAATGGGATACCCCCCTTACATGGCGCATGGCAGCCAATGAGCGAGTAAGGCGTCAAATATTGAGGATGAAAAAGGATTGTGCCCACACTTTAAAGCAATTGTCTAATTGTTTCACTGATAGTTTACACCCACATTAACAGATTTCCGAAATGGAAGATTAATGCTTGAATAGGAAATTGCCCAGGAAGAAAAACAAATCTCTAATTTACCAAAAAGCTGATAGGATATCCAATGTCTTAAGTTCCAATGTCACACACTCTTCATCAATCACTTGGATATTCCAAGCACAAATTTTGCCTTAAAGGAAAACTCCAATCGTAGATCGACGCACTTGAAAAACAAGACCTGTTCCAAAATTGTGGGAAGGTAGAAAAGGAGTTGAAGAGAAAAATTCATGGGGCTTAGAAACTTGGCAATGGGTCTTTCTACTAAGCAGGACTTAGTTACATTCCAAATTTTCAAATATTCTAAATTCCATTGACCAGCGTCTGGTTCAGTACCTTATTCCCATATGATACTTGAGCTTGCACGGTGCACCCGCAAAATATCAGGTGAGGATAACTCAGTGGTGAGATGCTTGCCCATCGATCCTATGGTCAGTGGTTCGAATCAATCTTCAGCTAATCTTTTACTTAGAGTGAGGAGAGTCGGTAGCTTTCTCTAATTCTAGGAAATCACGAGTCACATCGAGAGCAAGGACCTGTCAACACTGCAAGGTGCCATTTTGGTGGCTGCGAGGGGGTACTAGAGATCCAATGCTGGAACAATGGATAGGTGTGTTCATAAATCTACAGGTAAATGGATGGACGTCATCTGAGATCGTGTGGCTAGATTGCATGAAGCGACGAGGCCGATAAAAATATCTCGAAATCCATCATAACTCGGTCACAAATCGATCAGAAAGTCGTCTAGTCATCTTCATCCTATAACTCATAGCAATTGTCACAAAAACTACTGTTTTCTTTGCGTCAAAAAAACCAAGCAATTTCGACACAAAAGTTCAAAAGCCAGAATAGAAAATGACATTGGGTATTTTTCACTTTGCTGTGATGTTTACAGCTACAGCTTTAGGTATCAGCATGAACACTGTGACATCGTGATCATGGTGAATAATAATGGTGATGATGGCAAGAAATACCTGGTGACTATTCTAATCTATTTCACACTTAATGCACCACAAATAATATCAAAATACTTTGTACTAATGTATATCGCACCAGTTCATTCTTTTATTATACCCCGGCTGCAGGAGTCGTTATTATATTGCGCGGGCCACCGCAGAAATACTATCGGTGAGAAAGACAATGCGCGGGTCACCGCAGAAATACTATCGGTGAAAACGACAATGGTAAGCGACCTAGAGAAATTAAGTTCCTCCTAAGTCGAGCCCTAACAAATATGATATGCAAATGTTCTGTTCGATAAGATCCAATTATTCTCCTTTGAAGATTTGATTACTGTGTACTACGTAGTGTTCGCATATAGCAATCTAATAACATAAATTCAGTCTGCCATTAATTTTCTGGATAAACATCGGGAAAATAAAACAATGCAAATTTCTGAAGCAAGCTTTAAATCAACTACTGCTCTATACAGAAAATTAAGCACGTCGGGGCAGGAAAGCGCTGACTGTTAGCGCGAAAGAAACGGGTATTCGTCCAGCAGATTGAGCATGAAACAATTATCGCGCTCGTATATTGCCTTCGTAGCGATGCTATGAGCATGGATTCTAAGCCACCGCATATCGTATAGAGCGGCATGATACCATTGAATGGCAGACATAAATCATAATATTCGAACAAATCAGTGACATAATTTGGTAGAAAGATAAAAGATGAAAAGTGATAAGTGATTCGAAAAGGCCCCGTTCAACTATGAACAAGTCAGAGAGTTGATTAAGAACGGAAGGTAACTGTCCAGACAGCATCCGAAGAGCTCTTTGGCGCTAAAGAGCATCAGTCAAAAGTCGAGACTAACCGGAGTAATAGTTACAATAAAACAAGCGAACGACTCCTTAAACTGAGAAAAAACCTGGCAAATGAAAGCTTTTGTACTGAACTTTCAACGAAGTGATCAATGATAGAAATATCATCATATTTGTTGCTGTTGCTGTTACTGTTAATGTTGTTGTTTTTGGGAGAGAGAATTTTTGAACACGTGTTGACGCAATATTGAAGCTTTGTCAGGAAGGCCGAATTAGAGATAATTTGACTGTTTCGTATTCGATAACAAAGAGATTGAGATAAGTTACGTTTAATTCATTAACTATTTTATTTCTTGCATACATTTACTTGTTCTTGTTCGAAAGGTTGTCGTCTCATTTTTGTTCAGTTACGACCCCACGAATTGGAATAGAGGGATATTTCCGACACTTTCTACGAAATAATCAACGATAAAAAACGATGATACTAGCACTGTTGTTGAATAGGCAACCCTGTATAAATAAGTGCATTATCATTATTATTACTATTATGATATTTCGATCACAGGCAATCCCCGAAACCCAGCTACTAGAATCCTTTCTAATGGTTTTCGTATTATAATTATTATCATTATTACTATTATCACTATTATGATCTTGTCCTATTCGAATAAACTGTCATTCTGTAAAACAGCGTCACACGAAATCAAGTGATGTTAAAATCTGACATCACATTACGCCTATCTGGGTATGCATTCACTCTACTGGTGACGCCTAGCAAGCAAACATTGTGCAAAACTCGACTTCTGGAAATCAGCCAGTAGAGACAACAAAGGAATCACTCGAAATGATTCATACTTAGATAAACGATTGCTAACTAACACTGCGGAAAAGAGCGGACTATGAAGTGCATAACCATAACCCACTTACTCTTATTGGCTAGAAGGCCTCTTGACTCTGCGAAATGGCGGCACAATATAATGGCTGGAAAGAATTCCTGAACTATGACGCACCAAATGGCAAATGTTATACACATAGCTATACATAGCCATACATGCATACATGCATAAATGCATATATGCATACATCCATAGCCATACAAATATACAAAAAACATCCATAGCCACACATACATACATACATACATACATACATACATACGTACAATACATACATACATACATACATACATACATACATACATACATACATACATACATACATACATAGATACATACATACATACATACATACATACATACATACATACATACATACATACATACATACATACATACATACATACATACATAGTCATATATACATACATAGCCATGCATACGTACAATAGCCATACATAGCCATGCATACCTTGAAAAGTTTCCCTTGTGCATAAAATCATAAAGATGATCGAAGACCCTAACTGCTTGTAACTCGGCGAAATAAGATCAAGGAAACTGTTTATAAAAAATGAAGAGGGCCCAGGCTCCAACGATGGAAAACGTAAACAATAATCAGTAAGGCTCATATGTCAATAAGATAACTTCCACACTCCTCCACAGAGCCCTAATAGTTACCACAGGGCAAAAGTACTTTCATGCGTTATTGGATAGATCACCTGAAAAGGTCTGACATATTCGCCCGACAAGCAACTTTTTCGGCGATATCATTGAAAATTAGATCTAAATTAATTAGAGAAATGTTGACTGACAAATAATAGACTCAGTGCCGACACCCTTTCGAAATGCTCAGACATCGATCAGACTGTGGGCGTTCTTACTGTACGTGACCTGGTAGAGTGCAGTTCTTGTTCGAGTTGACAATAAAACCCCCATTTTAACACCTCTGTTTGATTGTTAACAGAAGCCAACCGCTACGTACCAAGTCAATAAACAAAGGCTCCAGCGAGGAAGCCCTTGCTTGTGTTGAAATGGCCAAATCAAGAGCAAAAAATCTCAAAGGGTATTAGGTGTTGAATGCTTTTCATTTGCATTTATAGCTTTGTTTTGAATTCAACTGAAATATGCCACGATGGGAAAACGAGAGAATTAAACGAAGAGGCTAATGAATCTAGCCAAAGAGGCAATATAGATAAAAGCATCGTTGAAAAAGCAACACGAAAACCAGCCCAGACTATTGATAGTTTTTAATCTGCGGGTACACTTGGCTTCACGAAATTCACTGTGAGTAGGGCATTATCTTATCATATAGGGTCGAGGAATCAGTTTCACTTATTCTACATCTTCACCTGACTACCAAAAGCAGGAAAACCACGTTTCTCTACTAACGTCTATTGTTGAATAAGCTGCACTGGTTGAGATAGAAATGTTATTGACATCAAATAACAGAATCCATGCCCCAATAAGAAATCCCAGTCGAGTGATAAAACATGCTTCCCCTTTGGTAAGCTTATCTATGCGACAAATAATTTCCGCCTTGCGCTAAGATGGTTATCATAGAAAACTTTCCCTAAGAAGAAACATCTATTTCAAACATGGCTCTGGCAGGAAAACTGCTAGGATTCGTCGCGTGTGACATAATTTCCTGCCAAAATCGCTCGGCTTTCTCAGTTAATACTTATCCAAAGTTTTCCATAGATAACAAACATATCTTTCCGTACGAAAATTGGCTTTAAACCACAAGACGATTTAAATAGGAAAGTATAAAACGGATTTACCGAACTGTTTATTCCAAAGATATATCCACTGACATCTTTGTCCTTTTTCGCGGGTGAAACATGCTTTCGAATCATATTTGTTTGCCAGCCTACTTCGATTGTTACACGACCTCAACAACGACCCCATCAACTGCTTCCAAACAAAAAAGCAGGTCGTCAAAGCCCGATTTTTCGTTGAGTCTAGTCATAAACGCTGTATTTTACGATCTTGTGGCTCCAGCGTCAACGAAGCCGATTCTCATTTCCGTTAGCGGTGGTCAATGTTCTTGTACTCTGTACACAAGCGAACGACGACGTGAGAAAATGTCCCGTTTTGATAGATGCTAGCCACTCGACGCGCGTATTTTACAATACCTGCAAAGTCGTTTGCGTTATTACACGGTATTCGTCTCACAACAGACAGTCTTTCCAGTGTAAATAAGATATTACATGTCAATGCGATCTTTGCTCTGATATGCAAACACGACGAGCGAAGAAGCGAGGCACGGTGTATTCAATGGACATCTTTCCTAATGACACATCGCAAATCATGGCTAATTTGAACAATGTTAAAAGTACCGATGGTCATAAAACTTGCGATTTCTAAGTGCAATTTCTCTATTTGCCTTTGAAAGTTCCTGTTTAATACGTTCTGACCTCTCGTTGCTCTTCCAGAGTGCTTCCTTAGATGAAGCTACCGCAGAGCTTCCGTATTTCAACTTTGATATTCCGTATCGGATTAAGGAATCGTTTTGCTACATCGGTTGACTAGGGGAAGTGAGGAGAGGACGGACCAGCTACATTACTGCGCAGCATGCTAAACGCTCAAATTGGCAGAAACCAGAGCTAGGAGTTCGAGTTTATATAGTGCCTTACTGCACGTGTGTTGCCTCAAACCACAAGGGTCGTGGGTTCAAGTCCTCTGTACGTCACAATGAAACACTCCGGTTCGGACGACAGTGGGAAATTAAAACAACGAATTTACTTCCTAAGCAAAGCCTCAGGGCCACCGGTAAAGAATAAGTCGACATTTATTTCTGCAAGTCGATGGGGATCCAATGAAACGAAAACCACCTCATAGCATCAATATCAACGAAGCCTCCACAAGAGCCAGTCAAATAGGCCGCTAAAATACTCAATTCTATTCTGAAAAGAGAGTCTACAAGGAGTTTATAGCCAGTCAAGATCCCGAAGAAATAGTAAAAACTGGGAAAACTGCAGAAATTTTTAGGCCAAAATTGTCCCTAAGCCTACCATGCTCAAAATATCTTTCTGTTGTATAATAATTGTGATGACAATTTTTAAAGAATATCGGATCATAAATTCATATAAGATTGCTACAATGGACGGGCAGCATTGTGCTTTGGAAATCTAGTTCAAACAATCTAATTGTATCGAAAAGAAACAAATTGAAGTTGATGGCTTGCATTACTCAATGCTTGATTCAATATTTAAGGCTTCTTGTGTGCACATCGTAGCTGAGTGAATCGAATTAAACGAAACATAGAATTGTCTGCTAACTCTGGGGACCTAAAGAGTAACATTCCCTTCTGCTTCGACATTTTTATCGGAGAAGTTAGCTATGAAGGATTAAATATCTATTCAGAAAGCACTGCAATAAATCGAGGCCCCATTAAGCCTTTTGAATAGGTTAAGTGCTAATGAGAATCAATTTCGTGGTTAAAATCTCTGACTCATTAATTAAGTTATTGATTCTGAAAAACTCCAGGACAGAAGTCGAATATCAGGCCATCTACAGTTGATCTAAGAAGCATGGTAAAAACTGCTACGATATAAGCAGCCTTGGTTATAAATTGCTTATTAATGCCAACGTGTCCTAATGGATATTTAGAAACGACTTAACATCATTCAGTGTGATCTTTAGTTTAAGCGATCTTTAGTGAACTACAGGGTCGATATATGGATGTATTTTAGAACCATTTAAATCTAGGTAATGACTGGGCAGTCAGCAAAACTGAAAGCACTTTTATGGCGACATTCATAAAAAGTATGGAAAGGCCGGTTCGAAATGCTTGATCTTAAATTACAAAATGATTCAGCCCTCGTGACTACAGAGAATCTCAAAATCGTTACAACAACAACATCCATATAAAACCATACCAAATACAGGCGCTAACTAGATTCAACTGGGGAATTTACTGGGTGAGTAGCCACATTTCACACCGCTTCCATGACCCAGTGGTAGAAACTTTGGTATCAAGTCAAGTGGTGCAGGTTATTTCCCTGCTTAGCATTCATTCAGCACTTTGGGAAAGAGCACAAGAGTTAAACACACAGTGCTACCAGAAGACCAGCCCTCAACTGTAGCATTCGCTGTGCTTGCATAGCTGTGTGACCCAAGGGCTAAAGAAATAGAGATCGGCGTCGCCGTATTCACCAAAACGGAGAGGCAAGGAGCTTTGGTTTTTGAGTCCCATTGTACAGGTAGCTGGCATAGTGAGCAGAGCATGCATCTAATATGCTGTAGGTCATGTGTTTGGTGCCTCGTTCGCATTCGTTGATTGATAACCTCTCTATCCAGCAGAAAATGTTGTAGGCCTGGGTTTAAGTGTAGAGAGGGAAGAACTAGCCACCATACGCCACAAAATTGTGGGACATGATGATACCTCTCTAGCAATGAAATCCTTCCAAAAAGTTAAACTGCTATATAAACAACAGGGGCCCTTCGTACTCCAGCTTTTCCCGCCACAGCACCATTGAAGTCCCCGTCGATGAAGGCAGCGACGATTTATGTCAGCACACTTTTTGCAAGATTGATCAGCCCACTTCATATCAGCCAGTCTCTACTGAGTTTAGCAAAGCCCTGATCAAATTACCCAACATTTCACTCAACATTAACTGGACATCCATGTTTAGTGAAAAGTTAATCGTTTGACCACCGCATTCAATCACCCAACATTTCGTCGAGCGATGTTGGGTGGAATTTGCTGGAGATAAAAAACAGGCCAACATTTATCCAACATTCAACATTGCTTGCTTCAAAAAAATTACTTTCAGATGTTGGATCTTTGATCACTCCTCCACTGGACATCATCAAGCATAAAATCAAATGTTGCGCCACACTCTGGGGTGGATGTCGGATCGTTTGACCCGGACCTTAGGTTAGCACGGAGACTAGAAACTTCCCAAAACCTTTTGAAAAAACGTGTCCCAACTCTAGCATGTGACCGTCCACGTGATCAATAAGCAAAGAGAAGCGGGTGCAGCGTCCCATTTGAGTAAACGCTCAACCCGACGCAGATAAATGAAAATAGCAGGACATCCCAACCAAGAAAGAGCATCAAAATTCAAATATATTTCACGTAACCGCGATTTCATTTATACTTTGTGGTATTCAGGTTATGAGTTATTAATTCCTTCTTTCTCTCTCACCTAGATTTTAGCGGGAGTGCGGTAGCAGTTAAACGTACGTGTCGACTTGCCGCGGCTACAAACAGGCAGAGCAAATGTTCAGTTTCCTCGAATTAGAGTCACGGGTAGGATGGGTTCTACTAGCAACCTCATATTTTTACCTATGTCAGCGTCGTAAATCGTCAGCGTCGTAAATCTTCAGCTTTAAGGTCGAAGATAGGTGGGATGACTGTATCATGCAAATTCAAATAAATTTCCGCATGATTGATTGGCAAAGATTGTCTTAAGTGAGTGCCAAGAACTCTTTTCTCCTTCGTTTCGATATGAATTGTGTCACTCGAGTTCTTCCTCCATAAGTTATGTTCTGATCGATCTTACATCGTAACCTTTTCATCATAATACACACTTCCTCCATTTGATAACGTTTCACGTTGATGTTCTTTGTCCATATGAACGATCGGGAGACTGCATGCCTTTGTGGGATCCTTTCACTTCAACCACTCTAAAGGTGGCACGAGGTGTAGCCTTTTCGTAAATGGGGCAGCGACCTGATTTTCCCCGAAACGTTCTTATTCAGGTTTTATGATATGTGGAATAAGGGGGTGACTTCGTGTTATTGGGGATGAAGCGAAAAAGGTCAAGTTAGTTTGTGCCCCATACTCAAAACGAGCGTCGGGGAGTACCTTGTTTGAGAGTTAGCACCCTGAGCCGCGACATTGTGAGGCAAGAGTGACAGCTTCTTTCCTCGCCAGACTCAACCGAGATGTTTACGCCAAGTACCTATTTACTGCTCGATGGAGAGAGAGGGGGGCGCAGAGAAAAGGTGACATTGGTACATCGAACCTACGTCTTCCACCCAGGCAAAAAAATCCAAAGTCATTTCCTCGCCATTCTTGGTGAATAGGATGGTATCCATCTCCGCTCCATTAGCCTTTGGGCCACACAGCGGTGTAAGCACAGTGAATGCTACAGTAGGGGGCTGGAATTCTGGCAGCACTGTGTGTTGTTCACTCTCATACTCTTTCCCAAAATGCTGAATGCTAAGCAGGGAAATAGCATGTACCAATTTTTTTAACTCTTAGTCATCTGCATGAAACATTGTGCCAACTGTCCCTCTTGTGAATGGAATATGCATTCAAATGGAACGAGGACGAAGGCACTCATTGAAGGTGCAATCGAGATTCCACGCAGACGTTTCTCAAAAGCTACTTTACCAATGAGAGACGCAAATAATCAAAAAGTAGCCAATGCAATATCATGATATCAAGACCGTAAAAGTTTTTCATATCAGCACCGTATTAGTTCATTTGATACTAAAGCTTATTGGCTAAGCCGATGGCTATCAACATGCTTTGGTTTGTGATCCACAGTTCTTAAGACTGTGATCTGGCATTTGAGAAAATTCTATTTATAAGCAGAAATATAATTAGTCTGATGTGAATATCAGGGGAGCAAGATCCATTTACAATAACACACACTGCAGGATATCAAGACTGGTTTTGTAACATCACCTGCCTATCATATCAAAGGAAAAACCTTGATAGATGGTATCAGTGTGGATAAACAGTTACCGTAACCGAAAATATGACAGCTTTCATCTGTTTCCAATCCAACAAGATTTTCCCGTCTTGATTTAAGTTCAGAAATGCCAGTAACAACATTCATTTTGTTCAGCTTGCTAAACATTCTTACTGTTGGTTTACTTTTCCTTCAGAGAAAGGTCTAAGTGAGTCTAAATAGGCCTATCTTAAATGACCATTGAGTACATCTTGAAGACATTACGTTCTGATGGAATCAAATTCAACTCCCCCTTCCCTATTTCATAATAGTCTTACAAGGTTCCGGGTGCTTTTACATTAGTTTGTGCAATAGAAGCATCGAGGAAGCTACGTAGCACTCCTCCCCATGTGTTCAATGCGTTCAATGTAATGACCTAGGGATAGGGATGTACTTCAGTACTCCTTCGGGTGTTCTCACAGTGTACGAAGTGTCCATAGATTGCAACAACTGCCAAGCCCCGTTTAAGCCATCGAAGTCCAATGCAGAACCGAAAGATGATGATGATCGAAATCCTGTATTGATCCAAAAGGTCTCATTTTCCATATTCCAAACAGCCTTGCTCCATTCAAATGGGAATTTCACACTATTCTTAAATCACATGACACGCTGCATACGAGGGTATCTGATATTCACTGAATACTATTTGTACGTCGCCTCTTTACATCTCACTGTTACATGGCTCAATCTATAGGCTAGTCAAAAAAATTAAAGAGGGACGTCAAAAAATGATTCCAAATTAGCTGAGGTTCAATTATCAGATTCCTTACTCTCCTTTCATGAGATGAGTATCAATTTCCAACAAGTCGTTCTCAATACTACTGCAAACGACTCTAGCCAAATATAGGAAATGACTTTTATTCTACTGGGCGGTGGGGGTGAGACCTCAAATGAGTTTTGTAACTGGAACACTCCTTATCAATATTCATCAATGTGAAATGCGATCTAATGAGGGTCGAAGTGGCATTAAAACCTAATCTTCTTGGATAAAGAATAAGTGGAAGAACTTTAGGCCTGTAATTGAATATATACATATAATCTCCAACGTTTCGCAACAGATACCACAGGAGAGCTGTAACTGGCGACAATATGATTTAGCTCTTTGATGTTCAAATTTCTGTATCTCCCAGCAAATAGTAAGGGAGGTAGGAAGAAAATGCAGAAGGTATTTTTATCAGTATAAACCGTTGCAAGTACCAAAGTACCAAAAAACTTCGTGTAAGGTCTTGAAACCGGGATACCCTTGGAAAAATCCTATATACCAACAAATGGTGTAAGTTTACAGGAGAAACTGTTAGAAGTCAGAGAAATCAGTTTCCAAGGCAGTACTCTTAATATACTAAGGACACCGCCACTTAAAACTGCTTAGCAGTTGGCTAAAACTAATTATCGGTTCAGTGCCAATTATAGGAAGGATACCATCCTACTGTTGCCTCTGATCAATATTCGGTCAACACAACTTTTATGTGGAAACTAATTCTTAAAACACATGAAGCTCGCAGAAGTGTATAATGTATAAGCAAAGATGATAACATAGGTCGAAGATGCTCATTCATAAAAATAGGCCCAGAAATGCAAGCTCCCTTTTGATCGAGACTTCAACTTTAAGGATTTGAACATGAGATTTTTCAAAGGAAATTTCTCTTCTGATTATTCAAAAAAGAATAACCTTAAGGATTTTCATTCGGTACAAGATGACTTCATAGAATTAGTTCATATTTCTGCTTGCGTGACAATGAAAATGTAACCCCGAAAGCAACGTCGAAACTTGGCTCGTGCTACTTTTCAATGATTAAAATCTTCCTATGACGTATACCTCCGGAAATCGATATAATTGGGATGTGATATCTGCGTTTCTTGGGCTTTTTGACAGGGAAGTTCTGGGCCAAACTCAAAATAGAACAAATAGTCTTACACCCACCACTCTTGCTAAGCAACAAACAAATGTTGCCTACAATAAAGTTATTAATGGGTAAGCAAGTAGTGCAGTAGCTGAATAGATAAGGGTTTTGAAGGTCACTTCCTCTTCTTTGAAAGGAAAATTTCCGCTTCGATTGAATCTCAAAAGGTCAGTCATATTGGATGTGCCTGGGCGTACGTGACTTGCACGAACCCCTTACTCTGTTTGCTTTTACGGTGCTGGGTGTCACATAACCCAAGAGAGGCAGTGACGTATATGACGAGGTGTCAGACCTGACCAAAAAGGTTCCGATCTGTGGCACCAGGTAATTTGCAGCAATCCCTAGCCTGTAATAAATATGGCTTGGTTGACCAAAACAAGCTCTAAAAGAAGCTGTGGCGAAAGCATTAAAAAGGGTAACTGCTTTGCGGTGAGGAGCTTTATCTCGGGAACTTGGCCCAGCTGCCAGTGGTAACTTTGACGGCATCAAAAGGGACTGAATCTTGAAGATGGGACAATTTCGAAAAACAACCGCTTACATGGTACTTCTTTATTTGCTCGATTATCTGCGGAGGCGATGACTATTTATACACACGTGGCAAATTTGGCTAGGCCGTCTTTGTTTGGCAACAGACTCTAAACTTTAAGTCCTTTAACTATACGTTGGATGGGTCAGTTAATGAAGCCAATGCAAAAAGGTCCCAGCTCTGGCGTCCAGTTGTATGTAGAGTAAATATTTAATAAAAAAGTACCATGCATTAACTACTTTTCAAATAAAAGGGAAGTCAAACTACGATGCCAGATCGCTCTTCAGTATTTTTTGAAAAGGCACTGTGCATGAATAACAACGAGTGCATTTTTATCGTGCTCTGCGGATTGTTCGCGATTCTTCATTGGACCGTGTCAACGGTTTGGCGCTTTGTGTTAAAATCAAGTTAACGTAAAGGGAATTGCCAAAGAGTGAATGCAGGAGGAAAGGTAACTTTAAATCCTTTCATAACTTGTATGGTTTGATGCAGTTAGTTCGAAGTTAATCCGCTTACAGCCCAAACCAAAGCACAGCGCAACTCCAAAACATAATTCAAGTGGGGTGAATGAAACACCGAAATATTGGATTAGGAATTCCTTCAATGGATTTTAAGCGACCCTAATTCGAAAAAAAAAATGACCAGCCTTGATGGGATCACGATGAAATTGTGTATAAAGATGGCAAGCATCTAAGAATATACCACTTAGTTAAATCAATTCATACCACAAAGATCCAATTTTCGTTACATAAGGTCCGGAATAAGATAGCAACGTTGCACAATAGTTACCTTGTCCATAAGTGAGCTTTTGATCAATAACAACGAACTGACTGACATTCATTCATGAGCGAAATTTCGCCTTGGAAACATAGTGTACTTTAGTGACTAGTCTTCCTTGCTTTGGTGTGTACTGCTCAATGCTCTCATCAATCCCCTTCTGGCTCGATAGAAAGGATGGAAGGTTATATCAATCACCACATTCCAGGGATTACAAGGTTAGGGTCATCTTGTGATGTCAGTGATGGCTCGCTTTTCAAGCTCTTGCTACGAAGGAGCAGGGTCACGCAGAAGGCAACCGGTGCAAGATGCCACTTCGTGCCTACCAAGTATTAAAAGTCCTTCTGAGGAGGAAAAGACCCTGATGACACGCCACGTCCCAGGCTAAGTTCCCTATGCTGCACTGGGAGCAAGAAACGTTTCCTAACAGTAGTAGCTACATTCGTAAATGAACATTGGCATGGCACGTACGAACTGATCGATTCTGCCTGCTTGGGGTTTTTGTGTGAGATTTAATACAAGGTCCAGTCGCAGCCATCTTGTTAAGTGGAATAATTTCAATTGTTCCTGTTCAAGAACTCTTATGAATCCTTAATCCAATGTTTCATACTTAATTGCACTTGTTTCCGCTGAATTGTACAATTGTTTGGTTGAAAGAAAACTCCTTATCTCCACTTATGTCTGATGCCTTTTCCACTTCACAACTAAAATCGGTGTCAGGTTTTTTCGACAGATTTTCACTTTTTCAGTACCACTCGGCATGGCATTTCTGTAAAACGTTTGCAAAATGAAACTCGTAGCATGATGTCTTCTAGGGAAGATATATCTACCGTTGGCCGAGGCCTGGCCAGTACAGCCGAGGCTGGTACTTACTAAAACCAACTGCCAAACCAGAAAAAACTATTTGATTTGCTTTCGTGTGGATGATAAGGGGGGTCTGGTAGAGAAGATGAAGTTGGTCGCGACAAGCCGTTGAAATCAGTGATGCTCGTAATATGGATGATTTGGGTGGTAAAATACACAGGAATTGTGTTATTTGTACAAAAAATCAGCAGCTCCGGCGTTTGCTGGAACTCAGGCTAGTTTATTGTTGGGGGATAGTCATAAGCAGTCTCTCACCTGTTGTCTACGTTTGCTTGCTGTGTTAACTTATTTTTGTTAAGAACTATTTGGAGAAAAACCTTTATGGTAGTGCTCGCTAAAAACCTATAATAATCTAACAAAAAAGGAAAACCCATAAGCCATCAGAACAATGCAATAACAATGATGGTAATGATGACGAATTTATCTAAAGTTGGTGCTACATAGCTATACACAGTAAAATACACGAGAGCTAATCCAAGCCAACTGAGTTGGAATATTCTTATACTTTTTGAAGAGAAAGGCTAGTTGAGCTTATATGGGAAATCTAATTCTTGTATAACTTTAACTTGCGTTTGTTAATTCTCTTCCCAGATGCAGATCAACATGTCCATTACCGTAAGGTCCTAACAGAAGAGCTGATGTCACAAATGGGCCAACTAGAAGACCCCTTCAGGTCGTTAATTCGAAC
Organism: Pseudorhiza aurosa; assembly: GCA_964026355.1. Lineage (NCBI taxonomy): Eukaryota > Metazoa > Cnidaria > Scyphozoa > Rhizostomeae > Lychnorhizidae > Pseudorhiza > Pseudorhiza aurosa. The sequence continues at coordinate 8,046,367 of OZ032118.1, read as the reverse complement.
CCTGGAAGGTCAGCCAACAGAAGTTGGGACTGTCACAAGAGAGACATGCATGCAATCACTGGTATCCTAGTTCATGCTCGAGGTGAGTTCATTTCCACAAAGCTGTGGTAGTTATTCACGTATCTGCGCTGCGTTGGCCCCTTCGCTTATGCGCACTTGTAAGTAAGATCGCTTTAAAAAAACCAGTTTGGATGAAAAGTATTCAAATAGTGCTATGCTTATAAGTAAGAAAAAGTAGCTAAAGCCACATTAGTGGCTATGCTCCGTATAGCACATATAACTGGACTTACATAGACCAAATATGATTTTTCGCATGAGCTGGTCTAAGAGATTTGACCTCGATATAAGCCTTGGTATGTGAAAGGGTACTCAGATACTGTTGCTATAGGAATCGTTGTAGTTTTGGCCATTTCTAAGGAAATGGAAATTTACTGGTGTAGAGAATTCGGATGTCCCTTATTGCAGCATTTTTGCGATGTAAATATGACCTACAGATGCTCCTTAAGAGAAAAGCAAACCTCGCCTTCAACTCTGTCTTTAAATCAGTCGAACTGTTTTTGAAAATAGAGGCTGATGCCTGAGGCATACGGAGATTTCAAGTTTAAGTAGGTCTAAGCAAAATATTTCCTGGAAGCTAAAAGGCGTGCTTAAATATTTGAAGGTAACATTCTGTGGAAAATTCAAGTTTGAAAGAGTTTGAAGTTGGATGATCCACAAAAAACAAAGTTTGTCTACATGGGTTTTGAGGTGATAGGTTAACACGTAGATCTGAGATTATGGAAAAAACCAGGGTTCCTTTTGGGAGTCAACATTAAAAACGATGCAATACCAATATGGCCTAACGCACAATTGGGGCATGATCGGATCGCCATGACAACAAAGGCACACAAAGGGTTGCCATAGAGAAACAATAACAAACTTTAGAAAAGCCTTGATTGCAATTCAAACAAGGGATATAGTGACGTATTTACCAATGATAAGCCGTTTGATCGATCTTGCTTATGACAAAGTTATTTGCTCTCCTTTTAAAATCTCTCATATCACTATCAATAACATATCAGAACTTATAACTGAATCGCCATTGTCGCAATTTAGACGCCAGGTAAACCCAGCAATTCGAAGATAAATGCTTGTGGCCAGTGATCCTGCATGTCTTAGAAATCCGATTACGAAGTGATTAGCCCGTTTTCCTCCGCCGTATGGCCTACCTCAGTGTGACGAAAACTTCCATTCAATTAAACGTGAAGCAAATTCGAAGAACAGAAGATTATTGAAAAAATCTTTGCCTCCGAACGGAGGAAATTAGAGGGAATGACTTGCTAAGGTCCTTTAAATGAAGCATGCAGAATCACGTAGAATGCTAGTCCTGATTTTTTACAATTAGAACCTAGAAAACTGCAGTTTCCACTTCGACGATATCCAGATCACAAGGGTATGGAATAAACTATCAAATATAACGCTTACATCGCCCTTCATGTTTTTTCAAGTAAATTTGAGTCCCTTACTTGAAAAAAGAGATGGGGAGCACTTTGATAGAGAGGTAGCACCCTGAGCCAGAGTATTGTGGGATAGGGTAGCTAGTTCTTATCATCGCAGCACGTTACCCCCAGCTTTACACCAGGTACCCATTTACAGCTGTGTTAACAGAGAAGGGGGGGGGGGTGGCAAAGAGAAACGTGCATGAGCATGTTTCGAACTCGATACTTTCTGCGAAGTAGACGTGTGCTCTTACCACAATTCCAACTGCCTCTACATCTATCTGGATGATCTGGATACCAGTATACTTTTTCTGAGATAGCTCAAATTGACAAAGAAGCCTACAAAGGGGATCGAAATCAGTGAGCCGGCCAAAGCTAGGTCACCTGAGAATCACGTGACTTTGATACCTAAAACTGTACCAGTCATTAAACGCGACCACAGAAAGTTGATATGAAAATAATTGCGATCATTTGCAATGAGTATTATTTTATGAAAAATGCGTCGAAATTGTCGAATTATTGGAAATAGCCTTTGTTTCCGTATTATTATGAAGATTATGAAGATTATGAAGATTATGAAGATTGTCATGATTTCACTTCTTGTCCATTCATGACTAAGACAAACAGTTACTTTTGGTGTCAGGATAGCTCTCCGTGCTAAGATTCTTTCCCATTAATCCTGTGATCAGTGGTTCAAATCAGCCCTCAGTTAAAATTTTACTTGAAGTGAGGAAAATAGCTAGTTCTCTGTAATTCCAGGCGTAGGAATCATGCAGTGTGGTCACATTGAGAGGAAGGACCTGGGCACTACTTGTTGAGCAAAAAGCTTCTGAGTATAAAAAATCTACGATCCGATGCTGGGTGGAAATCTTAAAACAAATAATTATTACTCGAGAGCTTAAGTATCACGATAAAAGAAAGCAAAATTCAAATAGATTCATCGGAACTAATAGGATTTAAATGAGAATAGCAAAACGATAAAGATAAAAATAATAGCAATAATAATGACATGACGTGACTGCTAACACAGATAGGAAGCTGAACTGCAATCGACCAGGTATCACTCTAGTACAGAAAGATGCAGACGAGTGGGTGCATTGACAAAATTGTCCCAGGATACCAGAACATCATCAGTGCTGAGGAGGAGAAAGCTGAGAGACATAAAAAACTAGTAATCTGAATTGAGAGAATCCAGAGAGCATTGAAAATGAGTTTGGCATCAGTTGGAGTCGTTGCACTTAGAATAATCTCAAAGAAGGCCAAGACCTGGCATGGAAAGGAAGGTGTACCTGACATCGTTGCCAGTGTAGTGCTAACGCTCATCCTAGGTGTCATGATTCTTGAGGCGGATTTCCATGAGACGAATTGTTCAGCGAATTCGCCACGACAATTTACTCGGCGAATGTTTTTTTTTTCATTCCCACGTTGAAGCGAATTTTGACGCCTCTTTCGCCAGAACGATCCTGCAACACCATCACGGAAAGCAAGAGACATGTGCACTGCTTCCTGCACCCATGATTGGTTTAAAGCAACACGCGAAACTTTTCGTCGCGAAAAAGTAGAATTTGTTTCTACTTTTTCAAGCGCCCACTGTGAAAGCAAATTACTCAAACTGCGCGTGCTTAGTTCAGTTTCGCGGCGAATTCGCTGAATAACTCGTCTCGTGGAAATCCGCCTTAAGCTGCAAGTAGCTGAGACAGGACAAAATATACCATGAAGAACATTAAGGAACTCGCAGAGTCTCGATAATAATTCTTTTAAATTTGATACTTTCATTGAACATAGTTATACGGAATATCAAATTGATGATTATGCTAGCATTTAAAGGCATCGTGGAACTGGCTTGTCTCCATAGAAATGAAGGAAGGGAGACAGAAAGAAAGAAAGAAAGATAAGAAGGATGGAAGGAAGGAAGAAGAAAAATCTGCAAAATCAAGAGTCTATAAAATCTGTCTTTTCCATTCTTTGCTTCATCGACCCAAGGTGCAATGTACTACTACTAATAATGATAAGAAATGATAACTTAGTTACTACCATTAGGATTGACATGGCAGTCACGTACCAGTACATATCAACTGCATGTGTACGAAGTTCGTAAACAGCGATTGTTCCATGCTCAATCACGTCTGGCAGACGCAGTTGATAACTGTGAGATTGGTGACTGGATGGCCGATTTCTGCCATCAAATGAACAGAGAATTGGCTGGTATTTGCTAATCCATTTACTTTGCTAACGTTGGAGCATCCAGAGACAATACAGCAGCATCGGTAACTTAGTTGTCAAATTGAGGCGGAAACAACTGTCGTATGAGTATGCTTGTCATAGCCCTGACCAGCGAGGCGAGAGCTGTACGTAAGAACAGCGTTGCGCGACCATTCAGATGAACAACCCTTCTAAAGATTCGAGGGATTTTTCGACGATGGTGATTAAGTATTTACTGATTCAATACATCATGATACCAAGTAGAATCGTTTCAATCTCATTACAAGAAACCCATCAATATTACTTAGTCTGTCCCTCGATGAAATCTTATGAAGATATCGATTCTTGGAGAGGCATTATCTTTAGATAATGAAATTTAGCCTAAGCCTGCCCAGGCCACAAAGACTCTATCTTGTGGTCTACTATCATCCAATACGTATCACTTAGTACTAATCTACTGGAAAGATTTATGAATTTTTTGTCCGTTCATAAAAATGGGAGCAAATCAATACACAGAACAAGGCAACAGGCAACGCAATGAATATACAACAAGCTCGACCGATAAGGGTATACACGACCATTTGAACAACAGGGCATTAGTGCAACTTTATCCCCAACTTTATCTACTTTGACATTGTGGGTGGGCGGTGATGACTATGGGATGACAACATGTAGTTACGAAAGCACCAAGGCGGCACTCACAAAAAGGACGTCCGTGGCCCAGTGGTAAAGTGCTCTCTTTGCAAGCGGTAGGTCGGGGCTTGATACAGGGTCGAGTCATGCCAAAGACTTTAAAAAATGGCACATGCCATTTCCCTGCTTAGCATTCAGCACTTCGGGAAAGAGCATGGCAGTGAAACACACAGTGCTACCAGATGGCCAGCCCCCAACTGCAGCCTTCACTGGGCTTGCACAGCTGCGTGGCCCAAAGGCTAATGAAACAGAAATGGGCGCCACTCTACTCACCAAAATTGGTGAGGGGAGGAACTTTGACTTTTTTTCACCTATCCACAAAGCATCTTTCTGAGATGTTAAGGAATGGAAAGATCATAAAGCCAGTGTCTTTGAAAAAACGTTCACAAGCGTGCTTGTTAGCAAACAAATTCCACAAAGTCTTCTCCCACCCTCAACTTGAAAATTCCATAATATCAGGAATGGCTCAAGTATAAAATGCATTTTATTGCAACATGTTTACGAAGCAAGTCAGGAAACAACTCAACCGATTGTTATCCGTAGGTGCCAAATATAACAATATTTCATAAGGTTCCTTGGAGCAGAGAGAATGGGGATTTAACATAAACAAAATTTTTTTGCCCCCATAAAGGATTGCTTACGTCAAAGAGGTGGTAGCCATAGCAATTGCGAATACCGACCAATATGAGTGATAAAGCCAAATAAGGGCAACTAAACAATTAGAAAAAACTTGGCAAATGCGAACGTTAAGAACCGGTTACCTCTCGTCGGAAACCTACCCTTTTAGAGAGTAAGACATAATAATAATACAGCAGTCATAATCCTCTGACGCGTGTCAGAGCCACCAGAGGTTCAACTCATTCACACCTTTTCCAAGTCTCACTGCCTAATCCACGAACTCTATCTCATAAATCATCATTCATCCCAAGAACGTGCAATTCGTGGAACGTCTTGCCTTCTTCTTGCTTTCCTGAATCTTACAATTTGCCATCTTTCAAATCCAAGATCAATAAACTTCATCTGACCTCTCTCTCCTCTTAGCCTTTCGATTTCTTCTTTCTTCCTTTGGTGGGGCTTTGTATAGGCCACCGCGGCCTTTCCTCAACATAACTCACTAGAAAACGTAGGATTTTGACCGAGTCACACACCAATACCTGCAAACGCAAGTCTTTGATTTATACAAGCAATTCTTCTTACTGAGAAAATTAGCATACCTGGTAACTGATATTATGTTAAGAGCTGTTGGGTATAAAATGGTGGTAATGATGGTTATGATTATGATGATAGTTGTGATTATGATGGTCGCTGTTCAATATGGTGATGATTTCGGGATGATAATATAAATGAGGATGGTGAGGAACTTTTGATGATTCTTATGATTACCATAATGCTACCTATGCAGACAGCGTCTTTCGTCCATACGAAAATCGGTACGATTCCTTCTCAGAAATAATTATCAATTTAAAGGCAAACTAAAAAATTATATAGAGCCAGAAACCCCTTTTTTTATTCTTTAATAAGCACAAATCCATGGAAGAACAGCATATACGATATTCATCCATTCCTAACTTTATTCATAACGTATATTTTTTCTGTATTGATTTCTGTATTTAAGTTTGGCTGAAGGGATTACGTGTATACACAATTTTTTTCTAAACCATTCATAAACTGCATATTTAAAATAAAAAAAAACGCCTCTCTTATAACAGGCAGTGTGTAATTGGCTGTTTCTACTTAACACTAATGAAAATAAGATGTAAAAAGAAACAACAGAAAAAAGGAAATACAATGTCTAATTAAGCGAAAAAATTGTTCAAAGGTTCATAAAAGCAGGGTCTGTCCAGATTATCATCATTATTTTCTTCCTGGACTCCAGCCAGTACTGAGAAGGCTTCATGTATGGATGTATAATGTTCAATAAAACACATCACAGTGTAGCATCATGACAATATGGTGCACTTTGAGAGACGTACCAAATACAATGGAAGTGTCAGCTGCAGGTTCGGGAAAAGGCGGAGAGGGGGCTGTGTCATTAAAACGAAAAGCCAAGAATTACGAAGTTAACGTTACAAACTAGCAGATAGTGCTGTAAAAACATGCACGCATCTCTATGTCCAACGCCCTTCCAGATGAACACCTGGACTGTGTAGAGCATGACCCCTGGAACAGAGCACGAATGGAGTCTTTTGATAACCCTATTGGCAGGATGTACCCTCTTGGATAAAAGAATTGCCTTGGATGGAGTAATAGCGGAAATAACGAGCAAAGCTCGATTGAGTGGCATGACTAATTGCACCTGGAAAGAGAAAGCTAATTATTCAGCAGGTCCATCGTTAGAGAGCTTTCGGTGGAGACAAGAGCTCCTGACAAAACATATACAACTGGTTTTGGTTTATTTTAGACGTGTTACTCAGGATCAAATCATTTGACAGCAAAAACTTAACTGCATTGAGGAGGACTGCCATGGAAGACATGCAAAGATCAACTCACCATAGAATAGGAAGTGCTCAGGCTGAATATGAAAGCAGAGGCTCAGTTGTCAGATATGACGTCTTCGTAAAAGTGCCCTTCCGAATCTTCACTGGAATAGTTTACAGAAAGTTAGACCTGTTTTGAAAACATACAGTGCTGGCCAAGACACCTTTGTATTGACCTTTACAACCGCAACACACCATCATGAATTGATTGCAAGACAGGACAATAACTGCCCGCACACAAACAACAGGCGTATTCAAATGCAGGCAAATGGCAATGCGATGCCAAGTTTGTGATAAGCAAAAGTGCGTTGAGTTGCTTATCTGCTCCTTTTTTAGGAATGAAGGGATGACGTATCTTACAATGAAAATCACCATCATCCTCGTCAATGGAATACGGAGAATAAGTTTCTGTGAAGGAGATAAACCCCCCTTGATTTAAAGGGATTTTCAATTGAATTTCTCAACATACTTGCATTTAGCTATTCAAATTCCATTGAATTCAAGTCGCATAAACTATTGACAAGATAAGCGGTTAAGAACAAAAAGCTTTGGGGAATCAAGGGCTGGTTTTCAAGACTTCATAATTGTTTAATCACGATTCAAGAGCTCTATAGCTGCATGGTCTGAATATGTGCTAAGATACGAGTGACTCCAAGAGTCAGAAATAGGCCAGGGGTAGGAAATCGGTGGACAAATCGAAAGAGACGTTTATAGATTTATTGCTTAGAATTGGCGCCCTTGTGAGAAAAGCTCTCTAATGCAATAGATTATGCTAGATAGCGTTCTTACACGACATCATACTGCTAGTCACGAAAACACTGTATTGGTTCCTAGTTTAATCAATGATTTGAAAAAATTATGCCACGAGCATGCCCAGGAGATTCGCTAAACAGATCGGCAAAACCGTATTTATTGTAGTTTATTGTAGTTTCTACATTTCAAGTGTAAGATGGACACTTTTACCAAACATTTGGATGCAATACAATACCATATAATTCAATACAGTACAGAACCTGCAGACAAGTAAGAACTGAGATGATTGCGGTGATGATTTTGGTGAAGAAAATGATTGTAGAGTTGATTATATGATGTGGATGATAATACTGGTTTATCCCACTTTACGCGACCCTTTTTTAACCCAGGTAAACGCTAAGCCGGGTTAAATTTTGTCGTGTAAAGTGAACCAACTCGGGTTGAACCTGGGTTAGAAAATTCCTGCTGAAGAGGTTGGTTGAACTTGGGTTTGGTTGATTCATGACGCATGCGTCAAACCAGAAAGGCGCCAAATTCCAATGTTTTTTCCTAGTTTCGATTCGATACAGCACTGCAAGTAAAAGTGTGCAGATTGCATCATGGAAAGTCAAGGAGTAAGTCGTGCATCTCTCTAGGATGGTGAGGAAGTTTTTTCGCTGATGCAAATTTGGGGTAATGCGCGAATCGAACAGTGTCTTGATGATGCTTCGCGCAAGAGGTCCGTCTTTGAAATGATGGCAAAAAATTGGCTGACAAAGGCCTTGAACGAAGCCACATTCAGATAAGAGAAAAAATGGAACAGCTCAAGCAAAGATACGAAAAGTTCAGGAGAAATATAATCGCTCTGGAGCCAACGAAAATATGTCCTTTCTTCATGGAACTCGACAGCATCTTGGGTCATAGGCCCAGTGCAGAGGAGAGTTGGATCAGGAGGGTCATTGACCCGGGGGGCCATAGCTATACGGGCACATCGATAATAGCTAAATTCAAAACAATTAATAACTAATGACCCAGTTACATTATCATAACCAGACAATAATTTTAGCAATAAAAGCATATACGTGAAATAAGGTAGAAACAGAAACAGAAGTACCCAATCATGTTTCCTCGAACAGAGCTGGTAATTTCCATTCCTTTCTAGTCATTTTCTAGTTACTTAACGAAACTATTTCCATTAACTTGATCAGTATATCTGTTCTAGAAATGCGGTCTTTGCATCAACAAAGTGTTCAATTATGGGGGTATAGCCGAGTTTTTCGGCAGTTTTTCTATGGAGATTGAAGCTAGAAAGATGAGCCTGTTTTAGTCGATGGTAGCTCGCAGGTAATTCTCTATGAATTGTGTACTTACTGAATGATCTTCAGCTGAAGTAACAGGCAAAGCTAGAAGCAACCTTGGTGCAAAAGAACCAAAAACCACCTCCAGTGTGCTTTGTTAAAAACCTTTCGTCCTTACTCGGGGACCCATAAATCCTTTCCCCGACCCTGCATAAGCCTATGACAACTCCATCTGTAAAACTACCAATAACAAGGCTGTCCACCCAAGTATCCACCTCTAACCCTAGCCCGAACACTTCCTTCTACATGCAATGGGTAGCGCAGAGCACCAATGGTGACAAAGCTGAAACATTCATTCTCAGCCGCACCTGCAAATAGCTTCCCAGTCTTCTTCTTGCAGCTGCCATTCGCTCTTTGTGACGTTTCATCCTCGAAATAGCGGCATTTTGTCTGAATATAAAAACCAGCAGCAGGAAAAGTCTCATGAAAATAACCATTGTTCGATAGCCTGCCATTTTGCTCAACCTCACTTAGGTGATATTAACCCAGGTTCACCCCTGATGTACTTTACACAATGACAATCTGATTAGTGGTAAAAATCGCACAGAGCTCGACCCGAGTGGAAAAGTGCCGTGTAAATTGGGCTTTATTGTGATAATTAGGACAATGATGATATTGATAGTTCAAATGTTGGCGATGATTAAGGTGTTGGTGGGGATAATTAAGATGATGATCGAAAGGATGACTATGAAATGATGATAATGATCGCGATGACTATGTCTATGGTGATGACGATGATTGTGATGATTGTTGTGATGATTGTGATGATTTTTGTGATGATTATGATGATGCTGGTAGTGACAAGCAAAAGAAGTATCTATCAGCTCCTCTTTCCAATGTATCTGTTAACGCAAATTATTTGGCTGCAACTTGTTACTGTTCTCCCCTAAAACAATCTACAAGCCATGCCACAGAGGATTGAAAACTAATGCCGCTTAATTCCCTCAGCAATGCAGCTTTAAAAAACAAGTTTTCTGATACAGCTAGTCACTTTGATTGGGTCATTTATTGTGCACATTGTCACTTAGATCGTATTTCTAATCAGTTTAAAACTAATCCTTATTGCATTGCGAAACCGAACATCATACAAGCCTGTCGCCTGTAATCCTGACATATTCCTCGTGATGTGAAATCAGCGCAGGGGTACATACGTACGTACATATGGCTATGTATGTATATATGGCTATGCATTTATATATGGCTATGCATGTATGGCTATCTATGTATGGCTATTTTTGTTGGGGCATTGTATAGGCCACCATGGCCTTTCCCCAAAATAACTCACTAAAAAAAAAAAAAGAAAAATGTATGGCTATGTATGTATGGCTATGTATGTATGGCTATGTATGTATTGCTATGTATGTATGCATGTATGTATGGATGCATTTATGTATGTATGTATGTATGTATGTATGTATGTATGTATGTATGTATGTATGTATGTATGTATGTATGTATGTATGTATGTATGTATGTATGTATGTATGTATGTATGTATGTATGTATGTATATATGTATGTATGTATGTATGTATGTATGTATGTATGTATGTATATATGTATGTATGTATGTATGTATGTATGTATGTATGTATGTATGTATGTATGTATGTATGTATGTATGCATGTATGTATAATTCGCCCCATGAATCTTATTTAAAAGTCATATAGTTATACAAATAAAAAGAAGAAAGTCAAGCGATAAAGATTGAGAAATTGATAAATACCCCAATTTCTGTGGCAAGGATGGCATTGAGCTGACCTTATTTCCTCAATATTTTCCGTGGATGTATTGTTTGAATAGGGAAAAAATGAGAGAAAATAGGATGATACAGGAATTTTTTGCTGTTGTTGGTTACAAACCGGCCCTTATTGGTAGACATGGAAGCCTTCTTTATTTTCCACCATGTTTTGGAAAAGTTATTTTCAGTTGGATGAAATTTAATGATAGCTATAAAATGAGGTCGACAGCTACAGCATTGTTTAAATTCGATTCTAGCTAATGCTGAATTCCTAATACCAGAAATTCAAGATGCGTGAAATTCACTTATAATTTGGTTTTGCTAATAGCTCGTCGGCACCACCAAATATCTGCCATCCATCCAACATGATGACATGGTAATACCGTAACATGTCCCAATCCCGAATGCGTTATGAATTACACAAATGCTTCGAGTTTGAGGGGCAGTCAGCACATTCAGCAGTGATAAGAGCAAGTCTACTTTGCGAAAGATCCCGCAGTCGATGCATGCTTATTCACATTGTCCATTGCTCTCTCCGGGTCACTCTCTGGGTCTCTCTCTCTGGGTCTCTCTCTCTCTAACTCTTCCACTCTCTCTGTGACCACCTAGCAGTAAATAGGTACCTGCTGAAGAGCTCGATGCCGAGTGTAGTGATGAAAGTAACTGGCCACCCTACCTCACAATACAATGGCCCAGGATGGGAATTCTCCAACGAGGTGCTCCCAAACGCTCTTTACGAGTTAAGGACTCGACATTACTGTGCTTCGACAAATGCGTGCATAAAACACTAGCTTGGTTACGCCCAAGATGCGTGAAGGGTCTAACCACAATAATAACGTTTCCGTACCAGTTTCAGGAATCTAGAAAGGCGTGGTCCATCTTGATTTTAGCAGTCTCTCAAATTCAGTAATATTTTGACTTAAGCTTTGACTCTGTTATTTCTGTCCCTAAACTTGTATAACGTGATGGTGACAAGTTTTGAAAAACATAAATCTAATCCTAACGTTTGCGGACAATGGCGTCGAGTAGGTGTGATCGCTTACAAGGTGTTTCATGATTACCAAGTCGAATCCGCTCATAGTGAACCCTTCAGTTAAAGCTTGGGTTGGTGATATTCAAGGAATAGAACATTAAATTTCCTATTGGTGTGGTGATCGAGTGGCTAAGGCGCAGTGTTGCGAATATTGTTAGGTCTACTCGCGTGGGTTCGAATCCCATCATCGCAACTATCAACCACAAGCCAACAGCCAACCTAGTTGTCCATCCTTCCGCGGTCGGTAAATAGGTACTCAGAGGTAACTCTGACGGCACAAGCGGTAATGCTGCAGGCCATATGAGCTGGATCTCTGCTCATCTACCCAGCTTGCGTTTACAAATGGAATAGACAAAATAGGTACCGTAAGCTACCAAATTGAATTCGACTCGAAAATAACTATAAGCGTACTTGAAGGCTAGAACTGAGGCACTAAACCTTAAAAGAAATACATTTTACAACATTAGGGCTTTAACGTTCCCATAAAGTTAGAAGTTTCCACTATTGATAGATGGTATTTTAGCACTTGATCTAAGGTCTTACTTCATGTCAAAAGGATCCTAAATGATAAAATCACCGAAAATGAACCGCAATTTCGCAACACAGTTTCCAACCTTCCTTGAACTACTTAATGACTCCGAAATTAACAACTGAAGCGAAAAAAGTTTCAATTTTTTCAAAGCTTGTGAAAAATCCTTCAACAAACCTTCATATGCAAGCGTCCTCTACTGAGAGACAACTAATGCGGTCTGATTTCGACATTGCGACATTGACAGAGCCCGGTGACCATTTCGAATCAATACTGTTCCATTGATCCTCGCACAAAAATAAAGCGTCATCCAAAGTTGATACTCTTTGAAGCAGACCAGTCCCAACAAATGATGCGTTACCGTTAACGTTCAAAATCCTTTTGCCGGTAGCGAAAATCCTTTGCAAAAAAATCGGGGGGTAATGTCATCTAAAAAGCTGAATAGGTAGTGAGGAAAAAGTATTCAGCTCTGAAGCGTATTGCTCACCCCTGCACTATTGCATAAAGGAAGATTAAAGGCCCATTTCCAGTTCATTCGCAAATCGCAAATCGCAAATCGCAAATCGCATGCGATTTCCGTACTGCAAATTCCGAACCCGTACAAATTCAATACACAGTCCAAGTTTGTTCGCACGATTCCTTATTGTCAGGTCAGTTAATCAAACTGCTTATTTTTTATATTGGCGCCAAGCCAAAATCTAAAATTCTGTAAAACGAGATGGTCGCCATTTGTAGAAGAAAACTTTTGTTATTGCTACTGATACGAAGAAGACAGAAAAGAAGTAGCCTGAAATATAGAAAAAGATTTTGGGTTCGACCTATAAATCAAAAACGGAAACAACAAGGAGAGTATGCCAACCTAATCATCTACGGTCAAGAAGTTGGAGGTTGTTGGAGTTTCCACAACACTGAATTTTCTCAAAAACTCATTTTGTCCATCCGTTACCAACAAACTTCTTTGGCACCCCCAGGATCTCCAGATTTCGGGGTCAGCATCTTCAACTTTTTCTGTATGTGTCTTTCAAGTCACGCCATTTTGCCTTTACGTGAGATGCTTTCCCCTCTAAACCGCAGTCAATTGCAATCTGGGACCCATGCAGATTCCAGTGCATTTTTGCGCTTATAACCATTGCAGCTACTATCCCAAACAATGTTCTGCGAGCGAACACTTTCAGTTAACAATTCCATTATTTCGGGAGTCCATTCAGCTTTCGCAGCCATCGCCATATTCGTTTCTGGCTGATTCTTTGCAATCCAGGAATTTTGTTCGCATGCGAGCGTTTGGAAAAACTCAAACATTGCGAATTGTTGAAAATCGCACTGCGAACGTTCGCATGCGGTGAATGGACGTCCGCAACGGAATTTAAAACAATAGATCGCATGCTATGTGCGATCTGCGAATGGACTGGAAATGGGCCTTAAGAAGGATGCAGTGGGACCTGGTAAACATATCTGGTGCTGTTAAATGATGGTGGTGAGCTTTGAAGGTCTTTGCGAGCCACGAGCTCTGGTTGACTAAGTCTAAAGGGAGTGAGCAACACAATTATGAGGACATTATCTTACATGCTTTCCTATTTTATGATAGATACCTTCTTGCTAATACTGAGACAAAAATTTTCACCGAGTGATTCAATTCAGTACGTCGCTGAAAGTATTATCAAACGGTCCAGTATCTCTTTAAATCAGGTCCTGTGAGTCAATTACTAGAAAATTCTAAACATGTCAAACCCGATGTTAAAAGCTGGACGTTTAGTCAGTGATCGTATTAGACTCTAAGCAGATTACGTCTGAGAAGCAAGCCTGATTGCTGTGGAGGAGTGATCATACAAATATAGGTGTCAAGAACTCTTCTGACTCAAAGGGGACTATTGAGAGTTGGGTTGTCAGAACAATTGAATACTCTACCCCCTGGTGCAAAAGGAATAAACTAGAACCCTTGTCATCGAGGGAGTTAAACCGGTGCACAATTTTAATCCCATTGCCAGTGCCTTTGTGTATCAGGTCATACAACATAGCAAATAATTGCATTAGGATGATGGTACACTGACTATGCATGGATAAGGTGACCTGTCAATGCATGTCACTTTTGAAACACTGTTACAATTTACGTCTAAGATTTTCCCATACGTAGACGGTATAGAGCTAGCTTCAGTATTGAGTATGGAGCAGGGGTGATGGGACGAGAGAAATAAGAACGTCGATCATTCTGCCAACGAAAATTTACAAGCTTCTTTGTCTGCGTGTAGTTTGAAACTGCTAGAAAATGCAATGAGAAGTTGCAACTGGAAAGTAGATACCATGGAACTGGAGAGTTGTGTGAAGAATCGATTTTACATTCTCAAACTTGGCGTTGCACGTTTGCTCGCCCATGTTCTAAGCTCTATCTTCGATTACAGTTCTGCGATAGCTTGGGCTTTCGTTAATTGCTGACAAAGTTACCAAATATTCGGATCCGTGAATTTTGCAGGTTTCACAATCGACAACCTCGCTATATAGATAGAACTATTGAAATGAGCACGAAAGAAGAACTCTCCCATCTTCAAGCTTGTTGACAATGCACTTGATGATGACGAAATTTATGTCCAAACACTTAGACTGTTTTACATCACTTTTAATTAGATTCATCGGATAACTATGTATTGGTTCTACTTATGAAATGGTAGTCATCGAGAGAGAACTATCGTAGGCTCTAAAAGTAGATAAGATAGGGAAGACAGGAAATATGGTGATCATAGAAAAATTAAATAGACACCTAAATGGGGATAGGTAGGCATAGATAGATAGGCATAGTTACATAGGCATAGATAGATAGATAGATAGACAGGCATAGATAGATAGGCATAGATGATAGGCATAGATAGATAGATAGATAGATAGATAGATAGATAGATAGATAGATAGATAGATAGATAGATAGATAGATAGATAGATAGATAGATAGATAGATAGATAGATAGATAGATAGATAGATAGATAGATAGATAGATAGATAGATAGACAGGCATAGATAGATAGGCATAGATGATAGGCATAGATAGATAGATAGATAGATAGATAGATAGATAGATAGATAGATAGATAGATAGATAGATAGATAGATAGATAGATAGATAGATAGATAGATAGACAGGCATAGATAGATAGGCATAGATGATAGGCATAGATAGATAGATAGATAGATAGATAGATAGATAGATAGATAGATAGATAGATAGATAGATAGATAGATAGATAGATAGATAGATAGATAGATAGATATATAGATAGATAGATAGATAGATAGATAGATAGATAGGCATAGATAGATAGATAGGCATAAATGGATAGATAGGCATAAATGGATAGATAGGCATAGATGGATAGATAGGCATGGATAGATAGACATAGATGGATAGACACAGATAGATAGGCATAGATAGATAGGCATAGACCGATAGGCATAGATAGATTAGCATAAATAGATAGGAATAGATTGTTAGATTGTTGGAAGGGCTAAATGGAGTGGCCTTGTCGTACAAAAACAATCGAAAATCGCAAAGAACCCCTGATGCTAGGCCCTCCTTCAGGCTGCAATTAAATCTTGTCACTTCTCATGCGACACGAGGTGAATGGCAGTGGATTGGCATGCAATGTTTTTAAACTCAGTACCAACGAACCTCCATTACAATATCATCTGTATAACCACTTAAAAGACATGTTACGAAAACGAGACCTTCAGTCATAGTAAATTTTTGAATAAAAGATCGATTGAGTTTGATAGTAAAAACCGACGGGCTCCCTATCAGTAATGGGTAGACACTACAATCGAGGCCTTTCGAGAACCCGCAAAGCAATGCAAAGGACACGCCATAGCTAGCTACCCGCAGAAAGACTCCAAGAACAATACGGATGTAGCGTTTTTCAATTGAACCGACATCTCAGATACCGCGATTGAGTTCCACAGGACAAACATGGGTTCATTTAAATCTATTTTTGAAACTATAAATTATATCATATGAGTAGGCCTTGTCTCGCTCCTAATTATGCAGACAGTGTAAAAACTAGCGCTCAAATATCAACAAACTCATTCACGCCCTTTCCAAGTTTAACTGCCTAATCCACGAACTCTATCCCACAAATCGTCATTCATCCCTAGAAAATGCAATTTATGGAACGTCTTTCCTTCTCCTTGCTTTCCTGAATCTTACTATTTGCCATCTTTCATATCTAACATCAATAAACTTGATCTGATCTCTTTCTCCTTTTATCCTTTTGCTTTCTTATTTCTCACTTTGTTGGGGCTTCGTATAGGTCACCATAGCCTTTCCCCAACATAACTGACTAAAAAAAGACACAGAAAGCAAGAGTTACTTAAGCCCCGTTCAAATGCATTGAAATGTTCATTTAACAATGCTGAACAACGCTCTACAAATGTTAAGCGATGTTCGGTAAACTGTTCTATGCGTTTAAAAAAGGGCTTTACCGTATCTACAGGAGATACGATCCTAGAATGCTTTCACCAGAAATTTCATGCATACGATTTTCTACAGATGCGCATCGCCAGGAAATAAGCAAACGAGATCAAACCTTTGGCCATGTCGGATTTAATCGCGCAGCACCAATGCCGTCATTAAACGCCAAATCATACTGCCTGTTCTGGATGTAGGCTGCAGATCTGTTACTGTAAAGAGCCTGGTTCATGGGATCTTCGTTGATGCAATCGCTGTATAATGAAATTGCCTTTTGGAAATCTCCTCTTTTGCATGCATCGTCAGCTTGCGAAGCTTTGCTTCCAAATATATTCTTCATACTTCAGTCTGCTTCTCAGTTTCATCACATCATCTGCAATGAAAAATAATCTTGTAGAACTTCAAAAGCTTTGTTTATAGAATAAGTTTCATTCTTGCTATTTTGCACACTCTTTCGCAATTTTAAATTTCGCATATGCTATATTCGCACAGGCAGTTTATCGAGTGAGAATATAGTACAGCGAAAGCTTCACTTACAGGATTATAATCACTTTTGCTACCTTCGTGTGTTTAATGTTCTGATGTTTTGTTTTCGTGAGTCCAATTTCCTTTGATTTCATTTTTCATTGCATCTTAAATTCTTTAATAAAGACTGTCAGTCAATAAAGACTGCTTTCGGGGGCCATGGGAAATATCATGCAAACTTTGCACCATTTCGCATTCGCCCATTCAAAGTCAAAAAATTGATAAGCACATTAACACAGCTGAGGTCTGTATTGCTGTAAATGTAAAACGAAATTCGCCACGGATAGACCTCAATGCACCGGGAAAATTATTTGGAATATCTATATACATCTATATATTGATGACTCTACTAGCGGAACAAGCCACTTCTCCAAACATTTTGATGTATGAATATGTATACATTTATAGTGGACAAGTAGAAGATGGTTACTTTGTATGTATATATATATCTATATACACATGCATATAAATATATACATCTGATAAATTTTCTGCAGCCTTTGAGAATGCACCTACTATCCTCATCGAACGTTTGCGCTAATCTATTGTATATATATATATATAAATATATATATATAGCAGAAATGCAGAAAAGGAAAAGACCGATTCTCTGTTACTCTGAGTTTCGTACTTTGTACATAGAGCACCATATGGTGGTGAAGACAGCACCCTCTATGTGATATATATATATAAATATATATATATATATATATATATATATATTTATATAAGATCAGTGCAAACATTCGATGAGGATAGCGGGTGCATTCTGAAAGGCTGCAGAAACTTAATTAGATGTTTGGCCCTGATATCGGCACAAAGAAATTGAAATTGATTTTAAATCTAAAAGACAAAGGGAGTGTTGAAATTGGTGGCAATTGATACTTGTTCGTTTTTTCTAACATAGTGCACCTGACCACTGTCAATTCTTGTGAAAATAACTGCGGCCTATGCTAGACACGTGTGAGCCAACCCCAGCTGTAGGCGTTACAAAGAATTCATCTAATTTTGTGAAGTGGAGAATAATCATATCGGCGCTACTTTAAGAAAAAGCCGCGAGAAATTGCAGCATTTTAGAAAGCGATATCCATGTTTACCTCCCCTCCAAACGGTCATAAAGCCACTTCATTTCCTAAATTAACTGTGACAGAGAGTAACAGTTTTTCACGATCACTTTTCCAGAGTTAATAACATTGATGGTTTTGCGATCTTTGCAAAGCTGCATTCAGTTGATATTTTATACGTATAAAACTGATCAAAATTTTTCCTGCTGGTGAATGGAGCCGTTGACCTATCGGACTTTGCATCTATACCTCATATTATTCATTCTTGTCATTAAACAGAGAAAGGACTTTACTATCTTTTGCACTTATCAATTCTTCATAGCGCATTCTTGCTAAATCGTTTGACGCTGCAGACCCTCTCCTCCCCAAAAACACAAATACACACACACACGCAAACAGACACAAATGCACACCCAAATGCACACCCAAATGCACAAACATACACATACACACACATACACACACATACACACACACACACACACACACAATGGACACACAAACACTCACAAAATACACACACACAAACACACACACCATGCGCACACAAACACTCACAAAATACACACAAACACACATACACTAGTACACACCAACATACAACGTCAAAAGCTCTCTGCTTCATCAGAAGAACCCCTGTCTTTAAGTAACACCTGGATGAAGCGCATGCTTCATACGTCCCGGGGTTTGTGACCCGACGTGTCCACACAGTAAGAATTTCACATTAAAAGAAAGAGGATCGAGATATTGATGCAATGTTAAATGGAGCTGAAGTAGTTCAACGAGGAATGTTCTTGATCATGGCACTCGGAAAGCGCACACTTGTGCTATCTTAAAATGTAGACTGCGCAACATTCTCAACTGCAAGCATAGCAGAAACCAGGGAAAGGGTTCCGAGGACAGTGGATGTTATGGGCTAGCTGTTGCTTTTGCTGAGATCCGTGCTGGATTGGTGTCTTTGTGTATTTTGTGAGTGTTTGTGTGTGCATTGTGTGTGTGTTTGTGTGTTTGTATTTTGTGAGTGTTTGTGTGTGCATTGTGTGTGTGTGTTTGTGTGTGTGTATTTTGTGAGTGTTTGTGTGTGCATTGTGTGTGTGTTTGTGTGTTTGTGTGCGTGTATTTTGTGAGTGTTTGTGTGTGCATTGTGTGTTTGTGTGTGTGTATTTTGTGAGTGTTTGTGTGTGCATTGTGTGTTTGTGTGTGTGTATTTTGTGAGTGTTTGTGTGTGCATTGTGTGTGTGTTTGTGTGTTTGTGTGCGTGTATTTTGTGAGTGTTTGTGTGCGCATTGTGTGTGTGTGTATTTTGTGAGTGTTTGTGTGTCCATTGTGTGTGTGTTTGTGTGTGTGTATTTTGTGAGTGTTTGTGTGTCCATTGTATGTGTGTTTGTGTGTGTGTATTTGCACTCACAAAATACACACACACAAATACACACACAAACACACACACAATGCACACATTAACACTCACAAAATACACACAAACACACAGACAGAAGCACACAGCAACATACAACGTCAAAAGCTCTCTGCTTCATCAGAGGAACCCCTGTCTTTAAGTAACACCTGGATGAAGCGCATGCTTGCCCTTCCTTATGAGTCAGCACTACTGTACTACACCGTACCTTTTAATGAAACACACAATTGAACTAGTTGGGGATGATCTCTACAGAAAACTATGCGGTTTAGCTAAGCCTTATAAATTAAGATTTAAACTTCTATTAATGAATGACTTTTTCGTGTAATTCAAGGTTGAAAGATACGGATGATCAGATAATACTTCAATGCTAACGATGAAATTCATGATGGATCAGTCCTAAGGGAAATCTGGCTATAAGGCAAGTTCTGAGCAAACACGCGCATCTTCGCAAATTAGATCAATTGAATTGAATGAAGTGAAATGCACCTGTACAAAAAGAGGGAACCCGCAAATAGTCAAAGTCAAAAGTCAAAAGTCCCTCACTCGCCATTCTTGGTGAATAGGGCGGTGCCCATCTCCGTTTCATTTGCTAGTGGACCACACAGCTGTGCAAGCACAGCCGATGCTACAGTTCGGGCTGGCCATCTGGTTGGTAGCAATGTGTGTTTAACTCCCATGCTCTTTCTTAAAATGTAGACTGTTTAACAGGGAAATAGCGTGTATTCAATTATTTGGTATGACTCGACTGGGTATTGAGCCCCTCGTCGTATCGGGAGATAAGACTACGGCACTGCTCGAAACGCATTGCTTCTCGACGTCCTAAAAGCTATCTTCGGATCAGTGAGTCGTAGGAATCATGACACGACGTCACATAATAAGAAAGGACAAGTGCACTGCTCAATAAGCATAGCTTCCCATCGGTGTCATGGGAGCTCTACTATGATTAATGAATCATAGGAATCTGGAAAAGACGTCACATTATGAGAGTGGACCGGGACACTGCTCGATAAGCACTGCTTCTCGGTTTCCTTTTGTAAAGAATCTGAAAAGTCTGACATGAACTAGCGAAAAATATAAACGCGTCTATATTTTCATGGTAACAAGCCATTTAACGAGAATTTGACTTAAAACGACGGGCTCAGTCGATCGGTGGCCCGGTACATTTCACATAAAAAAATGCGATAGTCGAAATGGAAGAAACTGCTCCTCTAATCAGACATCAGAAATGGCAGAAGTCTATTTTAGAACCGTGTGTACTCATCTATTGCGAAACCACCACCTAGCACTTTGTACATGGAATCAATTTACAATGTGATCTAACCTCTCGTTTAATCATAAGTTTACAAAAATCAGCGGACGAAAGAGTCATGCAATCACCATGGCGTGTTCTACCCCCCTGCTCGCGGGATAATACTTGAAATTTGCTCTTCAATTACTTTCCAAAGGCTGCGATAGTACTAGAAACTGAATCATTATTAAGTGATAAAAAGTGATCCAAACTGTGCAGCTGTGAAATGTGCAAGCTGAGATGCAAGCAAGGGCATGAAACAGGATGGCTCTCCGTTGTTCCCGTAAATCAAAACAAGATTATTCGCATCTGAAGTGGCTTTTGAGCCGTCATCTGTAAGATGACTTTGCAGTAAGAATTCCGTGAGGTGCCAAATGGAAATCACGATCCCCGGGAAAGAAAAAATAGGAGAACCCTGGCTAGGTAGCACTTCCATTGTTATCATTACTATTATTTAAAGTAAATCATTGAAGCCAGTCTAATGTTTCTGATGATGAGGAGCCAGTGGTCAAACAATAATTTGTCATCTCGTCTACTTGCAAGCACCTGCTTTCGAAGGGCAAATGGCGATTAAGCAATAGGGTCGCACTTTGTCATTTACGTTTCCTGACTTTGATCCCGATTTTTTCAGGCTAATGGGCCGGCCCTAAACCATACAAGTCTCAGCTTCATCTGTTTAAGGGCAGTTGCGTTATCCTGTTTTGTAGTCATAACTCGCGCGAGGCGATCGAACTGGCACTTCGCTCTGTAGCGACAGACCTTCTGACAGTGCTGTCCAAATCAGCCCAATGACCGAGCCACGAAAAGGCAACACATGTTCCATTACATTTGATTTAAAGACTCGCTTTGAAAACATAGGAATTAGATCTGAACTGGTACCTCGGGTAAGGCTGTACACTTCCTGGTCAGCCCCTGATCACACAATTCACGTCAATCTAGGATCAAGTTTTCCAGCCATTATAAACGGTGGATGTTGTTCAGCAGCATGACGTAAGCCTGCAGCGATTCGTGCTAGTTCTAAGCGTATAGCCTCGGAATATCTTCAGAGCAAAGCAACTCTTCTATGGCATTTAACATCAAAAGTAGCATAAAAAGAACGTCGTTATCAGCGACACATACCCAGACTGTATAAAAGAAACAATAGCCATTCACCGAGCCTCTTCAAAGTCAAGTAAACACATCTGAATGTTGGTGGAATGCATTGAAATATTGCTCAGTACATTCATATATTCACACGCTATCTTGTTTAGAGCAAAGTGAATACCGAACAAGAAATCCGATACACAAAAATCTCCTAAATCCGTCAACATACTAACTGCGAGAGCGGAGAACTCAGAGGTGTGAGAACGGTCCGGTCGCCGAGTTTCAGGGGGGATGGATACCAACGTCTCTTGGCCAGCTGCGTGTCGAAATCAAGTGCACATTCGTGGGAAACACCTAACGGGAGACACTCATCTGGGGAGCTATACTTCTCATTAACAGAATATATCATCCCTTTGCAAGGATCATTGCTAGATGGGTGCTGAATTGATGCTTCGCCGCATTGTTGCTTGAAGGAGTTTGAATGCAACGAAAGAGGTAATATGCAAATGAGATATCGACAAAAAGGGAGCTCACTTTTATTTAGTCAGACAATTTTTAGCCAGACATCAGACGACCAATTTTTTGGTTCACTGTTTTGTTCTTCTGTTGGGTTTTTGGATCTAGCAGCTTCATCAACCAGAGTTTTGGTTGGAGGGCACAACAATAGGCTGATAAAGAGCATTAATGATGTCACTCCAATTCTAGCCAATCAAACTGCAGTTTCACGCGAAATATTGACATAATATTTACATAACCAATCAAATTCATTTTGAAGTGACATGAGACAGCCCGTGGGCATCATTCTGAAACCATAGTAACAAGTTTCATGGACAAACAGGAATTTTTCCTCTTGGCTTCGGCGCTTTTAGTAAGAGCAAACATGTTAAGAAACTGTCTTCGATTTTGAATTAACCTTCAATGCTAAACGTAACCCTCATTCAAGCCAATGGAAAGTTGATTCTATGAAAGACTGACCTGGCAAGGCACCACAACGCTGCTTTTTCAAAGCGAAACTAGTGCCTAGATTGCCAATAATACCACGTAAATGCCACGCTAACGAAACAATGCACGAGGACAGTAAATCGTTGGTGCAATGCAAGGCTGACCGATGCGGATTTTACCGGTATTACTGCCAATCTGGGGGCATCATTTTCATTGTGGGTGTAGCTCAAAGGCCTACTTTACCATTAGCTTGGCCTTTCATGTCAAAAACTACAAAGTCAATGATTGTGAACAATATGAATGCCCTCAGACATCTTGACTTATCTGAGAGGAGTAGCGAATATCGTGTATTAAAGCATTGAACCGTAAAGATCGTTTGAATGGATCGTATCGCAGAAATCTACCTCTCCCAGCCTAACTCTATTATTACATTGTGAAGTTTGACACGGCCCCCTGCAAAGCAATCCTGTAGGTGGATTGGGCCACAGCGTAAGATAATGACAAATGAAGTGAAATGAATTGCAATGTAAGTTGTATGTTATTTCACTGTATGGCTGTTGCCATTATTGCTATTATCATCATCATCATTGCTATTATCATCATCATTATTGTTACTATAATCATCATCATCATCATCATCATTTTTAGTATCATTGTCAGTAATCATGATACTTTATACAGGGTAATTCAGTTAGCTACTTAAGGTTAGCTGCTATCAAGAGAAGCCCTGTAACAAAGAAAACAGAAAAAAATTAAAAGTTATGAAAGTTCAAAAGCCTACAGTCCATAAAAGATATAAAAGACCACAATCAATAAAAGTTTAGAAGTAAATCAGCCCTTCAAAATCTCTTTAAGTCCTTGTTTAAACGGAAGATAGAACTTCTCCTTCTTCAAGTGCATCAGTAAGGTATAAGATGTCTTCACTCCATTAGAAAACAGTCATTTTTGCTCTCTCATTTTTTAATTTTGGAATTTTCAAGTTGCATCCTTTGAATCTTCATTATTACAATTATCATTGTTTTACCATTGCTACTGCAATCATCTGTATAATCATATTTTCTGTTATTCATTATAAACATTGTCACTTGCGTATTAATTGTGTGTCTATGCGAGTTGGAGCGAAACAGGACGGAAGGAGAAACGATAAGTGGAAGAGCAGGCGTCTGCGAAACATGTGAGAGACGTAGCAAAAGATAGGAAGCGTAACGTGGATCAGTCGAAATTAATGATAATTTGAAACCGTCGGGCATCGGTATTCTATTTGCAGTAATCATTTTTGCCCCATCTTGGTAATAGCTATCCACGCATTTCATCATCTTTGCAAGTTGACTTTAAGATTGAATTCGATCTAAAATATCGTCGTTTTCCCAGTGCATTCCAGTGTTAAGTTTTCATCGTTATCGCCACTTTCATTATTACTGTCATTTTCCCGTTGTTGTTGCAATTGCAAACATTTATGTTCTACAGATGAACGTGCGTAAAAAGTTTGGAACTGAAGCCTCTGCAATTTGCAAGGACGCTAATTATATGGAGAATGTATATTTGTGATACAAGAAGGATGCAGCACGATCAGCTAGGAACGAGCAATCTTCGCCGCCAACTGTCCGCCAGGAGATTGTTGATGGGAAGAAAGTCAGATTTCCTCGATTTGTCTACTTTGGTATGATATCTATTTCAATCAATTTCAATAGTTGAAGGAATTATACACGAGGCATTCTCATAATTTGTTTATAGCTGGCGGTGTCCTCAGTGGCCGATTCTCTCGCCATATTTTAAAAGCAACCGTTCTCCTCTCTTGCCCTAACCCATCCTCTCATTCTCCTCCTGTTCCAGTGTCTCTTTTCGTTCCCTTATACAAATTGTAAGATAGATAAGGTGGCAATTGCTTTGCACTTATGTTCATTCTCAAGAAATCCGCCATGTTTTTTGCCATCAAAATATTCAATTGCATGAGCATACCCAATCCGTGCTCCAATGACTTACCACGCTAAAATGTTGGGCGAAATGTTGGATAATTTGACCACCCCTGCACTGAATATCATCAAACATGAAATCAAATGTTGGGCGAAATGTTGCATCGTTTGATCAGGGTTTGATGCCTGAAATCACATCGTACCGTGTGAAATTGAAGTAAATCGTACCGTATTGTAAAGAGTACAGAAGAAATTGACTTCATCGATGGAGCATGCCACAATCTGCAACAACTCTAAGGTAACTTTAATCGTCTCAAAAAGGTGAACCGGAAAATAGAGTTCAACTAAAAAACCAACCATGTGTCCAATGATACCATTATCATTTGTTGACGACACTGCTACATTCAGACCAACCTCTTCAACATTCTTCATTTCTATGCCTGTAAATTCATCATACAGCTTTCAACCTCTTGAAACTGAAACGTAGGACGGTCTCTACAAAAAATGAACAAAAAATTGTGTAAAAACGTAATGTGGACGTAACGTAAGACGATTATGGATATCTCCAAAACAGCATTCTGCAGTTCAAGGTGCAGCTGCCGTGAGGTGTGGTCACGTTGACACTGGTACACATAACTTCTCGTCGGTGCCCTAAAATCTACCTTCAAATTCATTCATCAATCATAGGAATCTTGACACGATGGCATTTGATGACAAAGGACCAGTACACTGCTCAATAAGCATAGCCTCTCTTCGGTGTCTTGAAATCTATCTCCTGATAATGAATCAAAGGAATCATGACATGACGTCACATGATTAGAATGGACTAGGAAATTTTTCGCAAGCATTGCGGTTTCTTATTGTCTCTAAATTTACCTTCAGATGCGGGAAGGCAGCAAAAAAAGACCAAATCAATGCTGTCCTACTTTTCTGCAATCCACAAAGTCATACGAAATTGTTGAGAGTAATGTGAGATGATTGCTCGGCCACATTGTGTGGACTTGTGAAAGTCAACGCACACTATTTCCGAGGCTATTATCATAACTATGAAAAGGACCTCTCGTAAAGCGTATCTGTAATTATGAAGTCTGGTTTCCATGTGTCTCTTCCTGGTCGGCGACGCATCTACCATGCATTGCCGATTTGTCGCCGACTAGGAAAAGTTGATAGAAACACGCATAAAGGTCAAACAATTGGATGGTAAGGAATGCATACATTTAGCTGAAGGCAAACACCCAGATAGTGACTAAATTCATCAAAATTAGGATTGGGCTGCTCCAAGGCCCCCGAAAACCGATGTTTGTAAATTGTGTGTTGTCAAAGCTGGTGAATTTTTAGAGAAGGATGTCGTGTGATAAATATGCAAGCGATTAAAGTATTGTCTCTATTGGGATAATGCGGGAAGTGTAAGTGAAAAGCCTGGCTTCATAGAATGGATAGAAGGAATAATCTTATAGGCTGGCAGGAAACTGCGTCCGTACAGTGAACCTGCATTGCTACCAGAGCATAACGCATGTTCCGGTCCAACTTCTGTTTCGGTAAGACAGAAATGCGAAACAGAAGCCCAGTTGTCAATTACAATGGCACTCTGATCTTTACCGGTCATGAGAAGGATAAATTTCATTCTCATGTATCATGGCGTTCTTGTAGCCCCGGCAAATACAAACCCTGCTTAACTGTTATCCTCTCTCATTCTTTTCCATTTCACTATGTAATGTATAGTAAATACATCAATGTTATGCATATACTTATATATTTATACTTCTAGACGTAGGTCAATTTTTCCAAGAGACAAGTGATAAAATCACTTATAGTGCTCAATACTAGAATCAGAGCGATTAATTCAAATTTTTCAATTCTTAATTATATATGTATATATATATATATATATATATATATATATATATGTATATGTATATATATATATATATGTATATGTATATATATATAAATATATATATATATATTGAACATTTGTGTGTGGCCATACCTCAGATAAAGTATGAATATATGAAATAGGCTACTTTTTAAGGCAAATTTGTTGATAGATTATTTCTGATGAAGCCCTCACAAGGCGAAACGTCTGAAGTAATCTATCAGATATTCATATATATATATATATATATATATAGTATATTCATATATTTTCATGTTTAAATCTTTTAAGGAGGATTGATATTCAGCATAAGCTGGTTTTCAATGGGACAAAAACCACAATTGCAATCTATAATGAAAAGGAGAACAGTAAATTGAATCGAACTATAAAGCTCTGTTGGCAGCAATTAGAACTTAAGTACAAGAATTTAAAGAAATATAAAATGAACAATGAAAAGGAAGCATTGTATTTTTAAGTCTGCCAACCTTATCATTTTCAAGCAGGTCATCGATATAATTTTGATTCTCTCTAAATTCCCCTTACAAAAAGACCATTAGGATGCTTTTCAGAGTCTTAAGCAAGTGCATTGTTATTGGTTAAGATCGTTGCTACCTGTAGACGTGCTAATCATGCTCGCAATGGTATAGTCCTTATAAATATTTCGGTCGTTTTTAAATTTTGCGCTATTATATTGTGTTCAAAAAATGAGAATGAAGAGAAGGTGCTAGACATAGATCTGCAGGTTGTTCAAGTCGAACCGGGCAAGTGACACGAGTATGGAGCTGCCTAGAAATAATGCAAATGTATGAGCATTACCATTCTGGTGGAGCTATTCATAAACCACATAATGGATCTATCTAGCGGGAAAGTGTTACGAAACACTCGGCTATCATGGAGTCTCTCTTTGCGTGTTTAATGGTGAATAGTCGACCCTCTGATTTGGTTAACAAAAAGGGGGCTGGCAGTTCTCTAACCCCCTATTTACAAATTTAGAAAGGTGTTCAAACACAATTGTGTACCTAAATTCCTTTCCATTTAGGTGATTCTTCTTTCTTTTCTCCATTTGTCAGGTTGCTATTTTAGGGGATGGCTTTGGTCGCCCACAGCGAAGCCCCGGTAGACGAGGAAAGAAACAATGCTAAGAGGCGATGGAGACGGACCGAGTCTGTTGATTTTGGATTTTTGGGTTTGAAAAAAGATACGCTGTAGGGCTCTGGAGAGGACAAGGGAGACAAGACGTCCTATCGATCGCAATTTATTTGAATGAATGACGACATGAGGGATAAACATGGAGAATCAGGTAATGATATTAATAATGCAAGCAATAATGACAAAAATGCATCAAAATCTGCATTTCAGAGTAGCTGCTACTGAAGATAATATGATGTTCGTTTGGCAGTTACACAGGTGAAGTCTGAGGTGACTTTTTCTGCAAGGATTCATTCATAAGACGTCCAGAAGGTTCTCAGCACTATTCGCTGAGTATATTTCCCTTTTAAGCGATTTCCAACGAAACGTTTTTGATTGCCATGCACGATCAAAGATTACTTCTGCTTTGGATCCTTGTCAGAAGGATCTCTGGCATTTATTGCGTCAATTTCTTATGAAACCACAAGCGTCATCACGCAGCCTTCCGGTGTACAGGCGAAATCTAAAGCTTACGAGGTCAATCCACCACTTACGCATGAGTACTTAAAAGATTGTTGCGAAATCGTAGGGTATGCTTCTTAATTCCTCTTGTCTGTCATCCTTGGTTTTACGTCGTAACCGCAATCTTGGCAAGCTCTAGCCACAGCGTTGGAAGGGAAAAAATGCTAATTGCTGCTTGTGTCTTAAACATCCACAGTTTGGACCAAAAGGAAAATAATGCAAAACAAACAGCGAAAGAAAACAGTGCCATTTTGTGAGCATAATCTTTTACATCTCTCCTAGATGGGCGTAGAGAATGATTCACAGGAAGCTGTGTTCTCTAGTTGTATAAAATGCTCCAACTTTTCACGCAGATGCCTTGACAAAGGATTAATAAATCGCAAGTATTTACCACATTGCAAGATCACAATGCTTTTGCCTACGAAGGTCTTAAAATCGAGACCCAACCCTTTTTTTAGAATCAGCATTGGCTGCAAAGAGGGCTCTTTCTTGAATGCAGCAAGATGAAAATAGCCTAGGTATTTTTTTAAGTCAATGGGAGTTTACCAAATGCGACTTCCTTAGTTTGACTTGATTCCAGTCCAATTCGATAAGCTTTTGCCGAGAGTAGCATCCATCTGTTGTTGGCACAAGCTTTTCACAATTCTTCCAATCTTCTCTTGTCTTTGCTAGGTCGTACCATTTCTTATCACCCAACATGGACGAGGTCAGTTGATGATACCGGGACAATAAAAAGAAGTCAGATCTCATAACTCAAGGTAAACCCTTATCAGGTATTTCGAAATAACTTTTGATAACCAGTGTGCGAAACAGATTCATGAAAGTCGAAGTTGTTACATTGTCCCGTTTACGAAGCACTGCCTCGATTCACGATCTGTACGTTAATCATCAAGCATGTGGAAATTCACAGGACGTTGGTGTAACTCAAGCCAGCGTTCGGCAGGTATTCCTTTACTAAGACATTGGAAGAAGACCTACAACGATCGATCGACTTTGCGACAGACACGTCATATCACATGCTGAAGTTTTGTCACAGCAATACTACGCTAAACATCTGCTTTTTGTCTGAAGTAAACATAAGAGCAATGAACGTCGATTGAAAACACGCCTCCGCTCCATTAAATGCTTACCATAGAGCAAATACGCAATGTCATGGTAACATTTAGAGCTTAAAGAGACACTCCATCCAAGTAGCGAATATCGAATTTATGGGTGGCATAAACATAAACCGACAATGCAAAAATGCTGAGGTATGTACAGCAAATGAAATAGCTTTATTAACACGAAAATTTATACAATTAAAGGGCAAGCAAGAAGGAGAGATATACAATCTCCATACTGCTACTTTCCCTTAGGCTTCTTCCTTAATAGGGTCGCGAAAGAAGTGCTTTGTACGGTTCCTTTATTGACAGCATGCGTCAGGAAGGTCAGCGAAGCTTGGGACCGTTTGGGTATTAACGGCCGGGTGGTGCCTCTCCTGTTGCCAATTCTCCCAATTAACTTGGGCTGGGAGCGGCTCCAGATGTCCCTCCCCCGTGTTGGTTACCATGTAAAGAGAGAAATTCACTGAGTGGCCAGTGGTTTAAGAAATAAGCTATTTTCCTTGCCAAAGTGAAGAGAAGAAGATAGCTAGAAGAAGCAAGCTAGAAGCTTCCGATGTTTTCAAAACGGGAGCTTTGAAACGAAGATTTTCAAGGAAAAGGTAAATTTCCACCGCATCTATGGAGACAACCTCTCATGTAAAATTCCATAGCCGCGACAGCAAGCTAGATTCTAAAGCCATAAAAACTGCAATGTGAAGCATTTGGATTTGCAGGGGAAGCGTATGAAGCATTGAAAAATGGATACAAGTGCGTCTACTAAATCTGATGAGCGTAACTTTTGACAGCCTTGACGATACGAGTAAACAATTTTTGAACTGGAGCTACGTAAAGTACCTGCGATTAAGCCATGCAAAGAGTCCTTCGTTTATTGGATTCTAGGCCTTTCTTGCTTGTTAGTTTTTAAGCTAGAAACCAACAAGCAAAGGCACCAGGAAGTTGATTGATTTTGCATGGGATGATAAGAAAAAGGATTCATCAAAGTAGGCAAGACGCTGGAAATGAGCGGAAAACATTGACCGTTACAAAAGCGATATGAACTCAGCCGTACAATTGATGGGAGATTGTACGAATTCAAATTAATCTATTTGTTTCTAAGGTTAAGTGACCAAGATTAGGATTTCTCAAAATTCACGTCCGATAGCCAAATATAATGCTACTCACCGTTAAGAGTATTCCAGAAGAGGAGAGAGAGAGAGAGAGCAAGTCCAACAGTCCGTCGATTTGACAAGATACACTTGTAAAGCAACGAAAGTGAAACGCGCCTCTACCGGCCATAAGCCTTCTTCAAAGACTGGCAAATTAATAGGCAAAGCCTCAGCTTTAACCCACTTTCTTTGCGCATTCAAAGGGAACAAAGGAGATTGTTTTAATGATATGTTGACTGCAAAGTAATAGATAGATCCCATCGCATTTGTTACAAGATCAAAAAGATTTTGTTTTTTACACAATGTCAGACTTTTACATGTGCAAAATGTGGAATGGAAGCACGGAAAGCAACTCCGGAATGGTTGTCGTGACAAATTGGTGAGAGAATGGAAGGAGGGACACAGAAATGTGCCGCAAGGGAAAAGTTGAAGTCGAATGGGAAGAACAAAAAATTTCCAGGCATAGGATGAGAAAGAGAGAGAAGACGAGTTAATAAGGATGCCAATCAGAATTAGAAGGAGAGGAGCATTTGCAAGAGAAGGCACGGTCAATATGAGCTTGATAGCTTCGTCTTCAGGCAACCTGCCTCAGAAAAAGCAAGCTTATATGTGAAAAAGTTATATAGAGGAGGAAATGAAGAAGACGAAGGTAGAAGAAGATGGCTGAAAATAGGAAGATAAAATTTGAAAGGTAGAGGAAGCGGAGGGAAGCGAAGGGAAGCGGAGAAAACCGAGAAGTGGAGCAGCAGGAATGGGTAGGGAAGAAGAAGGAGGGAAATGAGAAGGAAGAAGGAAAAGGAGGAACGAAAAGGAAGAAGGGAAATGAAGAATGCGTAAAGAAGAAAGGGAAGGGAAGAAGAGAAAGAAGGAGAGTTGAGAAGGAAGAAGAGAAGTTTCAGGGGTGGTAAAAAGAATACGGAAGGATTATAGAAATTAATAGGAAAAAGAGAAGAAATTAAAACAAAGAATGAGAACGACGAAAAAAGCCCATTTTACTGAGATTCAATTTGTTAATTCCCTTAAATATTTCATGACAAATCCATTAACAATTTCAGATGTTTCGGGTCCATTGAAAAATGTTGAAGAAAAGAATAAAGAACTTATATGGAAGAATTTTGTTTATCTTTGGTTTTTCTATATAAGCTCCTACCCGTCTTAATTATTTGCACTGATGATGGATCCCGGAAAGGATCCGAAACGTCTGAAATTCGCAATAGAGTTGTCCTGAAATATTTAATGCATTTGTCAAAATGAATCTCCGAAACATCAGCTGGTTTTTCGTCGTTCTTATTTTTCGTTTTATTACTAAACTCCGATGCCCAAAAAAAAGAGAAGAATTAAATTTGACTAGCATTGAGGAGAACAGTCAAGGCTTTCTACATATTGTTGCAAGGTTAAGGAACAATCCCTAACTTCATCGTCAGTGTCATTGGAGCAGAAAATGCATTTAGGTTGAGACATTGTGTTGAATCTGCCATACATTATCAGTGTCAGCGATAAACGCCTTTTTGCGCTGTAAAACAGGATTAAGAAGGACTTCAAGGTGTCAGTTTAAGAATGATCGGTGCCTCCTGGATTAGAAACTGCGCTGAGGAGGGAAACTGAACAGTATACATCTTAGTTTTATGGTTCTTGATAGCCTCTACCCAGCAAGGTGTCCCCGGTACTCTTGTTAAGTATGGGAGCATTTACAGGCCTGTTAGCTGAAGCTAAGGTTGCGTTTACACTGTACCCGATAACTTTTTGATCCGATAAAAAAGTTTTATACCTGCTAGGAAAGATGTACAGTTTTGTACTTGCACTGCTCCGAAATTGTCCCGGCATAGTGTAAGTGCGAGGGAAAAGGAACACTTTTGTATCGGATCAAAAGTGATCCGGACAGTGTACGAGCAGCCTAAGAATTTCTTCAATAGAGAGTCTTCAGAAAACATGCTGCGAAAAAATCAAGAAAGAGAGGGATTTTTTTGCAAAATATTATCTTCACTTAGGCACATTTTTACCGGTGCTGAGATTGATATGAGGCTAAATTAATGAGCTTGGATTAGGATAACCGTCAGTAGAGAAAATTTAATTCCACTGTGACTTTTGATGAATATCAGTTCTGACTAAATCCAATTAGCAATGCTCTTCGACCCAAAATTGCAAAAGGTATTGACTGATGAAATATGTTTCCAAGGCCTACGCAGGAAGACATCATTGCTTTGTGACAACAAGTCAGTGATGATTGTTCCGGCTTTTAAGCATGTGCAAACGGTCCCTTGCAGAACAGACCACAGATATGAACTAACAAAATGAGGATGACCATTAATGGAAAAAATGGATGGTTGAATTCCACCGAAATGCTTAGTTGAAGTTGATTAGAAAACAAGATTGCTAAGTTGATAAAAAGAACAATGATAACACGCTAATTCACTTCGACGACAGAGAAGGCAAACGTGGCTATCACCTACCGATAACCAAAATTCAATTTTCTGTATCCTTCACTCTTTCTCTCCTCCAACAAGACTCTCTACCATAAACAGTTTCGTAAACGTGTGCAAACGAATGGAAGAGAACCTGCAGCGATCAAGAACAAGGCAATGGTGCTTCAATGTGAAGAACAGTAGACACTTCCTACAGCCAAGCGAAGAGATCCCACGTAGAAATGGTTTAGACCATGAAAAACTCTAAATAAACTAAGAGTGAAATCCGAGAGATGTAATGAAGTGGGACTCGATTAGAGTGGTCTGTGTGAATGCGGCAAGAAACAAGACATGAGACTGATCTGTTAAGATAGCCAAGCTCAACCAAAGCAGTACTGATGAACTGTGGAACCTAATCACAGCAGTCTATAGTTCTGCAGAATATTGGCGGGATTTTATTCAACTGTGTGATGCTAGAAACGAAGCGAATGAACTTTCCTCTCTGCTTACAAATGAAATTATAGTACCGTTCGATTTGCGTCGCTTCCGAGCCTCAGCATCAACCAGCCAGTGGCAGGCAATGAGGATTACTTCACGTCTTCATAGCATAGTTTCCATTTGAAAGGGTAGCAATTAACTGGTACAGAAACAGTCAATGACCGAAGCTAATCGGAGCCTTCTTGCAATAAGCCAGTTGTCTGGCTATGGACGACTTCCTCTAAGCTGGAGAGATTGATTTGCGATCCAGGAGATAACATGCTTCAAAATTAGTCTAATTCATTGACTGAGGCAGTTGCTCTAAAACCGACCCGAAATCAAATAAGATAAAAGATTGCATGATTCAATGAGATTTAGCTCCAATTTGAATGCAGTCGAGAGACACTAATCATCCGTTACCGTCAGGGCAACCCTGCAGTAATCTTGTCTCGTGTGACTGAGTTGACATTTGAACATGCATGCTATCAATTAGCCCTAGTCTCAAATTCGATGAGTTATACTTATTAACTTTTTCTTATGCTAAAATAAACTAGCTGAGCCATAATCAAGTTCTAATTGTCTAGCAGTTGCAAGCATTTAGCCCTGCTAGAAGATTTGTAAGCAAAGAATGCAATAACTGCCTTGGTAATTATGTGTTGAAAAGATTGAATCTATACTTCGTTCTGCCATAGGATTAATAAATGAATGTAGACGGTACGTCTTCGATATTTCGCTCTATGGAGTGAATTATATCTCAACGGTATGGTCAGGTTTTCAAAGATTTTTACTTGCATTTAGTTTTTGCATTATAAGTTTATCTATTGTGACACAAATATTTGGATATGGCGTAAAAGACCTATCCATTACTTGTATATTTGCTGCATACATAAGTCCACACACACACACGCACACGTGCACAAACCAAACACACAAAACAAGCACACGTGCACACAAAACAAGCACACACACACACACACACAAAACACACCAAACACACACAAAGACCAAACACACACTTATACATCCGTGCACCAAACACACAAAAGACACCAAACACCAAATACGCACGCACACACACATCAAACACACAATCCCACACACCACCACACAATGGTGTCCATTCATAAGACATACTCAACTTCGACTTGAAGCTTGTAGCCGTTTCCAAATCATTTATGTCGTATACTGTTTTTAACAAAGGTATATTTAAATCCATTATGACGAAATATTATGGTACCAAATAGGAAAGGAAGAGCGTCAGTAGCTACTAAAGTTTGGCAAAGAACAGAGCAAAGCTGTAAATATAATATATTTGAATGTGATACCTTGTCACGAGAGGATGATGTCTTTGCATAATTCACTGGAGAAAATGGCCGAAGAAGTGATCAGAATTCTCGATGACTCTTGCATGTTCCATGAAAATAACGAGGAAACAGTTCTTTTTGCGACATTGATTGCTTTAGTCTGGGATGTTCAAAGATCTGGTGCTGTGTGAGTGAAAGATCGCTGTAAGAGACAAATACGCAAGTCCTTGAGCTTGATGTTTTCATGGTTTTCAATACTGACGAGATCAACTGCATCCTGCAGAGGTCTTTCTTAGCCGTATCAATACGAGGGATTGAAATAATCTTAAGATACTGCTCATCCCTGAAATGAAATTACGCGGCTACTCTGCTTTTTTTCAGTTGCACAGCCTTCACAAAATGCTAGCAAGGGGTAAAGTGGACTTTTTGAACCAGCAACTAATTCCACCTTTCGAAATGGCTGATTATTCAGACTTTGGTGCTATTCCATTAAGCGAGTGATTAAATTGAGAACGCCTCAGAAAAACTGTTTTATAAACAAACCGCTCTTAAAATATGTTTCATTGGCATGTCTGCATCGAAGGGAATGCCCCTCTTGTCGTGAGCGATTTCTGAGTTTGCAACTTTTCCCTTTTATATGTGCAGGGGAGGAGCAAAAAATCAAAGGTGAGTCCAATACTCAAAGCGAGCCTCGAATGGCACCTTGCACGGGAGGTACCATCTAAGCCACGACATCGCAAAATGGTTTGGCCAGTTCCTTTCCTCGCTGCATTTTTATCCCCCAGCATTACGCCAGATATCTTGTTGGATGGATAGATGCAAGAAGCGTTAACCAGCTTGAAAGGAGGAAATACGATTTACAAATCGTAATGAAATTTTCTTCGCTAAGCTTTTATTGTTGATAAAGCTACCAAGGAAGAGGCTTAAATTTAGAATGGCCCCTCGTCCTAAGAAATTGATTTGGTCAATGGGCTTCACGTTATTACTGCTGCATGTTTCTCCAATAAACCAATCAAGTAATTCATCTGGTTATTAAGGTCACACATTACATTTCTTAATTCCATTTTTTAATTCTATTTTTCCCTTAGTGAATGACATAACGAATAGGTGGGACTTCTGAAACAGATTAAAGGAATCTGATTGCTTTCTAAAAATCTTCGGTCTCATTGTAATCAGTGAAAGCATCTTGAGGAAAACTGTTAAGGATGATATCAAAAATTAGATTTTAACAGCAAGATCATCTCGAAGCCCTGTCAATGCAACGTAGGCCTACTCCACGAGCTCTATGCCACAAATCATCATTTATCTCAAGAACATGCAATTCATGGAAGGTCTTGCCTTCTTCTTCCTTTTCCGAATCCTACAACTTACCATCTTTGAAGTCTAAGTTCAATAAATTTGAACTGATCTCTTTCTCCTCTTAGCCTTTCATTTTCTTTTCTTTCTTTGTTGGGGCTTTTATAGGCCACCGTCGCCTTTCCTTAATAGAATCCACTAAAAAACGGGCGCATTCTAAGGCTAATTTTATTGTCCCTAGCTTGTGGTGCTTAGGTAGTGCCATTTTCGTCATTTTTATGCTTTCAACCAATCATCCGAAGTGAGGCATATGGACACTGAGATGCTTTTTGCTTACCGAGTAGTGACCAGATCCTTCTCATCGATGTGGCCACACCTTGTGACCACACCTTTCCCCAGCAATTACAGAGAGCTAGTGAATCTTCCCTACTCTTCTCACTCTAAGTAAAAGTTCACGTGTTGGTGAATTCAAACCACTGACCGTAGAATCAATGTGAAAGAATCTTTCCATTGAGCTGTACCAGGGGTGGCCAACCTGTCAGACCAAGAGCCACAATTTTTCCATGTGCTGCTGCAAAGAGCCACATGAGACACGTGGGCACACATGCACAAAAATCATCTGTATATTTTCAATGATAATATATATTAGCTTTGTTTTTAATTATTTAATTATGATGTTGTAAAGCGAATGGGAGGCCCCTGGTCAACTAGCATTCACTGAAGAGGCAACACAGAATAACTTTTGATGGCGAAGTTCAGTGCTGCGAGCCGAAAAAAACCTGGCGAAGAGCCGCATGTGGCTCGCGAGCCACGGGTTGGCCTCCCTGAGCTATACATTCGCCTTTTTGCTATGGCATGCACTGTCATATTTCCGTGGGCTCTGTGATATTGTACCATGTACATTGCACTGTATGGTTTCGTATTTACCTTCGCGCTTCATCCACTACTTTCTATTTAATTGTACAGCTTTGCAGTTCATTGTTTCTTGTCGTGCCTTATCGTGCGGTCTTTCATCGGATTTAGTTGCAGTTGCTTTTTTGTTGTCTACGGTCTCTATCGAATCGAATCATTCTGATAAAATAGCACTGCATTGTTTGTAATCGGTTGCCAGTGATTATTTAATGCCGTCGTGTTTGCAGTTAATCACCCTTGGCACAACGCTCCCCATTATGAAGCAAACCCATCTCAGTTACGGAAAATTCAAGGTTACATTTAGACCCCGTTTACACAGTAACGGAACGCCTTGGATCCGTAACAATACTGTTACGGACGGGGCCTCCCTTGGACACGTATCAAATTGATCCGTGACATTATTGATACGGTTGGCCGTATCGCAACTGTTTTAGAAGCCTTATAGTCGATTACGACTTGAAGAAGCAGAGACGTTTCTTCCTCTGTCCAAGAGAACATCTTGGAAGTTTTGTTTACGTTTGACGTTTTCTTCAAAGAGTTCTTCAAAGACTGACTTGCCGCCATCATGCTTCCTTCTCTTTACCGCCATAGTTCAAAAACTATCTGCATTGCGCATGTCCAAACTATGAAATACCCATCGCTCCAGCACAGTGTAAACGCGAGGGGTTACCCACACGAGTTTCATCCGGGACTGTGTAACGGGATTGAAACGTTACGAATCTGTGAAGGAACCAAGATGCTCCGCTACTGTGTAAACGGGGTCTAAAGTGTATGTTACTATCCTTGCATTCTTAGCATTTCTTATGTCTCCTGCTTTTTATTTAACAGATTAAACAGTAGACACAAAAGAGGAGAAAAGGCACATGTCGTTATAGCTGCAATTTGGCCAGTTTGCGCATGTCCCAAAGACTCTTTAAATCATAGAGAGAATTGGAGTTACCTTAGCGGAGCATTATCAACATAAAGAGAACGGTAACTTCAAGTGATAATGGTGAACAGGCTAGATGTGTTGAAATGAAATGTTATGATTCTAACAAAAAGCCAGCAAAAAAGGGATTGCTTGCATTTCCATAAATTTCTATTGATTCTAGAATTTCGTACGGAATAATGAAACTCTTCGCATGATATCCGTAGAAAACTGGGAACTATCAGTTACTGGCATAAACAGTATTTTGATAAGCCTTCGATGGATGGAAGGTATGACGATTTGCTGTAGGCAGAATTCATATGATCTTGGAATCGGAAAGTGACTTAGTGTTTATGCGCCGGTTTCCTGTTGGATCAATGCAATGCAAAGGTCTATCCGGCTGTACCTAATCTTTAGCCTTGAAGGCTTACAGAAGTAGGTAAACAAAAGTTGCTGAAATCCCACAAATATTCAACCATTTTGCCTTGCAATGCAGTCTCTCAAAGTTGTCTGCTTTGTCACGAACCAACAAGGTTTGGTGACTAGAATATGCCTATTACCAAATGCCATGTAGTCGATACTGTGAAAAATTGCCAATGTAAAACGTTGGAAGAAGAGACAGTGAAGAACAGGGTTAACCTTGTCTAAATACATTCATGAACTAGTAAACGCGTTAAAGCATGTGTTACACAACGGCTGACTAGGGGTTTGATGCCATGATATCAGTTGCGGTTTTAGGGATTGCGGGGCCCTCGTTTTAAACCTTACAAAGTAAGTAAACTTCGTCCCGTCCGATTTGACTCGTTTTCCCCATTGTCGCTCAGTAAGGAACCTGAAGCATACGATTTGTTGCCTAACCGATCACATTTTGGGATTTTGACCTGTCGGATGACCCCTCTCATTGAGAGTGGACTCTAGGGGTCGGTCCCATTGAAGGCCTCCCCCTCCACCACTGGGATTATTACACCCCATCGTAATATGCGAATATATTGTGATAGGCGCATGTCGTAGAACAGAGGGGAGAATGCGTTGATAACAACAGAGGATGATGTGGACTCAAAGCTGGACGGTGGTGTCATAGTGGTGCCATAGTTTTGTACCTATTTTTGCAGTTTGACGACGCTCGAGATACGAGTGCCTCTTCACGGAAGCAAAAATATTCAATTTGGGTTACCACAGCTGTGCTGCCTCTGTGTATAATCCAGCTCACTATCGTCGTTATTATTAAATTATTATTATATAGCATTGGTATCGCATATAATTAAATTAATAAAAGCTAAAGGAAACCAACTTCTTAAGTACGAAAAAGAAACAAATTATTTGCGAAATTGAACAATTATACATTCAATTTTTCTCTAAAATTTCACGCGATAGCATTTTGGTTTTCTTCCACCCGGTACTTAAAAAGCTTTAATTTCCATAAAGTTGACCGATAAAACTACAGAAAAAGATTAAAACTGCTGTGGACAATTTTGAATGTCATGACTTGATAAGAGATGAAGGAAGTGATGCAGAAACATAGTATGAATCTCATAACGGTCAATTTCTAGTGGGTCTGAAACCTGACTTGCCAATGAAATTAGTATGTAGCTCGTCATGCCGTTGTTTGATGGTATTCTCTTGCGTCTCAGTCTGAGTTCATTTGCAGTCGAATGAATTTTCAAAAGACGTCATCATTGTCTCTACTGGCGCAAGTCTCTGCGCAATTTTCATGAAATATGATTCCCAGTGGGTGGTGGCCACACCAATAAAGGTATCTTCACCCAGTCTTTTCAAAATAATTCCAAGGAGTCTCTTCAATTCTCTGTAAAACTGCTCCCTTTATCTAAGTTTTCAAAGGTCATTCTTCAATTATATGAAAAGGTATCTTGGGAACGTATGTGGGGTGTGTTCCCTGGATATGGGACCCTGTTTCGATCAGCACCACGAATGCTACATCTACATTGGTCAGTGATAAGCCAGCAGTCTCCTTCTCTATTTTAGCTTGCAAAAGCTCCTTTTCCTCCAATTATTCTCTTCCTTTATTAATCCATCTACATGAACACCGACTCTAATGTATATTTAGAGCTGCTACACCTTCTTTTTACTCTCCTCTCCTGTCCATTCAAAAGTGCTCCCCTTGTGTAGTCACACACCTACTCTATCTATTTATTTATTTCGAGCTAGCGCCTACCTTGATGGTATTGTATTGTATAATCATTGTAAGTGGCTGTCATAGATGAACTCGCCGAAAAGATGTCCTCTCCATCGATTGCAGTCACATGAGATTTTTGATTTATTAATGTGGTTATCAGTTTGGTGATGGAAAAAGTTCTACCCTAAGTGCCTTATCAAGTTTAATCATTGAAATTTAGTGAAAGTCGAATACAGATAGCGATTCATCTGACGTCACAATCAAAGGTAGTTTGAAGTCACAAATAGTTCGCGATTAGTTTCCCGTCAATCGGACAGAGCGATACTGATCGAAGCGGGTGGTTAGAGGTAAGCTAAACATATCCAGCTTTTTCCATGAGGCTACTTCTCAGATTTTTTGAGCAATTCTTTAAGATGGAAGTTAAACTGTCATTGTTGGAATGTTGAATGCAGGCAGGCCGCGAGATTTCAAAATATTCCTAGAAGAACTGGTGGATCCTTTGCGATAAGCAATGATGTATTTCCAGTATTTTTAATTCTGGATTCTGAATTTGTGATTAATCTCGGATGATAAACTCTTGTCTGTCTATATAGCAGAACATGCAATCTTATCAATGAATCGAAGAAAGGTAAGAACAATATGAAAGCATTGTTTTTGGTAACCCGCCTTTCAATGTGAGGTCAAGTGGATTGCATGAAGAAAAGAAGTTGCTTAACTCGTGATAATCATAGCAATCATTGCTACATCTGAAAATAACTATGCTCCCATCGCGTTTCAGACTTAAGCTTTGATAAACCACAGAGTTTTCCTACGATAGTCTACAGGTGAGATTGTTCCTATTCAATCGAATCAAATTGCAATTAATGGCTCTGTCAGGACTCGAATCCCATTGATTTTAAGCATAGGTGCACATACACTAGTTCTCCTGCAGAAATCTTTCAGTTGCGTAGCTTAAAACTTTGACTGAGGTGAAAAATGTCTCCTGCTTTATCTGAGCTTTGACTAAGGTGAAAAATGTCTCCTGCTTCATTTGAGCTTTGACTGAGGTGAAGAATATCTTCTGCTTCATCTGAGCTTTGATTGAGGTGAAGAATGTCTCCTGCTTCATCTGAGCTTTGACTGAGGTGAAGAATGTCTCCTGCTTCATCTGAGCTTTGACTGGGGGGGGATGTCTCCTGCTTCTTCTGAGCTTTGACTGAGGTGAAGAATGTCTCCTGCTTTATCTGAGCTTTGACTGGGGGGGGGGGGGAATGTCTCCTGCTTCTTCTGAGCTTTGACTGAGGTGAAGAATGTCTCCTGCTTCATCTGAGCTTTGACTGGGGGGGGATGTCTCCTGCTTCTTCTGAGCTTTGACTGAGGTGAAGAATGTCTCCTGCTTCATCTGAGCTTTGACTGGGGTGAAAGAAGCTCTTCTCTTTCAACAGTTTCCCCATAGTTTGTTTTTCATGTCATTTATTTTGGTGCAGATTTGAACATTTTTCATTAGGATGTTTGAAGGCCTTTAAATTTCAATGATTCATCTTTTCTTCCCATAGGAAGATGTTCATTTTGGATCTTCATTTGGCGTGCATTGTTGTTGCTTTGTTTATTTGTGTTGACTCGAAAGAGATAATTCGCCGGACTTCGATCCCGGGTGGTGCTACCAAGTGGAAGCCACGGCTCTTACACATCAGAAATAATCTACAGGTGAGATGATTCCCATGGTCATATATGATTGAATGAAATAATGAAAGTAATTGACTGCTCTTCATCGATCGATAAATGTCTTTAATGTTATCTTGCTCTGTTAACAATTTACATAGAGGTTTATGGAACGTCTTGCCTTTTTCTTGCTTCCTGAATCTTACAAACTGCCATCTTTCACATCTAAAATCAATAAACTTGATCTGATCTCTCTCTCCCCTTAGCCTTTCGATTTCTTCTTTCTTCCTTTGTTAAGGCTTTGTATAGGCCACCATGACCTTGCCTCAACATAACTCACTAAAAAAAGGAAACAACTAGTCTCTTCTTGCTTTAAGTACCCCATTGTTTGCAGTCTTAAGCTTTTAAACCTTAACTGAGAAGCATGTTAGGATTGCTTACTATTTGCAGTGTGTGCTTACAGATCCAATTTTAAGTGGTTCAATAGCCACCTTCAGCTACACTTTCAATTTCCCTCTGTAATTGTAGGCATAGAAACCGCGACGCGACACAAGGACACCTTATGAGAGTTCCTCAATGTCTCAGAGTCTACTTCACGATTCACAAATCATAGGAGTCTTGATCTGAAGTCACATTATGAGAATGGACCATTATACCGCTCAATTCTCAGCTTCTTAGCGTCTTATAATCTACCTTCTGGTTCGTCATGGATCACATGAATCTTGACATGAAGTCAAATTATGAGAATGGACCATTATACCGCTCAATTCTCAGCTTCTTAGCGTCTTATAATCTACCTTCTGGTTCATCATGGATCACATGAATCTTGACATGAAGTCAAATTATGAGAATGGACCATTAAACTTCTCAATAAGCATAGCTTATCACTCCCCCTATAATCTACCCACTGATGCTAGGTAGAACATACGAAAATTCAAAATATTAACAATATAGTATGAACTTTTAATTGGAGAGTAGGCTTATGGTCACTTTTTTTTGTAAATTAAGAGCTCAGACTACTTTTTATTTCTGATCGTCTTGAATGCATATTTTCCGTCTTGATAATAATTACGATAATAATGTGACTTTTATTTAAGTATTTATCCAGAAGAAACGATCAGTCTGTCAATCACACTCTCATCTAAAGGATCATATGGGACGAACTCCTTCCATGTACCCATTCATGGGGTACCTGGC
Organism: Pseudorhiza aurosa; assembly: GCA_964026355.1. NCBI lineage: Eukaryota > Metazoa > Cnidaria > Scyphozoa > Rhizostomeae > Lychnorhizidae > Pseudorhiza > Pseudorhiza aurosa. The sequence goes on along the minus strand of OZ032118.1, from coordinate 8,003,400 downwards.
AAAAGCCGGAGGTAACGTAGAGTAAGGATAGAAACATGACAAGCTCCCACTGGCAAGATGCCCCAAAACTTGCATTGATTGTGGGACCTACCACTTTGTGGACAGAAAGAGGGTTTCCAGACTCCAGAACAAACTTGGCTTAAACACGAGACCTTCTGCTCAGCGGCATTGTGCTCTGACCACTACAAAGGCCTCCAAAATAATCTCAACATACTTCCTACATTAGTGGTGCCTTGGTGTAGTGGTTCAGTGAGGACTCATTACGCAGATGTTTTTAGTTCGAATCCTGCACGTGTCAAAATAGAAACGACATTTGCGAGCAAGGCAACGGGAAGCCACCTCATAAAATCCACTCCCCTAGAAAAGGCTTGTATCCGTTGACTATGGTTTCTGCTAAGCTCGAAATCATCGAGTATGTGACGCAGCTTCTCTATGAAGCAGTTTTTCAACTATTCTAACAAAAAAGCTTTTCAAACTTTATCTGTACTTCTAAGGGAAACGTTCAAATATCAGACAGCTTTCATTGGAGCATTGAAGTAACTATCATTGGAGTGAATGGTGCTTTGGAAAAAGATGTCGCATTGCACTGTCAAGTGGCTATGTCCGATCTGGTCCTCGATATACAAGTTGTTAGTATGAAACTAATTGATCTTCTGCTTCCAAAATTCAAGTGTCAAAAATTTGATGGTTTTATAGTTAGATGAGTAGACAAAATGGAAATATGTCATTTCAATTGCGGTAGAAAAATTCTATTGAAAGGACTAACCATCATGACTGACTATATTGGTGGATAATGGTTCGAGAAACTCTAAGAACTGACTTATGAAACTTTGATCAAAGTTAAAGAAATATTTTGCACCTTATATTTGGATCTTTGTGAAAAGGAAGCTCCTTCATGAACCTGGTGTATTGATGGTTTTGCCCCCTCTTGTCATCAATAGTCTAGTTTCTAATATATATGTATATATATATATATATAGCAGCTATCAACGCTCTGTACTTTGTACATAGAGCACCATATGGTGGTGAAGACAGCACCCTCTATGTGTATATATATATATATATATATATATAAATATATATTAGACCTGTCCAGAATCAATGTTTCTGAGGTATCCAAGTTCTACACTTTATAGGAGTGTCTTGGGCCATAATTAGGTCCATTCTGACGAAAAGATTTAAAAAAAAATTTTAAATCGCCAGGCGCTGGGGCTTTAAAGATTTCCACATTTCGATAAAATACTCTAGACGTTCACTAGCTATACGTCCACATTTCTACAAAAATTTTAACTTTTTAGACTAGTATGTATAACAATTAGTATGAAAATAGAAACATCTGAAGGAGGAATACAAATATTTTTAGAATGTAGAAAATATTTTTCACTAGTATGTGAGTGCAGCTGCCGGAGCCAGATCCGCAGGCATAACACGAATTGATAGAGGACTAGAGGTTATATATATATTGATTTTCATATATTTTTGCTGCATACACTTCTGTTAATATGCAAAGTTGCTGTTTGGAACAACTTACAAAAATGATAAGTGGGAAAGGTGTGCTTTAAAAAGCCTAGGACTGAATGGGCACTTAGACTCAATTATTGTCACATGAGTGATTCATCACTTCAAGCTGCACAGTTTGGTTGCTAGTATTGAAGTGGGACAAAATAATGTAATGCAATCAAAATTCGGGATGATCCAATGAGATTTAGCCTAGTTAGATGTGCTATAATCCCATCTGGTTTAATGCAGTTTAATCAATGCAGTTTTAATTATTTGTGCAGTTGACTCCGCTTAAAGTCATAGGCATAACAGAAGTCGGAGACAGCGCTCTGAGTTTTCGGCTGCGTTTACACTGTACCATGTCACTTTTTGATCCGATACGAAAGCGTTACGGATCAGCCATGCGTTTACACTGGATAAAGTAATCCGGTACAACTTTTTACCCACTATCAGGTACAGTTTTGTACCTGCTAGGAAAGGGGAACAGCTGTGTACCTGCACTGCTCCGAAACTGTACCGGTACAGTGTAAGCGGGAGGGGGAAAGGAACACTTTTGTATCGGATCAAAAGTGATCCGGTACAGTGTAAACGCAGCCTTCATCACCTATAGGTTCTAATATGGGTGTATGCATAGTAAGTGTATACTGCATACTGTAGGTATACTGCATAACATACTCGATTGCGAGTATAGCAGAATATTCAACAACTAATCGTGCTAACCGTGCTGAAGGAAATAGCATCCCTGTGCTTGAAATATTTTGCAGTATCAAAGAGCATCGTCTTATTCAAAAGAAGCATCATCAAGAAACTTGGTAACAGCTGATATTTTACTCAAGACCCCTGGTTACCTCATATTACCAGGATCGAAGGTCTTCCACAAAACAAACAGCAGTGGTCGAACACTGCTTTACGATTGGAGTGGATACAAAGACTCTATCGAGCAATATGGTAAGCACTTGCAATGTAATATGCATGCAACAGGCGCCCAATTGAATTATTCTGTTTCACAGATTCACACTCGATTAAAGCTCAGAAGAAACCAAAGACAATGCTTCGAGCTCGTTCTCTTAGAAAAGGTGCATAGCTTTCTTGAAACGTCTGCATAGCTTACTCGATGAGACCGTAGCTCAAAGCAGAGACAGTCCTCCAAGCTTTTTCCAGGGAAATGGGTTTCTTGAAATAATTTGCATAGCAGACTCGATTAATCTGAGCTTATAAAAAACCAGTGACGAGGTTCCGAGTTTTATGAAAGAAAGCACATTTATCTGAGACGGTTTTCTGTCGTCTTACTTTCAACTGTATTTTTCTGTGAACCAACAACTAAGAGTAGTGATCCCTTCAAAAAGATATTCAACCGCACATGTCAAATTTTTGATCACATAGCTATGACAGATTGAACGGTAATTGGCATGCTGGCTAGAGCATATGTGTCTTGTGTTAGAAGTCCCGGATTTATAGCACTTTCGTCCCGTTTTTCTTTACCTTTTATCTGTCCACCCGGCAGTAAATAGCTACCGGATGTATAGGGAACCGGCCTTCCTACCTAATAGTGCCGTAGCTAATGTTGATACTTTGACAACGAGGTGCTAACCTTAGTTCGAGTATGAGACTGAATCTTATTAATGCGTGATATCATCATACCATACTCAGCATGATTTAAAATTCCATAACTTACTTGAATGACTAATGCGCTCCAATGGCCTCTTTCCTATCCTTCCATTGCCTTTTGTTTCTATTGCCTCTTTCCCATCTTTCCCTATTCCTTTCTTCCCTCTTTCTCTCTCGTTTTCTTCCTTTCTTCTATTTTGCTTTCCTTTCTTCCATCTTTCGTTACTTTCTTCCTTCTTTTTTCACCTCCTTCATTCCTTCATTTCTTCCACCCATCCTCCTTACCTTATAATTTCCTTCCTTCATTCTTTCTTTCTTCTTTCTCCCTTGATTCCTTCCCTCTTCCTTCCCTCATTATTTCTGTTTTGTTCTTTCGTTTCTCACGTAATTTCCTTCTACTCATTCTTATACCATTCCTTTTCATTACTGGTACTATGAATTCTCTCCCAGAGATAAATCCATTGAACCATATTGTCGATGTTTCAAGCTCTTGTTACACAACTTGCCCAAGAGCATGTGACCTCGAAAACGAGGTGTGTTTACCATGCAAACGAGGGTTCAGATACAACCCACAAAAATCTAGTTGGAGCCACGTTGATTGTGAAGGTAAAATGCAGTCCTTTTTTATGTTCCTTTGAAGCGCTAAATAGGAAAATATTTCTCGCGCAGCAAGTATGAGAACGAATATATTTTCTGCACACATCAGACTATAGAATAGAATAGTGATAACCGAAGGAAATCTATGGAGTGAATACCCAGTTTCATTGCAAGCCTCAGTACTGCACCTCCATTTCTACGTGATCCCCATTCTTGCTGAACCTAACTCTATGTAGCAGGGCCGTAAATCGCGGGGAAATGGACTCCCCCCTTAAAACCAGAGCAAAGCAGTTTGGGTGAACAGCAACATTGCTTCCATCCTTTTAAGCGCACTAGGAACCCTGGTTAAAATAATTTCAATTATTTTAGGACGGTAACCCATTCAACAGTGCTGGTTTCAAAAGGGCCGTCCATTGTAAACCAGCATTGCTGAATGGGTAACCATCGATTAATGGTGCACATTATGTTGCCTTTAATATTCCACCGTGTTGTAGCCACTGTGTCATCGTATCTAACTCTCCAATCGTATTTACCCACTGTGTCATCGTATCTAACTCTCCAATCGTATTTACCCATTGTGTCATCGTATCTAACTCTCCAATTGTATTTACCCACTATGTGTCGTATCTAACTTTTCAGCCGTATTTACCCACTGTGTCATCGTATCTAACTCTCCAATCGTATTTACCCATTGTGTCATCGTATCTAACTCTCCAATCGTATTTACCCATTGTGTCATCGTATCTAGCTCTCCAATCGTATTTACCCACTATGTGTCGTATCTAACTTTTCAGCCGTATTTACCCACTGTGTCATCGTATCTGACTCTCCAATCGTATTTACCCACTGTGTCATCGTATCTAACTTTTCAGCCGTATCTAACCACTGTGTCATCGCATCTGACTCTAGTTAAAATCATTGCCGATGCTTTTGGCATAAACTGTTGCTGGTAGTTTTTCCCACTGCATACTTAACATAAAAGTCGAATGAATTAATATACGGACACCTTTACTCATTGTTAATCAATCTTCTTAGAGTAGAAAGCTTCTCCTTAACATCTCTGTATCTACTTATTATGATTTTTTTGATTACCACTGCCAATTCTACCTGACTTTTTAACTGTAGCGTTTGTATTTAATCACTTCTGAGTTCATTTGCAAGATTTGAATCGATTTTGAGCTCAAATTTGAAAAATTGCCCTTAAAGTGTGTATTTTTGCTTACAGATATTGATGAATGCCTGCTTGGATTGCATTCTTGCTCATCAGACTCGACATGTGATAATACTGTTGGCAGCTACACTTGCAGGTGTGCACGCGGCTACTATAAACATGGAACCAAATGCCAAGGTTGCCACACAATTCAGAGGGGCTTTTTAATTCCATTTGTCTTGAAGTCTTATCGTACTTGCTCTTCATAGCCACCTCTTATCTCTCCCGGTGAATATGTAATTATAATAAATTCTTTATTCAATGTTGACGTGCTTAATAGCTCGAGGCTAATATATCTTTAGAATTAATACAGAATACGGTGATGCAAAGCGGTCGATTTGAATGTTTCTGAGCAAAGCGAATCCATTAATTATTAGAGAACCAGGGGGTATTTTCATGACATTACTGTAGCTTCTGCTTTTATTTACTAGTTTAATACTTCTATGGCCATTTTTAACGGATATGGTTTCCTCCACAATCTTGATGCTATCTCATCTTTACAATTGAAAAGGTGAGTCCCATACTCAAAACAAAGCGTCAGAGAACCTTGTTAGAGAGGTAGGCTGCCTTGCACTCTCGATTTCGAGCGTAACAGAAACCAGAGACAGGGATCTGTGTTCTTTTTTTCCAAGAGGTAGACTGGATGAGGTGACTCCCATTGCCTTCCTCGCCAATGGCGTTTTTATTGTGACAAATGTAGGAATCGAACCGAAAACCCCTGTGTTATGAGTCCGCGTGCTTAAGCACTACATTACGGCACCACTTGCTAGAGAGGTACCATCATCAAATTGCAGCTACATCCATTGAAGGTAGAAAGCTACGTTTACATGTACCCATGGTATTAATCAGATGCTGTTTCAGGTTAAAAGTTGAGTCCATATATTCCAGGCAAGCGCTTGAGAGCACCTTGTTAGAGGGGTACTAATGTGAACTACTGCATTGTGAGGTGGGGTGGCCAGTTCATTTCCTCACTGCCCTTTATCTTTAGCTAAACCCCAGGCGCCCATTCACTGCTTGGTGGACATGTAGAAAGCGAAGAGAAACGTGTACGAGCGTGCCTCCAACTAGGTACCTTCAGGGCAGTACATGTGCTCTCGTCACTGTGCCAACCACCCCACTCTGACAAATCAAAAAATGCTTGTTAAATTTTAATTGAATATCAGTGGTTTCTTCTTTCACCTTTTAGCTTGCACAATTTGTCCACCTGGATCATACGAGGCCCAGCCTTGCAATACGACTAACAACGCTGTCTGCAACGGTAAATCTGTACATTTGATTTCATTGATTTTATTTGATTTCAAATATTTATTGAGGGTTGCCCTTCAGCGGTGCTGTTTTCAAGGGGTCTTCCACTTAAAAACTTACAAAATTAGATGAAATTGATAGAAAAGAATATGGCATAACCTGATAAAGACTTACAAAATTGGATTAAAAGAATAATACACTACCTAATACAATTTATCAAAATGTGCTTTATTAATTAAAAATTTTTATAAGTGAGATTTTATACCAGCAGTTGCTGTCGCTTGCTTGCATTTGGTTGAGCGGCTATTCCATATTTGGTGCCTTTATAGGAAAAGCATTTCAGGCCATTTGAAGAAGAAGATCTCGTTTTGGGGCAGCCGTAGATTAGTGGTAGTATCGCGGGGGTCATGCAAAGTTAGGTGGGAGATTTGTGTGCCATATACTGCAGAGCAAGCCCATGTATAGATTTAAAAGCCATCAACTCTGTATCATCAACTGTGACTTCCTCGATTGCTTTCCAGCCTAGCCTACGCACTAAGGGTGTATCTGGGGCATCGTAACTGCTGTTCGCTATGATTCTCGCAGCTCGGTTTTGCAGTTTCTGCAAGTGGTTTTTTTCAGTTGCACCACAACGGCCCCACACGGAACATTAATAGCAAAAATGAGATTCTACATTCCTGGGTATCGATTCAGTAGAGTTTCTGAAGGCAAGAGGGATTTAGCATGTTTTGAGAAGCTAACCACTTTAGATATTTTAGAGGAAAAAACACTGATGTGGTTTTTCCAGTCTAAAGAATTGTCAATTTGTAAACCAAGAAACTTGGTTGTATCAACGACTGCTAATTCATCATCCTGATTTAAGTGAAGGTTTTTGCTTTAAATTTCTCAAAATTTCTTCTTTGTTTCTGTTTTGTAGAAATGAGAATTAACTGGGGTTTCATTGCATTAAAAGACAATTTTTACCCATTAACCATGTTCTCTACTTCTTCAAATCATTATTAATAGCCTAATTAAACTTATTGATATCAAGTGATTAATAGCACAACCTCGTATCATCAGCATACATGGAAACAGACGAGTCAAGTACCCCCTGAGGGCGATCGTTGATGTAAATGATGAATAATAAAGGACCTAGGCATGATCCTTGGGGTATAGCAACAGTCATGCTGTTGATTTCCAAATCGATGCCATTGAATCTGCGCAATTGGATGAATAGGAATGAAACATAAAGGTTTACGTTGCTGTATGCCATAACAATTGAGTTCTTGGCAAGGGATTTCATGGTTGACAGTATCGAAAGCTATTATTATGTCGACGGATACTGGTCCCACTAGTTTGCCTAGGCCCAGTCTACTGTACCAGTTATCGGTGTTTTTTTAAGCAAGTACGTCAAAGATGCATACATTAGCTATCTATTTACAAAAAGTTAAAATCTGTTGCTTCTATTCAGCATACAGTCCACCGTGCAGAAGAAATTTCTACGAAGCGCATCCGTATGGAATAGGATACGATCGTCAATGCAAAAGTATGTTCAGACTAGATACTTGATTAATCTATTGGACGAAACGCAAGGGTCAAAAAGTCGCTCTTGGAATAAGACATTGGGTTTAAGATAACAATACATTTGATCTCTGACAGTATGTGACGACAGACTAGATGGTTGGTCAAAAAGTATTTTCCTTATTTGATCCACCTCTTGGACGAAGCTCCATTTGAAGTATTGAAGAGAATCGTTGGCTCTCTGTCACCTCATTGACAATAACACTGGAAGGAGACATACCTGAATTGATACGACTCGATTTTGTAGGGTCTTACGTTGCTCTCCTCAGTGAAAAAGTAAAAGTTGTTGTCTATCTCTAAGCAGGATAGCATTGCCTTGTGAACGTTTGCAATGACGGAAAATAGAGGGGTTGTACATGTTGGCGTTTTCTTCCTATTAAAGCAAATAGTTGCACTTCATATTCACCAGCAATTTCTGCAACTTCTAATGATGGAGATTTTTAACACAATAAGCTATATAAACCTCCTCGTTACCGAGGAAAATTTTCAAGAACGTAGGCTAAGCAATGGACGGTGAATTAGTACCCTTCCTCGGATAATTATAACCACGAATACAGCAAATGGTCTCATTGCAGTACATTGCCTATTGAAACCAAGAGTTTCACATCGCTAGGAAGTTTAGAAACAATGATAAATTCGAAGAAGACTAACTCATGCATCTGCAAATTGTGCAAAGGTTCGACAACAAATTTAGGTTATCTATAATTAGAGATATTGTCCTTTCCGTGTTACTCTTTTATTGTGAGTACGGAGAGTAAAGTAAGGTTGAGTCCGTCCCATATTCAAAGCGTGCGCTAGATAATGCCCTGTTACAGAACTGTTGTAAGTTGTTGGCCGAAATTAGCATTTCTATGCTACAAAAATTATTTCTAAGTAGCCAACTGTGAATAGATTGATCCAGTGGCAAATCATATAGGACAGACGTTGGTGAATGGACAGGGAAGAATGTGGTTACATGTATTCGTGAAGCCAAGAACCGTGGACGGTGGCGAAAAATTGTGGACGCATCAAAGTGCCCCAACGGCCATCAAGACACGGGAGTGACTGACGTGACGGTGACGCATCATATACCATATCATGTATTTATTAGGAACCTGAGAGCACCTACTTTTAAAAGTTAAGTTATAGAAAATCCAAAATTCTAATGGATTACTTGGCATGGAAATGATATGACATGAAGTAAGTTTGCATCTGTGAATGATGCCACCTGTCAGTGCTTTAACACCGAAAAAGCACTGTTCTCTCACGTCACCTGCCCATTTTAGCTACTTGGTGCTTATCATCAACTTCATGTTTATCAATCATATGTCAAATAAGAGAGTATCATTGCGAATTCAAAACTGATCAAAAGACAATTCTTGCAAGTAGTCCTCAAGACTCACGAACGGGCTAATGCCAAATCAAACACTGATGGTTGCATTTTCCTCCATATATTGCACCAATATACTTGGTAGACAAAAGGTAAATGAAAATAAGAAATTCAACTTTTGCACAGGCTTTTAACTATTTTCAAATCGCTCTATCCTATTTTCCAGACATTCTGTTTCATTCTCCAGACATTCTGTTCCACTTTCCAGACATTCTGTTCCACTTTCCAGACATTCTGTTTCATTTTCCAGACACTCTGTTTCATTTTCCAGACATTCTGTTCCATTCTACAGACATTCTGTTCCATTCTCCAGACATTCTGTTCCATTCTCCAGACATTCTGTTGCATTTTCCAGACATTCTGTTGCATTTTCCAGACATTCTGTTCCATTCTCCAGACATTCTGTTCCATTCTCTAGACATTCTGTTGCATTTTCCAGACATTCAGTTCCATTATCCAGACATTCTGTTTCATTTTCCAAGCATTCTGTTTCATTTTCCAGACATTCTGTTTCATTTTCCAGACATTCTGTTCCATTCTACAGACATTCTGTTCCATTCTCCAGATGTTTTGTTTCATTCTCCAGACATGTTGTTCCATTCTCCAGACATTCTGTTCCATTTTCCAAACATTCTGTTTGATTTTCCAGACACTCTGTTTGATTTTCCAGACATTCTGTTCCATTCTACAGACATTCTGTTCCATTCTCCAGATGTTTTGCTTCATTCTCCAGACATGTTGTTCCATTCTCTAGACATTCTGTTCCATTTTCCAAACATTCTGTTTGATTTTCCAGACACTCTGTTTGATTTTCCAGACATTCTGTTTCATTTTCCAGATGTTTTGTTTCATTCTCCAGACATGTTGTTCTATTTTTCAAGCAGTATGTTGTATTTTTAAGATGTTCTGCATTCCTTGAGACGACCAATCGCAAGAGCTGCAGTTCTCCAACCAATTGGATGTAAGTCGGGGTACTTGTGGCTTGACATTTCTAACCTAGACAAATTAATTTCATTATCTATGGATGATTTTGTTATCATAGAAGCAATTTCAAGCGGCCTAAACACCGTTGGCTATTTAATTATGCCTAATACATTCACCATAGATGGCTCTTAGCACCAAGTTTACAATAGTCAATGGACTAAAGATCTAATCTCTTCAACTACGCGGACGGTTGGCGCTTTGAACGAGCCATAAACCGAAAAGGTCATGAAGCATCTCCACGTTCTATGCTTATTGGGCAATAAATTATTCAAAATTTGCTTGTGCTAGGATCTCTTAATTCCCAGTGAAATCGCGCAATATAGAATCATATTTTCATGAAAATATAGTTATGAATCTTTCTCATTACGTGGCTCTCATCCTTGTACATCGTGTTAGATAATTTCTTTGCTGATGCTGCTACGATGTGTAGAGATACCCGTAAATATTTGAAAGTCTCCTTAAATTTTTGAAATTTTCCAAAAGTTTCCTTTAAATTTTTTGGAGTATCCCATGATGTTTTTCGACAGTGTCCCAAATTTTCCGTAGTGTGTGGAGCATAGGATGAGTGATGGAGCATCTCATACGGTTGAAGTCAGTTGAATGAAGTCAAGCTCGGTCGAGTAGTTAGGTCAAATCTCTGGCTAAGCGACCCCTCAGAGATCTAACCGCGCAACCCACCTCGCCGTCCTTTGGAAGGAACGATAAACAAGGGATTCCATGTTTAACTTAGCTACAAATGACCAGAAACCAACCCAGCCCACTTTAACGAATCGGGCGAAAAGATTGCCCGTAAGTCTCCCGGGACCATACCTGAATACTCATTGCAGCTTAGAATAAAATCTGGATTGTGGAAATTAACTCATTTGAATAATCTTTATTCTAGTAAATGAGTCAAATATCAATTTTGAATTGCTTATTTTCAGTAGATCTATCATAGATACTATCTTCAGAAGTGAATGCTAACCAACGCGTACTTGTAGCTATTGAGCTTAATAAGCAAATTAGATCATCCTACAGGGCTCTATAATCAGGCCATGGTGAAAACCATACAGTATAGAGCTTCTTTTTGTAAGATAGCTTTTTACATCCTGTCTTGTTTTATGCTATTCAGTATTCCCTGCTTAATTTTTGCTTTCTTGCTCTTCCAGCTGTTCTTGGTTCTGAGTTGGTATCTTTCAATGGACTAGAAAATCATACCATTATGGATGACTTGATGCGTGCTTCTCTATCCACTGTACCAATATCATTCTCGATCAATAATGAGCAATTGATCTCGATAAACAGATCAAATCGCATTCAACTTGATATCAGAATACAACTTACAGACGTTTTCCCGATCTATTTGGATTCAGACAACCCTTTGCTGGGCGGGACCGACAGATCTCTACACAGCTCGGAAGTTCGTGAATTCTACTGCAGGCATCCTGCTCCAACATCGCTTATTCTAAATCACACGCTGCTCAAAGATACAAAATCACAAGTCAAACGGTTCATCTGCTCAAAAAGGCGCAAAGGGAATTGCCCGGGGGATGTTACACTTGGAGGGGAATACGCCCAAATGATTCCTGCCAATTGTGATGGCTCCTCGTTCAAGAGTGAAAGTCTGTTCTGTGGTAACTATGTTAACCTGGCATCGCTATTTGACCTGAAAAGATCAGCTTTTCTAGACACCCCTACTTGGAGCTTCCTTGACCCGCACTGTGAGTATCTATATACTGCCTGTCATTCGTGCAAAGAAAAGAGGTGCAATGGACCTAGTGATACCATACTGCCTTGTCTGAAGCAATGCGAATATATTTGTCATATGTACAGAGAAAAGCGCTGCCAGAAGGAGGCACTACACTGTTCTAAAGGTGATGTCAGTGAATGGACTTTAAAGAAAGAGTTCAAGGGAAGGGAGGAAGGTCGATTCAATTGCTATCTTAAGCGAAAGCTTCCGGATAGAATCTTCAAAATATCCTACCGTGTTCGCATTCCCCATTCCAATCTCAACAGTATCTGGTTTCGTGTGACTTCTCCACAGGTGAGAAAGGGAAATCGTTTTATTTTCGGAGACTTTGAAGCAGAGTACGATGTCTCCTCGCTGTTGCCTGAACACGTCATACTAATTGGGGAAAAGGTATCCAGAGATACTTGGTCTAGTTATGAATTCAAGGCACAGGCTCTCCATGATATTTCTGAATCGAATCTTAACGTTCCCGAAGATGGTTTCCGCTTCATGCCTTCCGAGCCATCACCGCTTTGGACTCACTCATGGCGTGAGCACTCCTACTGTAGCCTGCTCTCCAATTGGAAGAAGCATCTAAGAGTGCCCCGGCCTATGAAGCAAAATTTAACCATTGAGAAGATGGACAATTTACAAGGAAGAATGGCATATCGCTTGACCCAGAAGTCCAAACCTATAAAAATGAAGTTATCGCTTGGAAAGGATGCTTCTGTTTTAAAAGCATTTGCTGCAGTGTCACATGTGACTACTCTAAGCTCAAGTCTCAACGCTAATTACAGTCATTGGTTCATGAACATTAAGGGGAACATTACTCAATGCCCAACTGTTTTGCAGCTTAAAATCGTTGAAAAGACAACAATGCTGCAATGTTTGCACCAAGATGTATTGATCCTTTGCCCGTCAAAGTATTTTCATGTTGTCGCCACTGTTCCCAAAACGAGCTTTTATCCGTTGTACGCTGCAAGACTCTTTATTGCGTATGTGTCAGACAGTAGTCATGTGTACGAAATTCGCATGGAAAAGAAAATGGAAGTTGGATTCGTTGACGCCTTCGATTTTTCATTGAAGCACGTGAAGGGCTCTGGAAATGGGTTGGATCTGAAGATGTTCGCTAAGTTTGACGCTATCACCATTTTGACAGGGTGCTTTATCTTGGGGCTTGTAGCTATTGTTATTTTCTCGTGTATCGTTAGGCCCAGTAAGAAGAAACAAGCCCATGCAGCAGGCTATCAGCAAGCCGCGATTCGACTTGGCAGAAATGACATTGTGGACAAAGAGTTGAAGGAAGATGACAAGCTCAAATGTAGACAACTAGTACCTATTGTATTTTTAGTCTCCATACGTGTGGCGTACAGTTTTATACTGACAATAAGCTTCATCACGATCTTGTTCCACGCCGTAAACAAAAAGGATCTGGAAGTTTTGAAGGACTTTGATGAATTCGTCCAGCTCAAGATCAACCAAAGCAATCAAATTGCCCTCGCTTTGGATCAATTCCGTGAGAGTGAGATCAAGATAATGACAGACAAAGCTGCATTTCTCGAATGCGCTTGTGATTATCATATCGGCAGAATCATGCAGAACATGAAAGATAATATGACTGCTATGGTTCAATTAAACGATTTGATAGCGTTTGATAAAGTGAGCGAGATACTCGTGCAGGCAATGTTCAAAAAATTTCGCGTCCTGAGAACAATGGACGAAAAAATTCGACATTACAAGCTAATGGTACGACGAAGCTTGATGCACATTGAGAGCGCGTTGGTGCGCTACGCCTACAAAGTGTTCAAAAATGGGTGGTTTTCATTCGCACGCACGGTTTTCGGGGGGTGGTCCGACTCAAATGCACTTGAGTTTCTGAGATACCTCAAAGCCATAAATTTGGCCAAGTATTACAGAATCAAATATCGTTTGTTACACGGGCTTAAATCGATCCGGGAGAAGCTCAGTCTGTCCAACGTAGTAAGAAGGCTGAAGAAACCGTTCTACCCGTTGGTGAATGCGCTTTTGGCTCCGTTCAGAAAAATGAAAAAGAAAGTGAAAGATGCTGTGAAACGTCGCTTGGATGAATTGAAGGAAAAGATTTTGAGAAACATCCCTTGTCTTGGTCATATAGATATGAAGAAATGGAGGAATCACAAAGACAATTTTGATGAAGAGAGCAGGAAACGATGCCGTTTGGAGTCAGCGAATAAATTCGTTGAAAAGGTTGTCAACAGTGCAAAAAAGAAGAAGACTGATAGCAACGCGTATGTCATCAACTCGGTAAAAAACGACGCTGCGTTGAATGTGCAAGATGGGGACGCTGCAGAGGAGCAGTACGAATCAACACAGGAGAAAAAAGTAGCTACCCTGAAGAAGATTTCCGCTTTCTATACGGAAAACGAAGACGTAAAGACTGCGTTGAGACTGCTACGAAAGCACTCGGTTATTCTCATTCTAGTGTTTGATATATTACTGATAACATATAGAAATCTGAAGACCTACCGATTTGCATTTATGATGGCTGCCGGCTACCAGACTATCAAAGAGCACCAGACTGCTGACTGCGAAGACGGACAGCGTGGAGCTGGGCCAGACAAATCAGTTGCACAAACAGTCATCGACATAGTCACCAAGCCAATACTCCTATTCTTTAGCACATTTGAATTCATCTTCAAGATGATTTTCGCGACACTTCTCATTCCAATCATCGTGTTTATTGGTGTAGTCTTTACGATATTTTACCTCGGAATCTCATTTACCTATAATGGATTAAATGTCAACTCCTTAGAACAGCTAGGGGTATTCAAGCTTCTCTCTTCGCGCCTGGATGTTAACTTCAATCTCACCAAAGAATCCCTAAAGGAGCAAGCCGATCACTTGAATAAATTCGACTTAGGAATGTACAAAGAGTCGCTACGCTTGCAGACAGAGGAGCTGCGCAACACCGCAAAACAGTTCAATACAGACGAGATCATTCGAATAAAACGCGTCGAAGCGGAGTTGTGTGACATCGACAAGGAGGCTGGCTGCAACATCAACTTTCGCCACTTAATGCAGAAACTTGAAATGAACGTAGAACCATGCGTGTTTCCGATAATTAAGGCGAGAATGCCAGACAATATTTACGATAGCAATGCATATCGCGGGCAGTTGAAGTACGAATTACAACGCTACGTTGACGCCCTGCGGTATGTCATAATAAGGACATTTTACATAGTCATAGGCATAATAGGGACTCTTGTGTTGACAAAAGTCATGTCGAAAGTTATATTCAAATTCTTGAAGGCAATGGGCATGATAAGGTTAAGAAATAAGCACATTTATTATGAACTTCCAAAATATATCAAAGAGAAGTATACTAGGAAATTCGAGTGAATACTTTCAAATCAGAATAAGCTTCGTCTTTATCAGCATTTTTGCTTTAAAGGGCTTTTTATATTTCACACGTCAAATTTTTTCACCGAGGCTTTCCCTCAAATGTGCTTTGAGGGAAAGTGGTTGCAGAATCGGTTACGAGCCGACAAAAATGAATCGAGATCACTTTTGGCGGTCGATACCCAGAGACACCAGCCTTTTCCCGGGGTTTCTGCATTGTCCCGACACGTCAAAGAATGGTGTAATTCAACAATCAAGAGTAAATGATGGACATGAGGCTGTAGTGGCAACGAGACAGTCTGCTTCATATGCATGGCTCCCAGACTGATGCGCAAAAGCTCTACAAAGATTCGTTCATTCATTCTAGAAACATAAGGCCTCGCAGGGTCACTCGCAGGGTCACTCGCAGTAAAATGGCTAATGATAATGAAGAAGTTAAGGAAGATTTCATTTGTAATTGGCGTGATGTGATCTGCGCGAGGATCGAGGTGAGCCGGGTTGGACATTTTCTGCTTGGATTTCATTGTGGTAAGCAAGTTTTTCCACATCTGCAGTCAACTTGTTCTAATTTGAACTCTCTGGAGGATCATTAAAGTGTTCGGATTGCAAGAATTTCCAATTACAATGATTCGAATTATGGAGAGATTTTGCTAGGAGATTCTCAAGGGACCTGAACATTTTGTTCGAATTAGCAAAAGTTCGAATTACTGGAGCTCGAATTAGACAGAGTTGACTATATCTATCCTGAGAGGGCGTTTGGTTGAATTTTCTGTAGCATCGTGCTAAGGATTCTCCGCGTATGGCTCCTTGAGTAGAACAGAGCCAGCGTCTTATCTGCGTTTGGCAAAAAAGATGACTAAAAGAAGTTGGTGCAAGAAGGGCATCCGACTTCAAAGACATAATCCAAACCGTCAACTAGCTGTGGACTGAATGCTTCACAGGCCACAGAAGGGACCCGGCTTTGTGGGAACAGCCGGCAGAAGAAAAAAGCTATGCTAAATATTAAGGCAGATTTCCAATGTTCAGAAATATTTAAGTGAACCTGAAGTTCTTTACCATTTCGCTGCTTATGCATAATCTTTTGTGTACATAGATTGCCACAGGAAGAAATTATGCTTGCAGCACTCAGCACTGTTCTTTAAAACCAACGGTGAATTCGCATTGGAAATGCACGCAAAGTTAAGTAGAACTGGGCAATTTCGATCAATCCCTGCTGCGTGAATGAATAACAAAGCAGCACTTGACTAGAATACGTGGATTTTCGTTTCTTTTGCTGCAGAAAGCCGACTGCTCGAATCATTAACCGGTGCAACGAGAGCGCCCTTCTGTTGTGGTATCTGACTCTAACATTTTCTGTGATCTTTGTCTCGTGTTGAAGAGAGAATCTTCGTACCTTACTTAATTGCAAGGGCCAGGTGAATGGCGTTAGTGATGGGTCATGGCTGAACGTCATGCATAATGCATGATAAAAATCCTGTTTTTCTCGCACGTCCAAATCATATTACGCAAATTCCGAAGCCTTTATTATAAAGTGAAGGGATTCTGGCTAAAGCTGCTTGTTCAGGCATTTCTTGAGCTTCTTCGGGGAACTATTGACTGAGTGTCTGCAGATGTTTGCTGGCTGAAAACAGCATATATGCAGAGCCGCTTGTTTGTTGCTGGTCCTTTGTGATTCAACTTCATTTGTAAAATTGCTCACGCTAGATTGATTGCTAATGCACTTTCATTCAAAGATCTGGGAGACTCAGCTATGTTTCTCTGTATAAAAGGCATGATTGGTGCACAGTTCCTCGTAGCCGCAACCACATTGAAGCTGAAAAATACCTTCCTTTAAAAGCGTCTTGAAATACCTAAGTGAACAATTATCATTAGCGCTAAATTGAAGATTGATCGCTTGCTTACTGTTGGAAGTCTTTCGAATAGAGAACCGCGTCAAGCAACGGGTATCCATCACATCAGAAATTGAATCACGTTTAAAGCAGGTAAAAGAGTACTAACGACGGAAACATCGAAGAGAAAAATAAAGGTGACCAGAGCTTTAACATTGATGAAAATTGTGTATTTTATCGCCTTAAGATTAGTTTTGCACGCTTTCCTACCAACATACTGAAAAGCAATGAATAATAATATCAACCTCAAGCTGAACACAAGATTAGCAATCTCCTTTAATGCGTTGATTTCACTTCCCACTAGTGTAAATAGTATTCAGATAAAGTCATATATGCTCAAGGCAAGGAGGTGAGAGTATCTTCCACTTATCACGAAGCTTCATGCTCAATTTACTCGATCAAAAGTGACGTATAGTCTATGCTGCAGTTCTTCGTATTTCAGAAGGTACTGGATGAAGATACATTTTAGTTGCTGATTAATCAGCATCATAAATTAATTGCACAGAATTATCAAGACGTTATGAAAGCTTTGATGCTTTTCGTTTGACTCTGCTCACATCACAGAGAGTCAGAATTGACGACTGAACAAAGTCAATGAAACTGATGCCAGGGAGATTCTTTCGAACATCGACTCTCATGTTAAATTCTTGTAAATTTCATGCAGGACCTTGGTTCATTACAGCCACATTATGACACAACAGGCTCAAACCTACACGAGCAAGATCGTATTATCACTATTGCTATTATTTGTTCTGGCATTTATGTTCATCGACCGTCGTCAGATGAAAGCCTGCAGTAATATTCTGTTTGCTGATGCCAGTATATTTCATGTGGCCACATTTTCGTTTGATTTGATGAAAATCAAACGTCATATTTGAGACCAATTCTCCAATGCTATCGATTGAAAACTTCGAATTTCGGATTGTGCTTTGAATCACATTGCAATGACTGGGCCTTTTCAGCAGCTTTCCCTTTTGAAAATTTGAGATAACGTAGCATGCTTTCAGATTTGTGGATAAGGCTTTCCAACCCATCAAATTTAGCATGTGAAGGCGTTTTTTTAAAGTCACTTGCAATCACGGCTGTAAAATAGCCCCAAGGTGGCATTTTAGTTAAGGTGGTCTGCAAAAAGTGAGACTAAAGCGCAGTTGTACCGTTGAAGAAATTGTAGGTGTGTTTCTTACGGGAAATTAAACGAAGTCGAGTATTCTGGTGATTAGATTCACACTGTAGAGCGATTTAGGTTTCTGATCTTTACATGCCTTACGATCAACCCTTCTGATGCAGTAAGGCAACTTTCTTTTAACGTAGCCATAACTTGCAGATTTGTATTTTTCATTTTGCATGTCTTACGTTCCCCATCATGGGTGACTGCTAATTCCTCGGAGAAAGGCATGAAAGAAGCATGGGTGATTTGCCGTTAGATCCCCTTCCCAATACCAACCGTAACGTATATGACAATGCGAGACTTAAGAAAGGAGATAAGCTTCAACGTGGATAACACTGCACCCAGTTCTCTGCTTTCCTTGGTCATAGTCGACCACGATGGACAGACAACAACAACAACACTTCAGCATATACTGCTGTTGTCAGCGTGTGTCTTCATTGAATTAAAGAAAACATCAAATAAAAACCAAACCTGTTATAAAAGATGTTTAAAAACTTGGATGAAATAATGAGTTTCCGGGAATCGAGCAAAGACCCTCCTGTTAATGAGCTGTACTGTGGAAACCTCCCTTCAAGGTATAAGATTCAAAAATGAGTTGCTTGGAAAATGAGTTATTTCAAAACACAGTTTTCTTAACGCGACTTCTTTTTCGCATAATTTTCGATTAGTTAATCAAAATTAAGATTAATATAAGAATCTTCTGACCGAGTAACGTTTAGATGGCATTTTCAAATCGATTTCGGTAGCACTGACTGTAGAATTCAAATTTCGCCTTGACTTGAAAAATTGATTGCTATTGTATTACTTTTTGTGCATAGGGAAAATCATGGACAAAATTCTCTCATTTGGCAAGCAAAAGGTGACTGAAAAGAGTGCAAAGATTGCAGCTTTGGTGAGTGACAAAAACTCACCAATCGGCAAAGGGAGAGAGGCTATCACAAAGGGAGGCAAAAACATTGTCACAGCAGCTGTAAAAGGAGCAATGAAATGATCTCATGTTGACTCAAAGCCTTTCAAAATTTTTTATTTTAATTCAAATGTGTACAAAAAACTTAATAGTACAATTAGAGTTTAATGTTATCATGCAGATTATGAAATCTCGCAATCGTTCCTTGCTTTCACCGCAGAGCATGATGGTATAGACAATTAGCAATTAACGGATGACCTGTCATTTGTTTATTTCTTGGCCAATACGAGCCTTGAACTCTTCTTCTTCATCAACTCATCGTCAAATATGAAACCAATTTCTGAAAGGGTGGTAGAATTTTTTTCATGCCATGTACCCTCCCAGCTCAGCTGGCCCAATACTTCACGCTTTCACTCAAACAGCTCCATCAATACCGTCCTGTATAGCACAACCTCTCTTGCTTTCTGCGGAGATGCCGACACCCCATCTCACTAAATCTATCAAATTCCTTCGGGATATTCTCCTACATCATATATCCTCAAAGACTAGTGCCATGGTCCTAAAAAGCTTGTCATGGAATTCCCTTTGAGCTATATGACCATACAAACTAAGGGGCTTTATTCTAATGGCCATCTACATTCTAGCGGTCTCCACTTTCTTCCTGATTGCTTGGATGTCTATTTATAAATCTATGATTTATGAAATTTCACGAGAGAATGTTTGGTGCCAAAATCCCTAAAGATAAACCATACAGAATTCCAATTGGCACTTTTGGACAAGCAAGCTAGAGGTGAAGCATTTAGAACGATTGTTGTCGTTTATCTTCTATCTAAGTAGAACAAAAATTCAAAGCCAAATTTTTTACCTTGCCACATTTTGGTGAAAAGGGTGGCTCCCATCTCCGTTTCTTTAGCCCTTGAGCCACGCAGCTGTTCAAGTGCGTTGAATGCTACAGTTGGAAGGGGGGCTGGTCATCTAGTAGCACGGTGTGTGTTCAACTCCCATGCTTTTTTGAAAATACAAAGTGCGAAGCAATACTCTTAAAGCATTCTATGCCCTGAAGTTCAAATACTTAGTACTCTACGAAAAATCCTTGCTGTCCCTAGTAGACATGTCTTTTGAAGTGATATAATTTTTACAGCTTCTGAGACGTGTCTGATGTTATTTTCCTTTCTTTTTTTGATGGTACCAAGTGCTCCTATCTCATCATCATATCTATTATCATTATTTCTATCATCATTTTTATCATCATTTTCATTATGCTAGAAGTAGCTGACATAGCGGTTAGATGACTTGTCTACGATGCTAAAGGTCTCAGCTTCAAGACACGGTCATTCATGTTACCCCTTGTCCTCGATCTGCTCACCAGGTAGTAATTTCGTATCTGGTGTAAATATTTAACTGGAACTGCCCATGCTACGTCATAATGCCGTGGCTGTTTCGCCTGCTGCCTCTTTCGCCAGGTGTTTCCTGACCTTCGAATCTGGTACAGGGCACAGCGTTACTTTTCATTCCTTTTCAAAGGAGCGGGCTCTACAATCGATGTCCTCTTGCAGTTGATGCAGCTAAGCCAAACGGCCCTTGAAAATTGATAACTCTGTGCCAATCAAAAATCTAAATGCATGCTGTTTGCTTCTGCTATGATGTGATACGAAGTGTCCTGTATTTTGCTGACCTTTATCTGAGGAAGTCCTTGATTGTCAATCACTGCTCATGCGCAATAGTAGCAACGTCTGCCTCCGTGTCCAGCGACTCTAAAATGGGCAGGCCAACTTAACAGCAATTGATCGTCATTTTGCAACTGAAAAATAGTCTTAATTTGCTGCAGATCCGCACTTTTAGAAGGACAAGCTATCATAAATAGGATTGGTCATTCAGAAAGTGGTAGGTATCTTGATTTTTTGTATTCCTTTCCCGAATAAGTGCATAGGTGCACGAGCGGATTTCATGGCGACGAATTCCCGCTTAGGCCCACACTGCTCAGCAGCATTCAAAGGAGTTTACTGCATCGAACCAATGTTCATTAGCCATTACTGATACACTTATTTGATCGAATTGTAATTTGATTTTAAGCTTAAATTGAAAGTTCTTATTTGTGTATCATAATTATCGGCATTGAGAGGAATGCCTTGTCCTTCCAAACATTTTTTGTTCATGAAACTACAAATGCTATGTAGAGCTGACAATTATTCCAAATGTCTGTGCTTTCACGGAAGTAAACGATGAAAATCGTCACTTCGAAAGTTGCTTGTGAAAAACATAAATTCTTTCGATCAAGTGAACGGATAAGCGATAATTAACAACGATTCGTTGTTTTGAAGTTGTAGATACGGGAGAAAGATAGGTTATTGCCTAACAGAGTCTGACGGCTTAATGAAACCATTCTACCAAATAATGGTGAAATAAAATCTTGATTCAAAAGGAAGGTTATATGTAGCAAGATGCACGGAAAGTGTATTTTCTATAACAGAGATTTGATATTATATTTAAGGTGCCCTAAAATTCGAAAAGGATCTATTTATTAGCAATGAAATAATTTGTAGAGACATATACTCTTAATGAATTGCAAGGTTGATTATAGTTACTGAGAACTGATAACCGAGTGTTCATTTTAAGCTTATTCACTTACTCGATGATATCGAAGGAATCAATATGAGTAATATCTGAAATAACAGATCTAGGCAGCTGTTCAGATGATGTTAAACTGAGGTAATACAAAGTACATATCATTCAACATCATATTTGCATCACACGGAATCCAGATGGCTGTATTAAACAAACCAAATAGTTACTGAGAAAATACAAGTTATCAACAATGCCTTTCTTGCTGACTGGAACATACTGCATGTGTGTATCATACTTTTCTAAAGCGTCTATCCAATGCATTTCATTATTTGTCCTATGTTTAATCTTGTTCACCTAAACATATTGAAATGTTTCAAAATTGGTAAATGTTATTTTGTAGCAACTGCTCATATTGTTTCCATAAAATGTTATTAAGATTCCCTTACTCGTTTGAAACATTTGCCATTGCATCCCAAATGACTGGAAATGTGGTTTATTGTTTAATACAGCCATCTGGATTCCGTGTGATGCAAATATGATGTTGAATGATATGTACTTTGTATTACCTCAGTTTAACATCATCTGAACAGCTGCCTAGATCTGTTATTTCAGATATTACTCATATTGATTCCTTCGATATCATCGAGTAAGTGAATAAGCTTAAAATGAACACTCGGTTATCAGTTCTATGCCCAAAGATGATTAAGCTTCCTTCTTGAACTTCAATTAATCAGCAAGAGGTTACAATGTGGACTGAGGTTCACTGGACGATAAGACAATAGTATTAAAGAGAGGGATCTATCATAGCTCAGGAAAGATCTTCAATGCTTTATAATTACATCTGAAATGATAAAACAGGATATTATATTTCTTAAACTTAAACTTAATCTTTAATTGTATCCTTTCAATTTTCTTTTGTTTCTTGTGTCACCTCTTAAAGGCAACTTCGTTTACTGATTCATCAACTACAGGCTAATTCCATTACTCTAACAATATTAGATACTTTTATTCTTTTTCCGCTCTTTCACGTGCACAAAATTTGTGGCATGTGCCTCAGTCAAGTCCTACTCCTCAGAGTTGACCCCTTTTCTACTCCTGACTGGGGATCTGCTTTCCTCTGGGACTATGAGAGAAGCGGAAAGGAAGGAAGAGTGTTTTGTGTATGTAAATTCTGTCTGTATATATCAAAGTGGATAAGTTTTCTGAAATTGTTATGACCTTGTGTGTCAACTTCTTGACCTCATTCGAGTGGTGGGTACCACTAAAAAGGACAAAGGAAATGATTATGATTTGCCACATTATCTTATACAAATGTTATAGAATTTTTCATTTCATTTAATTGTTTTGCTTGTCTGAGTCCTTATGAAATGGTTTGGTGCCAATGCCACTCTTTTCCAAATCCGAAAAATGTTTAAACAAAAATAACATGGGGCTAACTATTGTATCATCGAATTTATAGGTGATTCATACATCTTGCATTGTCTATAATGCCGACTAACCAGAAACTGAAAGACTTGATTCGTTCGATAAGAGCATCAAGGACAGCTGCAGATGAACGCTCTGTGATTACAAAAGAGTGTGCTGTCATAAGAAACTCATTCAGGGATGAAGACGCAGAAGCAAGGTGTAGAAGTGTCGCAAAGCTTCTTTACATTCACATGCTTGGCTACCCAGCTCACTTTGGCCAGGTAATACAAACTATTTTGAGCAAATTTTCAACCGTTTTTGTCATCAAAATCTGATTGGCTATGTGCATTTTTCTTTTCGACAAGATTATTGCTAGAAGCTTTCGTTTCTCATATTGATAATTTGTTCTCTTTTTAATATTGGTCAATCCAGTTTTAACTCTCATTTTATGTCATCAGTAAATTTTCAATATTTCCTCTAAGAACCATTGGTACTTACTCATTTAGCACTGAGGCCTGTCTATTACCAGCGTAGCAGGGGGATAATCAAAACTCTCCAGAGAGCTCTGTGTTCAACTTGGTCCCAAGCATCATCCCCATGTTATGTTTTGTCACATCAGGTCTTACAGAGCCGCAGTTTTCCTTTTCTCCTTGAGCCTGCTTCTCTTTTTATGACAAAGGGGCTCTAGCAAACACTTTGTTGAGGGGATTCTGAACAGTAGCAAATACTGTTCTGATCAGGCCTGTAGATTATAAAAGTATTTGCTGTCAACATCTTCTCATTCTTTTCCAGCTTGAATGCTTGAAGCTAATTGCTTCTGCCAAATTTACTGACAAGAGAATCGGATACCTTGGATGTATGATGCTACTGGACGAGAGACAAGATGTCCATCTTCTGGTAACAAACTGTCTGAAAAAGTAAGTCTGTTTCTAATTCTGCATTATTCCTCCTGATGTGACATTTTTCATACCCTCTAAGGAAGCAGATACCAGCTATCCAGTGATGTTGACTAGAACAGTTATTTATATGTAGAATCAATGAAGATCAATAGTAGATTTCTATTTAATTATTTCCTTATCCTATTGTGTAGTGTTAATCAGTGCCTTCTTGACAGAAATATGTCAAAAGTACCATTGCAAGAAATACGTAAACATATGTACTTAAAGTTGAAATTTCATTCATTACACCACAAATGAGGAATTTGATGAAAATGATTTAGATGAATAATGAGTAGTTTGTTAAATAAAGCAAGCATCCAAATATCAACACCTTTCTTTCTAACTTTGACGCTATTTCTGTTCTTTTTGGTTTCACATGGCATTTTTTTATTTGTTTATTTGATTCACATGCTTAGTTTTTGCAAAGGGGCCCTGGGTATCACCCTTTTTGCATCAAATAGTTTATAAGTAGTGTTTAGGTTCTTATTTTTAGTGAAATTTGTGTTGACAAAAAGTAAGGCATCCTTGAGTGGACAAGACTGACGATGTTGTCTCATCATAATCTAATTCTTTATCAAAATATGTTTTTCATTCAATCATTTCTGTCGTCGTTGCGACAACTCTTGAGTCTCCTTGCACGGGTTCTTTCATTTTATTTGCAAATTTTTATTTGATTGATTTACTCATAGAATTGGTTGTATAGGCCCAACATAACCCACTGAAAAAAGAATAGGATTATATTGAATTCATTTTGATGACATAAGCTCCTTGAAGCATGTCTGCAATGAGTGGTGTCATTTTATCAAGTCTGACGTCATGGAAAGTGCATGGAACTTATCAAAATATGGACTTAAGGTTCCAATTAGAAATGACATTGATCTGTTAGTAGTGGTTGCAGTAAGTCCTGTCAAAACGTCTCAAGAGCATTAATTCTAACAAATATGCAATTTCATAATTTTGTGCTTATTTTACTAATGTTTCTCATCCAGTGACTTGTGTCATCAATCACAGTATGTTCAAGGGCTAGCTCTTTGCACGCTTGGAAGGTATGTCCAAGATTTTCAGCATCTACATTATTTCAAATAGAGAAAGAACTTTTTTAGAATGCATTGAATAAACAGTCATTTTTAGATAATCCAATGATTTTCCTTTGATTTTTCAAAAATTGATTGAAAATCATGAAGCGACCTCGGTAACATAACAGACAAACCTATCTTTTTGCTCTGTATACCTAGATATTTAGAAGAAAGTTGTCAAATATCTTGCCTTTCATGGTACTTAGAAGAGTTATGATATGCTATTTTGTAGTATCTGCTCTGCTGAGATGAGTCGAGATCTTGCAGGTGAAATTGAAAAACTGCTCAAAAGTGGAAACGCTCACGTCAAGAAAAAGGTATCATTCGTAATTTCGATTAATCACTCGTAATCATCCTTGTCTAAGTCACATGATCTATTCTATCTCCAACTTTTCTTTTAATGATTTTGAATAATACCATATAGCTGCATATTCTTCTTCACTCATGGCTATTTGGACAGTTGTATAGCCCGGAGAGAGGCCTGCTCATGCTTTTCATGATTTTGATAGCGAATTTCATTTCATTCGTTAGGCTTGTCTTTGTGCAACTCGTATCGTCAGAAAAGTACCGGAGTTAATGGAGATGTTTATCCCGTTGACCAGAACTCTGATAAGTGACAATAATCACGGTTGGTTTAATTGGAAATAAAAGTTTTAATTTCATCATCCTTGTTTACTGTGTGAAACGTTGTTATTTTCAGCTGGGTTTCAAATAGAACCAGCAAATCATCCCCATGCCATGCTTTCTATTGATAAAGCAAATGATAATATTTTTCGGAAAGGGCAAGAAATTATGTTTCATAACAGCTTTTCTATGGAAGTTTTTAGCTGTAAATTTATTCATATCAGCGAAACTTGACTGCTATTTCACATAAACATTTCTTGGTAAAAATCAATGAGGAGGTGAATTGAAAGAAAGATCTTGTCGTGGTCTGCCTTTCCTACCAACCGCTTTCCTCCCACTTCAATTCAATTGTCTGGTTTTTATGCTTTCTATCTAGCACCTAAGGTAGATTTTAGGAACTAGGGAAGCCTTGCTTGTTGAGCACTGTGTCCTTGTCCCTTATCATAATGTGACGTCGTGTTGAGATTCATATGACTTATGTATTATAAGGTAAATTTAATACACTGAGAAGCTGTGCTTATCTGGCGGTATTCTTGTCCATTCAACTTGGCCGCACCTCGTGTATCCCTACGCTTGGAACTACGAGAACTAGCACTCCTCTTTCTAAAGAAAGTTAAGCTCGGGTAGAACTGAAACCACTGGTCATAAGATCTGTTTGCAAGTAATTGCTACTTAGGTATCCACAACGTTTACTTCCAGTTGTTGTTTTTAGTCATTGGGATGTAACAAGATTTTTACTGTTCGTATGCAAACAAGAAATTATCTTGACATTTTCATCCCTGTTTTTGCTTTAGGTGTACAGCTTACTGGTATGGTCTTAATATCTGAGATATGCAGCATGAATCCTGACGTCGTACCTCATTTCCGGCGGGTAAGATTTTAAAGATAATTGCAATGTATTCTCGAGAGTGTGAACTCTCCTCCGTAGAGGGTGATACTTGTTGTTCACCCACGCAGTACTTTGCACATGCAGCAGGCGTGCTTGAATGCCAACCCGTAAAGCTCATGATAAGAATATGACCTCCTAGCAGTCTTTGTGGTTACAATGTGATATGAGAGTCGGCGGCACGATAGGAGAGAGACGATTTTGTTTTCGAATAGTGAGGAGATATCCATTTTTTCAATGTTCGCCAGCTATTGGTTAAAGCGATAAAATCTGCGATAAGCTCATGCACTATAGAAATCTCAGTGGTCGCCTTATTCTCTGTATTGTCGACGAAATAATCCCCATTTATCATTATTTAACATGCCCCCTGAATGGGGCTTCCACCATACTGCCAGATTCAATCATTTCCATTAAGCTGATTGCTAGGGTATTAGGATTGGGTGTCCTTTTCATGTAAACTTCATCCACGTATACTAAATTGATAATCATCTTCGTGTTATTAATACTTGGCTTCTCCCTTAATGGGATGGCCGGAAGACTGCTCGATATTATCGATCAATTAGTCCTATTCACTACGTTAAGCTCATCGCACGGGCTTTTGTCGCTGGATACCCATATTTTTGCAAGCCCTACCGATCTATATAGGCCTCTTCGACTGGCTCGAGGCATCGCTGGTTTGTCGTGTCAGATGCTGGGCTAAAACCCCTGTTAAGATCTCTTTATTTTGTCTGCTTACAGCTTGCACCAAACTTGATCCGCACTTTGAAGAACATGATTCAGTCAGGGTATTCCCCTGAGCATGATGTTGCTGGAATAAGCGATCCTTTTCTTCAGGTACTTCACATTTAATTTCGTCAAACATCGTCACTTTGATCTATAAATTTTTAATCTTGTCGTTTCTTTTCCTTTTTCAACTTCTTGCAACAGCACCAGAAAGCATATACACTGCTAAAAAGGATTTCGATAATTGAATTTCGATGAATCTGAATAGGTGCTCATGCCGAATTCTTGTTTCTTTCAGGTCAAAATTTTGAGATTGCTCCGGATACTGGGGCGGCAAGATTCTGACTTAAGCGAATCACTGAATGATATCTTAGCCCAGGTAACTTCTGCTTTCCAGTTGCCCTCAATGGATATGTTTGTATTTATGATTATGTGTAGCATGTATCGCTCTCGCATTGGGTTTTAGAGTATGATTGCTTTCTTTCTACTGCACTTGCACGGATTTTCTGGAACCCTACAAATGCAATCTGAGTTGGAAGTTGATTTGCCATCTTCGCTGAACACACGGTTATCACTAAACAGGTTCCAAAATCAATAACAATAATTCCCCGCTGTTTGCAACGATCGCTTCCACTGGCCACCCTTTCTCCGTGTATAATTTTGATATCATTATCTAAGCTTATAACGATATGGATCTGCTCATTCATAAAAGTCTGTTTGCCCTGGAGACCGCCCTGCTCTTAATTCACAAATTTCATCTTCCCTCTCACACTTTTTTGAATAGCTCATTACGTCTTTCTTTTATCCATTGTTTATTGGATATTTTCTCCCAACTCACTCACTTAAGTTTGTCCCCTTTTGATAAGTTCTTACTGAAGATGGATCCCAGAATTTGTCCGAAACGTTTATGTGAAATAGTTACCGGTCAATCTACTAATGGATGTTGTTGTAGTGTTTTCTCAATGAAGGTTGATTTAAACGTCATAACTTTTGTAGCCGTTTTTTTTCTAAACTTTCTCGTCAAGCTGCGGTCCCCGAGCAATGTTCTAAATTGGAACTTTGGGCAAAAGAAGTAACTCTTGTTCAAGCTGACGATTCAGCTAATTAAAAGACTCCCGCCATTTTCGCTAGATCGCCCAGCGCGCCTTTTTAAAACTCTTGATTCAGTGATCGATGGACACGACTGTTGAAGATCACAAATTTACTTGTTTCCTTGTGTAGGTCGCAACTAACACCGAAAGTACAAAAAATGTTGGTAATTCCATATTGTATGAAACAGTTTTGACTATCATGGATATTAAATCTGAAAGTGGCTTGAGGGTAAGTTTTTCCTTAATTCATTCTTCCATCTCCGTTTCTGTATTTTCCCATTTCATGCCCCCTTCCCGTATGCAATTCGCTACCACTTACCAAAAAGCCTTGTTCTTTAAATGACGAATGGTTGACATTGTCTCACGAATTGAACGCCAGGCGTTTTCCAATCCCAAGTGCCATTTTGCTGGATCCTCTCAAATAGGTTAGTGTACGCGTCAATGTAGAGCTTTGTCCGGGGGGGGGGTTCTATCAACCTTGTTCTACCCTACATGACCTAAACTGACCGTATCGAAGCTGATCTAATCGTAGTACCATACAGTCGTAAACGCGTAGTAAAGTTTAGATAACCAGAATGAATGGCATTGAAAGATCTCCTCAAATCGTGCGTTTTCAGTCCAATTCATCAAATCAAATCCAACTCCACCTGGTGGCATTCAGTCACGTGTTCTCGCAACAACAACAATAATAGCAAAATGACACGAAATACTTAGACAAAACAGGTTCATAATAAGCGGGAAATTCGACTCATTGCCTGTTCGTGTGACAACCTTAACTGACGTAGCCTATCCTGATTCGACCTTATGTTGTTTCCTCTTACCATACATGTCCTAACCCGACCCAGTTCAGCCGGGTCCCGTGCCACCTGCCTGACCTGTCCCAAGGTATCCTAAACTTATTTTTTTGGTAAGTCATGAAGATGGTCTTGATTTTCTCATTGCCGAAAAATATGCTACAATGTCTGCATTTATATTGTTTATCTTCGTATTTCAGAATGATATTCGTTTACTTTCGTAGGTTCTAGCTGTAAACATTTTGGGGAGATTTCTGCTTAACAATGATAAAAATATAAGGCAAGCATGAATATTTTTTATTTTGACAACAGGTTAATTAGTCTCATAAGCGAATCTCGATTCACACACCAGCCGCACCAGAAGAAAATTTCCTTTAGCTGAGCTACGACAATTTATTGTATCATTTTCTTCCAGCAACTTGATTCAGTCTGTCCCAAGGCTGCTATTTTTAAGTCGAGAGATACCAGTTATTTTTTGTAGCCTTTTGGTGCCATGTAAAGCATCTTAATGTTGATTTAGACTAAAAATTTCCATTCCATAGCATGTAAATTTTTAACGCATTATGTAGATTTATATATATTTAGATATAGGCATGATTTTTCCGCCATTTCGCTCCCTGTGTTAACGAATGGAATACATTTTTAAAGCACGCTGAGTAAATTTTTGCTCATCAAGCAGTGTCCAGGTCCTTCCTCTTGATGTGACCATACTTCGCAATTCCTACGCTTGGAGCTACAGAGAGATGGGGACTCCTTCACTCTAAGTGAAACTTAAGCTAAGTATGGATTCGAGCCACCGACCATAGGATCAATGTGCAAGAATCTTACCACTGAGCTATCCTTACACCATAAATTCAAATGAAATATTGTCAGTATGAATCCGTCTCATTTAGGAATCATATTTGACATTTTTTCTGTGCACTTTCTATCTCGTAGATACGTGGCATTAAACACGCTGTTGAAGACCGTCCAGTTTGATAATAGCTCCGTTCAGAGGCATAGAGGTACTGTGCTGGAGTGTCTGAAAGATCCAGACATTTCTATCAGAAGGTAGGACAATTTCATTCCTTGTATTCGCTGTTCAGTGTCAAATCTTGACTGCCAGAACTAAGGAGAAAACTGTTCCGTTGGAGCAAGGCGACTTAAACCGTGTCAGCTATCACCACCCAGATTCTTGAATTGGAAAGTTATTTCATCGAGGTTCTTTTTCGTGTCAACAAGTATTTGAGTCTTGTGGAAAATCTGACCACCTCGTGTTTGTGCGTTTGCTGTTCTGTAAAGGATCAATTGCCCCGAAAGCATTAAGGCTTTCCTGCGAAGTCCATCAGATCATTAAGAAGTAATTTGATGAGAGGATTAGTCTAACCCTATCTATGCCGTTAGCATCCAATCTAACTATTAGCAGTGCTTTTTCTTGTGTTGAAAAATCTTTTTATCGGATGCAAGTGCTAGCGCATTTAACGCTGACCATTTACTCAAGGGAATACCAAAGGAACTACCAGTGACATTTCGCGACTGGAATGAATATTGTTGTTGATAATGGATATTTTTTCTGTAGGAGAGCTGTCGAGCTTTGTTTTGCGCTGGTTAATTCAACGAATATCAGAAGCATGGCCAAAGAGTTGATAAACTTCCTAGAACGATGTGACGTAGAGCTGAAGGGATACGTAACCTCAAACCTAATTACAGTGGCTGAAAAGTAAGCACTGCAAAGTTTTAGTCGAATGAAGCTTTAATTGTGACGGTATTCGTCTCATGCATACTGCTTTTGCTACAATGGCAAAGCGTAATGATATGATGGAGTTAATTGCTGCATTATTAAGAGCACTCAATGTGCTGGCGGCTCAGGGCTCAGTGGGTGCCCATCTATCGGCAACTCAGCAGTCAGTGGGTACCTGGTGTAAATCTTTGGTAAGATTTAATACGGAAAGGAACTGGCAAACTTACGTCACAGTGCAACGACTTGAGATGGTGCCCCCTAGTGCTCGTTTTTAGTATCGGATTCAACCTTTTTTATTCAATGACGTGATTTTATTTGTGCGGCTGTTCGTTGAGCATTAAATGACCTTAGAAGTCCCTTAGTGCAGTATACTGCAAGGAAATAGGCGGCTTAGATTATCAAGTCTCTAGCCTTATTGCTATTCACCCCTACCCAGCCCCAACTTTTCAATCCATTTTGCTCACTCTCGACATACCATGTCAATTTGATTCCAAATGTGCTATTTAGAAGATGTCTTTCTGTTCGGCCATTGACAAGTATCCACACGTGACATTCCTGACCATTCGAATCATGGTCCTCGACCTGCAGTGGACTATCGGGAGTAATGATTCCTTTTGGGGGAACTCATTGTGGTGTATTTTTTTTATAAAGAGATTGTTGTCTTACATATTGTGTTTTCATGTTAATTTTCTACAACACTTTCGTTGTCTCCAATCAGCTTGTAAGCTACATTTTCTGACTCGTTGATAAAAATGTTGATTGATCGATTGATTGGTTGATTGACTGCTTGCTTGATTGTTTGATTGATTGTTTGATTGATTGATTGATTGATTGATTGATTGATTGATTGATTAGTTGATCGTTTGATATACTTTTCATATGTTAAAGCATCTTTTGATTTTTTCCTCAGATTTGCTCCAAATAAACGTTGGCATATAGACACAGTGCTGAAACTGCTGACCACTGTATGTATTTTTGTCATGCTTCTCAGACACTGTCTAGGTGAAGTAAGCCTTGTGGTTTTCTTATGCACTTTGCCACAAGATACCCTTCATGCAACCCAAATGTATCGTAAGCAAGGCATCATGATCATCATTTGATGGGGAGGGATGGTAACCTAATATCAGTTCGATTGATTGACGAGAAAAGACGAGAATAAAAACTATTAGAACTTTCCGTTAGTTCATTTTAGTCTGCCCATTAGGGATTAATAATAGCTAGCTAGCTGTTTAGGAAGCTGACTAGGTCGAAAGTAGAATCTGCCTGTTATCACTCAAGGACCTGTAAACCTACTCAATAGCAACCGTCGACATCGAAGTAAGAAGTATATTAAGAATGGAAAGCATTTTTACGTAATTGATGGATAGAAATTAAACAAAGTACATTGCCCTGCTCTGTGAAAGCTATGGACGAACATGGAAGGCCTTTGGAATATGTATAAATATATCATTTCCGTATAGCTCTAAAATATTTGTCCCGTTCAGCTCTTGACGCTTCCCTGACTTCTTCAAAGTCGCAATTCAGCATCATTCCAATCATTAGTGACAGTGTTCTCCAACAACATTGGTGATCTACCTCTTGGTCCTTTCAGTTTTTTCAGTGCTTTGATGACTTATTGACTGGCATGGAGATATATTTCTCTTAGAACTCGTTTAAATTGAGTTTCTGTTAAATCGTAATCTCACCTTGCTATTATTCAGGCTAGCCTTTATGTAAGAGACGACGCTGTTGCAAGTTTGATTCACCTCATTTCGAGTACAACTACACTACACACTTATACAGTTCAACAGTTATTCAAAGCATTAGAAGTCAACACTGGCCAGGTGCGTCTTTTTATGTTGTAATCGTGCTACCAAAACAGTCGAAACTTTTAGTGAAACTTGACGTTTTCCCTCACTTGCTTCCCGAAAAGCTAGCTCGGTAGGAATGCAGTCCGCATTGGCTAATACCTCCACTTAAGAAGATATCAGCAAAATACCAGGGGGTGACGTGCCCTTTGAGGCACTGTCATTTCTTCATTAGTACTCTAGCTTTTGCGGTTCAATTTGAAGCAACAATCAATAGACTATCTGTCAATATCGCAAGATGTCTTGCTCTTATTAGGCGCAACAGTAGAGGCACTGAACGGTATGAGATACCCTGTGCTTCCTTTCAGGTCTTTCCTGGTATTAAGTAATAACCCGCGCGAACAGTTGTTGGCAGGGGTTTAAATGCCAATTTATGACTTCTTAAGAGAAAAAATTGCGATTTGTTTTGCCAACGTGAGATCCTCATCAACGCGTCGAAGTCGTATTGTACAGTCAACGAAATGTTTTCTGCCGCGGTGTAAGCAGCTTTGCTTACTTAACGAGTTCTGACCCCAATCACATGCATTAAATTCCTTCTCCTTGTTCGATTCTAGCAATCATTAATACAGGTCTCGTGTTGGTCAATTGGCGAATTCGGTGAACTTCTCTTCTCGAAAGATCTCGAGGAAGACGATGTATTAGATGTGAGTTTATTTTCACCTGTTTGTTGTTGTTTTGGCTGGAACAAACGAAGTGTATTTACTTTTATTTATTTATTTATTTGTTACTTTTAATACGCTGGCGCTTGGAAGGATGGTTTTAATAGGGTTGCGAGTAGAGTTACATGCAGGGGTGGGGTTTAGGGTTCGACTTTGGAAATGTGTGTGGTGGTTACGTGTATAGATCGCATGTAGGGGTTGTTTGCAGGGAAAAATCATAGGGATTGCACTGCACGTAAATGTTGTTGTTTATTGTATTCGCGTGTGGGGATTGTGTGCACTGTTTGTGTATTGGAGTCGTGCATAAGGTCAGTGATTGTTCCAATCCTGTTGACAAAGTACAAAGAAATTCCCTCTTCTTTTGTCGAATCAATTTCCATCTGTTTAGAATCAGGGATCTCAAACTCAATTTACCTGGAAGCAGAGTCTGGGTGAGGCTGGATCACATAAGGTTTTTCGCAAGAAAAGCTCTGATAAAAACATCCCAATGCTCTCAAATATCTTCATTTTTATTCTAAAGCGCGGGCCAAAAATTATCATCCTGTGGGCCGCATTTGGCCCGCGGATTGTGAGTTTGAGACCCCTGGTTTAGATCAAGTTGCAATTTTCCATTTTATCTTTATTAAATGCTTATTTCTTTAGTTTCCCAATCTTTCCCATCGTTCTAAAAAGCTTGTTTCTCTTATATTGCTGTTCATTTCAAACATAAGAAGTCGTCGTATTTTTATAAAGACGTTTTGTTTATCGTATTAAGTTTTGGAGATCGATTGGAGTCGCATTTACACGTTGAACGTTCTTTTTTATCTTACGGAGTTTTGATTCAAGGACCTTTTGATATCGCTCAAACATGATTCCTCCTTGTTAACTTTGGTTTATGCATCTCTGATCAGGTGACAGAAATGGACGTCATTTTACTTTTGGAGAAAATCTTGGCAAGTTCCTTTGCATCGCAAGTTGCAAAAGAATTCGTTCTCACAGCACTTATGAAGCTGACAACTCGCTTCTCTTCATGTACCGAGTAAGTAGCTGTATCTACTCTGCCGTCACCACTCGTCTCTTGCAGTTCTCTGTCTTTACTGCTGTGCAAATAGCAGCCAAAATCTCTGTTTATGATAAAGCTCTTCCAAGCGCAAATGGTAGTTGGCATAGTGGTTAGAGCACGTGACTACTTTTCCGGATGACCGTTGTTCCATGCATTCTAGTCCACGTTCCTTTGTGTCCTGTTGCTCTCCATCCAACAGTAAACGGGTCCATAGAGTGAAGCGCCCGTCGGCAGTAAGCGGGTCTCGTCAGCTGTCTTTTGAGATAGGACATCGGATTGAGCAGCATACCTTGGAGGTGGAGGTGGAAGGAAGGAAGGAAGGCGTGGCAGAGGAAAGCAAGGGCAAAATGCTGATTGATTGATGACGACCATGAGCGGAACGGACGTGAAAGATCTAGGTGCGAAAGAGACAGGAATGAATGAAGAGAAAGGACAATCAGTTTAATTTACGGCATGAACATGCCACGACACCAGAAGAAGCATAATGATAGGGTTAAAGTGCGTTGATCTCGCCATACTGTCGCTTAGGATAGTATCTCTATTACCTGGTGCTTCACAGCGCTCATTTCGAGCATGGGATCGCCAATTTTAGTTGACTTTCTTTTTCTTCTAGCAGCAACTGTGAATTATAGCAAAATCAAGTTTCTAGCTAGAAAAGCGACCCTGTATACAGAATTGGCTATTTCAGAATTGTGTTTCAATAGCACAGTTCGTCTGGGAGCTTATGGCAGGTGTGACGCCCCACCTCAGCAGAAAGAAGGGTATAGTGCAAACGAAAGGAGGATTGACTCTCTCGCTGTTTAGCTGCAGCCGATATTAGGCCACCCGGAACAATTTAAAAGCCATAGGCTAGTCCGTTCTCTTGCTTGAACAACGTCGAGAACCTTTTCCTTATCATTCACCAATCCAGAGGACCAATCCAAAGCGTAATTGCTAGGTTGATGCTGTCGGAAGAAGAGTATAATCCACTAGATTCGATCCATGTGGTGGGCACTGTAAGTGTGTTGCATCATCTCTACGGTCTTGAGTGACTTCAACGAACAATGTAGAGAAAGCGTTTTTGTCAGAGTGATTATCTCGTTAAGTAAGCAACTAGGGCTGGCCTGACACGTCACCTTATCACTTTAATCATAGCTGTACGACGTCACAAAAAACAACTTACCGTACATGATGTAGAAATATCGTGTGATCTTCCCATCTCTTTCATCAACTAATCATTTTTAATCGTTTTGTAATGCATATTTCATGTTAAGTCTCAAGATTTAAAACTAGGTTTATTGTTTGAGACACGCATCGGAAAAATCGCCATGATATTGCTCAGTGGTGGTGGTGCCTGATTGCAGATTCACTGGTTGGTAATTCTAGGCAAACACACCGATATTGTTTTTCACTTTGTGCTGGGAGAGTCGCTAGCCTTCTGAAGTGCAAGGCATGTAGGAAGAGCGAGGTAAGGCGATACAGCGATAATGGACCTGAACAAATCTCTCCCTTCGAATGCACGTAGCATAAAGAACAGCAAGGAAATGCTTCGGAAAACGTTTCAAAGCAAATCTTTGATAAAGTCTGCTGGTGAACTTTTTGATTTGAGAAAACATTATTGCTTCTATTGATCGTCATGTCCTCGCGTGTCCCTCTTCTGACTGTTCGTACTAAAGCAAACAAACAATTGATTTTGCTTGAGTTTTTGATCAGGCTACTGTTAACACGGCTGGAGCAGTGGCAAGCTCTTTCTATGTAAATGCCGTATGAAATGGGACCTACCAGAGCATATTGTGGTTTATTTAAATAATGTCTCAAGGGCCTCAGTGGAAAGTGTCCTTAAAGCATCAATTGAAAGATGCAAATCATACGACAGAGAGCACACATTGATAACAGAAGCAGCTGAAGTGATAATCCTGTATAAATCTTCGTATTATCATCATATAATTCTATATTCGTAGCTTTTTCTTCTTTTCTGCTTTTGCTTTCCTCGTTCGTTTATTATTAATTCCAGGATTTAAAGAATCCCTGTCTTAATCTCAATAATGCAACGCAACATATGTGCTAGTTGTTTATCCTGAATAAAATCATTGACCCCCATGCGATTCGAGCGTGGAGGAGCATCTTTTCAGAGAAAAGCCATCCCTTTGCCATAGCGTTGCGAGGTACGATGACCAGTTTCTTTCCTCGTCGCTCTTTACCCCTTGGTGGGTATGCCAGGTGTTAATTGCTGGGTGGGTGGATGCATATGGGGCGATCGCGTGATGCGTTTCGAATCGGGAAGGAGCGTGCCTCGAACACAAGGCCCTCTGTACAGTAGACGTGTTCTAGCCAGTATGCCAACTGCTCAACTATCTTGTGAGTGTTTGAGAGACCAGCTTTAAGATCTGTCTACTCATTTGCCTTTTCAAATTGATTAGTTCTATGCCCTGCTGCGTCTGCCAATCGTTAATTGATCGTGATTTTTGGTTGTTTTGCAGCAAAATTCGACACGTTATAAATGAATACGTAACAAGCGTTAATGTGGAACTCCAGCAGAGATCAGTGGAGTACGATACAGTGTTTCGAAAATACGATCACCTAAGGTATTGAAATTCACGGCACATTTGTGCATCATTTTTTGAAAAAGGAATGAGCTAATGAAAGTGAAGCGATGTGATTTCATCCTGCAGCCAAGCAATCATGCAGTCATGTTTCTAAGGTGCTATATCTTGTTAATCATGTTTAAGAAGTTTTAGTGGGTTTAGCTACGTAGAGAAGTTATTTGTAATAAGAGCTTTAGATCCACGCCCGAAAAAGGCTAATCGCTACACTTATAAAATTGTTGAAGGTCCTCCCCGCACCATAATGTTGAAAAGGACAGTACCCACCCCCCATTCCGTCGGTTTTCGGTCACACACCTATACAAACACATTGAATACTATGACCAGAAGCTTACCTCATGTTGGCAGTGTATGCTCAACTCCCATACTTTACTCCTAAGTGCTGGATGCTAAGCAGTGAAACAACTTGTACCATTTGCAAAGTTTTCGCTACGGTCCCAACAGTGTATCGGAATTTATTCTACCGCGTGCAAGCGTGCATGCTACCACCGGGCTGTGGATGCGGTAGACTGGGCCTCGATGCATCGGAGCCGCTGCGCTAAAAAGTCTAAATGGGAGTAAATAAGTCGTTTCGATTTGTAAAAATTATATGAATTTTTCTATGAATTTTTCGAGACGCAACTAGGAAGAGCGGGCTAGGTTTTCCGTAAAAGTCTAAATAAGAATAGCTCCAGTATTATCCAATTATCAAGTGCGCTTTAAGATGTGACATCAAAGCTGCGCTATATCAAGTGATTTGTTTGTATTTGTATCTCAAGTGCATAAATTTTGAAGGCCATGGCCCGAAAATGCTGTATGAGATGATGCTGATTTTGAGTGTCTTGAAACTTGTGGCCTTCGTTTTGTACATCGTTTGAGAGACCCAGTAATCCCGGGGGCCTGTTTGGAAGACTGTTTTGCAATCGTAGCCCAAATCTCATGTGGTATGTGATTCTAACATGTTTTAATGAACCGAATCGAAGCTGTATTTGCCACAATTGTAGTATATGTGACTCGCTGTGGCGACCCCTAACGGGATAAGCCGGAAGGAGAAGGAGAAGTAGTATCTAGTTTCTGCATTGTTCTTTTGTCATTTTTCAGGGCTGGTCTACTTGAAAGAATGCCCACGATGAAGGATAACCCAGACAGTCCTGAGGTCTTCAACAATGTTCCAAATGGTGAAGTGGCAGCTAAACCAGAAGTACCCCAAGGTATGTATCTTCATACTACGTCTTATACTTGAAAACAGGCAGGATTTGGTTTTGTAAAGACCAGGTCTACCGGAGGCTGGTAGCTGATTTTCAGGGCTCGCCCCCTATAAAACATACATCATCAGTACCACTATAACTAAAATGCAGCGTGACCGTTAAGTGCAAGAGTGTCCTAGTTTGCAATTTGTCTAAGTTTTCAAAATGAAAGTTAGTTAAAAATGACAGTCCACCCCAATATGAAATGTAAATAGATACACAATATGATTAACTTAAATGTAAAGGCTTTCTCATATAGATTGTCTAAGTTTTTTCAAGATGCAGACGTTGCTAGTCCACCCCTATATATTGATTTTTTTAAGAAGATGGTTATTGACTTGGTGGAAAGGTATTCCCAGGACTTGATTAAGAGGTTCACTTGTAAAAAATGATATTTGGTGGCTTTTAAAAGTGCTTCATCACTGCATGCCCTAACCATCCCCTAGATCTGAGGCGTTGACGAGAACTTAATATTCTCGTTTTAACAAAATAATCAAAGGTTGTAGAAAGAATCACCCCGTAAACTCTCTACCGTCCTATTACCCCGCAAGCAACATCTTTAATTCATGCGTAGATTCTGTTCTTGTGAAGCTTTCTTATCATTTTCGATAATCAGCCTTGATTTTAGTGTATTCTCTGCTGGTATGTTAGCCACTCAAGAATGTTTCCCTCACTTTCATTACGTTTGAAGCAACGGCGTGGTTAAACATGTGTTTTTTCACTATAGAGACCGTCATAATCTGCCTGTTTCTTTACATTTCGTCATTAATCCGCTCTGTTTGAAGTTTATTGTAGCCCTCTCACCTCTAATCTCTTCTTTCCATTGAAGTCTTGTGCTTTCTTGTATCAACACTGTTTTGTAATTGTAATTTGAGAGTCTTTGACGGTGCTCATGCGGCACTCCGAATACATTGAAAGCATTGCTGTGCTTACTGGATTTTGGTAATGAACAAATGTTACTTTCTTCGAAAGCGAAAATCCCTCGGCGGCTTATTGTTCCTTCGAAAAGGCTTTCAATCAGGCGATCTTCTCAGAATTTCTACCTCACTTTTTTGAGAAAAATCTACCGACATAGTTAAAAATAGCATTTAGATAATTGCAAGAGAAATCAAGGACAGAGGTTGCTGAAAAATATGGCCTTGTAAGTTCTGTTTTCTACATTTGTGCCGCCTGCCTTTGTGTCGGTTTTAGCCAACCAGCGAGGTAGTGTATCCCTGTTTCGCTTTCACTAGACCAGGGAAGTTCTTCTTGCGGAGGTGGAGTGTGGCACCTGCCATCAGTTCCCAGGCGATTTTTTTCGCGCACGGCAGCTTAGCCGAACTTAATTTAGCTATTCACACGCTGAGTAGGCCAGAATGAGTATCGAAACCGGAACCTTGAGATTCATAAGAAAGGGTTCTACCAACTGAGATCATGGCACACAGTGCTACTTTGAACAGTACTGTTTAGATGGGCAAATAGAAGCCGAAAAATTTACATTTGAAATGTTTTGCTTCCCATTCGGTCTGTTCGAAGATGTATGGTTGCATGCTAACTTGCAAGCCTGAGATTCTTGTGAGAGCCTGGCTCGATAAGTTCTTCATCCTGCGTACGAGTCATTTGTCTCTGCTTCATTT
This sequence comes from Pseudorhiza aurosa, assembly GCA_964026355.1. NCBI lineage: Eukaryota > Metazoa > Cnidaria > Scyphozoa > Rhizostomeae > Lychnorhizidae > Pseudorhiza > Pseudorhiza aurosa. The sequence goes on along the minus strand of OZ032118.1, from coordinate 7,963,481 downwards.
AATCGTTTTCAAAGTAATCCAGGAACTCATGTCATCTTCGCAAACTTTTCTGAAGTTTTGATCTTGTTCTATCAAGATTGTTCCTTGTTCCATCAGCTTCCATCAAGTGGCTTTCATGAAAGTCTCCTTGTTTTAATTATTTTGCTTATTACTGGCCTAAAAACTATCCTTTTGGAATTATTTCTTGCTCTACCTAGGTCCTGAATCACAGCAGCCGAAACAAGAGGTATACTGTAAAATTCAATTGCTTTTCGTTTGCCAACCACCGCAGTGCATATGAGTATTTTTATTAAGATTGGCAAATTATATTTTTGCGCACCGCAACATGCCGCATATTGATGTGTGGGTCCTGATTCAACTCTTTATTAATACGAGAACCTTTCTTAGGCCAGTGATTGCAATATGCCAATCAATTGTTGCAGCATAAAATGAGAGGTTTGTCATCGCCCTTGAGATTGCATCAAACAATTCGCCCTGAATTTTCCATTTGATGATTGGATAAAGCCCCCCTCCCCCCCAATTTACTCCTTCAAATGCTTGTAATGGCTGCCTCCAAGGAAAGCTTGTTTTCATTATTGCTACCTATTGGATATTGTTGTTCAGTTTCTCCTATCATATTTTAAAAAACCTCAAGGCAAAACACGTTCTTTCCTCCATCGTTAGAACACCATCGTCAGAGACAAAATCTGTAAACACCAGTTCATATTATCAATGAGGCGTTATCCTATGCTATCAGCGAGTCACTGAGTCAGTGCATGGACGTCTTCTTTAATGTCATTTAAAACCCGTTTTTCAGTTGGGAAATGCTTTGCTAATTTGTCTGTTTCTTTTTCCAGGCTGATTCTCTGTTGGATCTCCTTGGATCAAGTGATGACGCCCTTGTTACACCGGCAAACCCAGGACTCCAAGCTGCTACCGTACCTGATTCAACCGGGGGTGGTGTTATGGATCTCCTCGGTGACCTCGATATGGGCGCGCCATCCATGCATAGCATGCCAGGTACTGTTGCTCCTCCTATAAGAAGCAGCCTAAGGTCTTTTCACATGAGTGGAAGATGCACCGTCCCCTTCCAACGCTATTTTATTTAATACACAGAATCCTTAATATTGAATTCACTTTGCTCTTCAGTAGGCTATACACATTGAGAGGTAGGTAGCTACGTTCATGGCTCCATCCAACGCAGACTTTTCGTTTCCCGGCCCCGAACAGTGGTGGTGGCGCTAGTGACGGTGGAAGTGGTAGAAAATACTCTTCGTTGTGAATCAAAGTATAGCCTCACCATTAGGTTGCTAAGTAGAACACACACAAATCAAACTACGTGGCTGAATTTTTGTTAGTATAAGTGTATAAATGATCTAATTGCCTTTATGGCGATTGTTAGCTCCAGGTTTGGATACCACCATTGAGCAGTTATCATATTAAATCTCCACCAATCGTTGCTTTATCGTGCTTTTGTTTCGTAGATGTTGCGCCTGCACAGTCCTGGCCCGATGCCGGTTCTGGTTTAGCTGACCTTCTTGGCGGCACAGTTTCACAACCGGTTCCTAATTCAATGCCCACCATACCTGCATCGATAGGAATATCAACAATTTCAGATCAAATACCATCTCTGCCTTCGATGACCGCCCCTTCGGTTTCAGGTATTTCTATATTCTATTTTTTACCCTCGATTCCTGCGTTTCCTTCCAAGTATAAGGAGGCAGTGTCCAAACTGATTAGGGCAGGTGTCTACTTTGCTGAAAGTCTTGGATGTGGATTTGAGGCAACAATGGCTTTGCAGTTTTTGTATTTTGCAGCCCTCTGTTGGTTTGGTTTTCAATAGGTTTTTTCTCCAAAATTTTGAATAAGTCTGGTCTCAAGACAGGGAAAATTAGGCCGGCGATTTCATAACCCCAAAAGGCATTATTTACTCAAGTACCGTTTCAGCTACTTAATGGAGCTGTTAGGTTCAACAAATTTCTTGTCGCATTTTCTGTACGAGCACAGTTATCCTCTTGCTACCTGCTTAAATGTTGGGGAACCTCCTTTATCACAGATCGTTTGTTGTGTTTACTTTTGCCGATTTTTAAGAACTATAGATCCAGAATAGCAGCAGCAATGCAGCCTCTCTATACACATGCTGCGTACAGTTTGTAATTTATAGCAGGTGTAGAACAAAAGAAGCAAGGAAAAAAGCACTCAAAAGATATTGGTAGGAGAAAGGTCAAATAGAGAGAGCTATGTTGTTGTCTCTCCAGAATGCTACTCCCATCCTTTAGCAGATGATTTGTGATGATTTGTGTGCAAGTAATACTCTCTGTTCTTGGTATGCCCCTGATACCGCCGTCTCTTTTGCAGGCATTCCACCAATCACTGCATTTGCGAAGAATGGCCTATTGGTACAATTTGAATTTGAAAAGCTTGCTGGTAACCCAAGTAACATCGTCTCAATCTCGATGACAGCAACAAATTCGCAACCATTTCCAATGACTGATTTTGTATTCCAAGCGGCAGTTCCCAAGGTATGGCCTTTAGACGCATTCAGTAGTAAAAGAGTGTAAAGTTTTTGCGCTGTTTTTCGTAAAACGGTATTCAGCTTTGGCGTACCTCTGACCAGCATTTATGTACGAGGAGCGACGATAGCAGACATTAAAGTTCCTCGTGCAATTTTAATTCTTGTATGAATGAGTTGTTTTTGCTGCTCTTCCCACTTCCGCCTATTACTTTCGAATGTGTTTTCCTCCATCCCCACCACAATACATGTCCATACCCGAAAATTTTCAAGTCCTTAACGATTCGATTTTTGCTCCATGCTTTTTGCTGCAACCCCATAGGGCCATACACAGTAAAGGGTTTGAATTTACGTACTTCCTTCATGCTTCAGTCTATAGTCTGCTTCTCAGTTCAGACGCTCCTTTAGCAATTTCCATAGTTTCTGCCAACGTAATTCGGCTTTTGCTCAAGGAAATTTAGCACATGATGCTTGAAGAGTAATCCAGAGTTTTGAGCGCTCACTTTCAAGAGAAAAATTTCTCTTCTTTCTGTTTAATGAAGACCTGATGTACATTAGATATTGCGGTTAACAGGCAGAAAAGGCTTCGCAAAATCTGAGTCGCATTTTGGGCCTCCAAACTTCGTGTCAGTCAGAATTTTCGCGCCGCGTAACCGCAGTGCATCATTGCGCGACGAGTCTGTGCAAAAGAGATGTCCTCTAACCCTGACAAACAGAGGGTAGTTGGCACAGCGGTCAAAGCACATGTCTCCTGTTTTGAATGTCTCGAGTTCGAGACACCTTTGTTTCCATTACTAGGCGCCATCCATCTGTACACTTGGCCGTAAATGAATACTTTACGTAAACCTAAGGATACTGAACGGCGAGGAAGGAACTGGTTACCGTCCTTGAAAATGCCACGGCTCAAGATGGTAGCTTTCATTGAAGGCGCTTTCCAACGCTCATTTTGAGTGTACGCTGTCATGAACTGTTATTTCACTGGAGCATGTTTTCGGAAGTTTAGCAATATGTTTTGTTTTGCCGAAGAGCAAATCTCGCGACTTTGCCAATGCAAAGAAGAGAGACAATGCAAATTGTGTATGAACCACCATTGACTAAATTGACTTGAATTAATTTTGCATGTTGGATCCTAAACCTCCAATATCTGGAACCTCCTCCCTGAGATGTTTTAATTTGTTTTTTGCAGAGTTTCCAGCTTCAATTAAAGCCTCCTTCAGGGAGCGTTATACCTCCAAATAATTCTGGCAGTGTAACACAGACTATAAACGTGGCAAACCCACAAAAGGTACCTTCCAAAGACTTCTCCTTTCTGAAAATCTATGCCTAACGAGCAATATCTCATCTGGTCACACCTCACGATGTCCGTGCTTTCGAATTGCAGGACCGTTCGAATTTCCTCACGATGTCAAGAGTTTTTCCACACACAAATAAGATTTTGAATGCTAAAAATAAATTTACGGTAGATTGGGAAACATAAAAGTTTATAACTACCCGAAGGTCATCATTTTTAACACAGGAAGAGAAAATATTGCACGTTATTCACAATGCAAATTTTCTGGAAATTAATTTGAATTAATTAAAAAAATGCTAATTATTAGAATGCGAAGGGGGACTTTGGAAGGAGAGGAGTTTTACCCTATGTTACGACTTTAGCCATGGGAGTTAATGCCGGCTATCAAACCTTGTGCCGTGGTCTAGGGGTTAAGCGTGCGGACTCATAACACAGGGGTGATGAGTTCGAATCCTGCACTTGTCAGAACAAGAACGTCAATGGTGAGGAAAGCAGCCGAAAACCACTTTATGAAATCCATTTTCCTGGAAAACTGAGAGCCCGATCTCTGGTTTCTACTGTGCTCTTAATTGAGTATGCGACGCAAGTTATCAAACACCATTGATTCGTGGGCTTTTGTTCCAGAAATATTATTGATGCAAGGGCATAGTGAGTCGAATGTGTTATCTCAGAACGTAGGAAATGCTGGCTCTTATCTTGCACGGTTCAGGCCGAAAGCTTATTTGGGAGGGAGTGTAAGGCAATGGAGAATAAGAATCCATTTTCCTCGACAACGTCAGAGTCCACAGGCACGTTTCTGCTAAGTTCAGAATCGCGTATCCTATTCAGTCTGCGATGTGGATTCAATTTCCTTAGTAAAAACTTAGAGCCCTGCCCCGTTTTCTGGAAGACTCGAACTCAAGTATGTTGTGTTGTTTTTACTGGTTCATATCACTTCTGGAGTAGGGAAATTTTTCATCCTAAGCCAATCATATTGTCAGACAAGTCTGTACATACACGAGCATGGCATTCGATGTCTGCAGGCCGATATTTCAGGCAACATTATAGTTTGTTTCACTATACGACACCAGTAGTCCAGTCACTTAGATTCATTCACCACTACGCCAAATGGCACATTTCAGCTCTCTCTTGTGCTAGAGGAACGTTTTGCCTTTGCAGGGGGCCGGTCGCCCTCCCTAGCAGTCGTCGTCGGCCATTTTTGTATTTCTTATTACGATCATGCTTTAAGAAGCTCTCTTTATTTCCTTCGTAGCAAAACTTAAGAATGCGTCTGAAGATCAATTATGCTGTGAACGGACAGCCAGTAGAAGATCAAGGACAACTGGACAATTTCCCCCCTGCTCTTATGCAATGAAGAAAGCTCCCCTCTCTCTGTCCATATGCCATGGGAGTGTAATTAGGAATAAAGAAATCTTTTCATTTCAAGGAATTAACACAGAGTAAAGCCCCTAGTTACGTGAGAAATTTGCAATAATTATTTTATAATCGATTTTGCGAGGCGGTGGAGATTAGAAACTGTAAGAAACCAAGCCGTTAACTGTTTTGTATGTCGTAGGAGAAAAGGTCTTACTGTAATTTCGGTGATACACATTGATGATGATTCGAATCAAGCTTGGTTGATTTTTCAAAGTGATAATCATTTAAGATTTTTAGTGTCATTTCTTTGAAGATAAAAGGCCATTCTGAATTTGTTACACTGATATCAAATTTATGGTGTTTTTATTGATCTATAACAATCGACATTTCAAATTTTGCCATAAGAACTTTTCTTTTAATCAAAATGACTTATCTAAGAGAAAAATGGGACAGACTTGCCTTCTTTGTATGTTATACCTTATTCGAAGGTAGATTTTTGGACGCTGAGAAGCGTTTTACTTATCAAGCAGTATCTTGGTTGTTCTCGATGTGATCACACCTCCTAATTCCTACCCTTGGGATTACGTGGAGCTGGCGATTCTCAGCACTCAGCACTAAGCGAAAGTTCAGCTGAGGGTGGATTTGAGCCACGGAAATTTTAATCAATGAGCCAGACGACTCAACTATTCTCACTAGCAGACTTGGGGCAGTTTTGTTCGAGCGTATACGATAAGAGCCATAAGACGTAAGTGATACGGTGGTACTAACTGGCTTGTCAGCCACCTTCGGTCTACAAGGCTTACCCTGCAAACGCGTTAAGCTTTTTTATTTTCCAGCAGATTTGAAACCCTTTCAAACTCTGCATCAACACTAAGACTAGGTTGAAGCCAACAAATGCAGACCATTGGAGGTTGGCATTTTCGCTGTCCAAACCATTGCCATTCCCCTACCCTTTGTCTTATTTAGAAAGTGCACCTTCGCAGGCATGGAGAACCCGCAGTTGTTACACTCAAGGATCAGAAGAGAAAAATCCGCTCCCACTTGACGCGTGTAAAAAATTAAGGTTCGGGTTCGGCCACAAAATTTTCCTGGGGTTCCCTATTTGCCGCCGGCGGCGTATTCAGCATTTCCTTATGCTCCTCCGCAGCACTTTGATACGAACTCTCTATTAAAGATCTCGTATTGAATTTGATGTGAAACATAAATATGACCCTATTACCTAATATGACGCTGACTCGCTGCTTGATGGACACTGATTTTATTTACCGCTTTTTCACGTTTTTTACTTCATTCTGTTATGCTGATATGCTTTGAGGACAAGTTTTGCTTCGGCAGTGTGCTTACTTTAGCACTCTCGACCAATTTTAACGTAATTCTTTCATGTTTCCGTCGTATTGAGTGGTGTTGCTATGTAGCACCTTCCAGCTCAAGTGGAATTCTCTCAAGTGATATGGAGCGAGGAAAACTTGGTACATTTTTAGACTATAACGACAGTGAGTTTTTTAGTCATTACCATATGCTTAAGTCAACCCCACCGTGAGTGTTTGTCATAGAAGTGATTACTTGACGTTGCTTGATTGATGAACCAATCTTCACCTATTTTGCTGTGCATTTACAAGTTGTTGTGTTCTACCAATCAAACAGAAGTAGGTTCTAGGACACTGAAACCTCGCTTATCCAAGTGTCCTGGTGCTTTCTTGTAATGTGACGTCACGTCAGTATTTCTGTGATTTCTAATTGTGGGTTACTTTCTGACTTTCCATGATGCAATCTGCATACTTTTACTTGTAGTGCTGTATCGGATCGACACGAAACGAGGAAAAAGCATTGGAATGTGGCATCTTTCTTAAGGCCAGTTTCCAGTTTGGCAAATTTAGTCGCGACCCCCATGCGATCGCTCGCTTGCAGTAGCACTAACCGTTTCCAGTTCATGCGAAATTGGCACCAATCCCACTTCAACAAAGATGACAAAGATGATGCTCAACAGAAGACGAATTCTGTTGCTCTTGATTTTGAAGAGAAGAATGCTCATTAAAGCGGAAATTTCAACAAAGAGGCTTTTCGTCAGAAGAATTTACAAGAAACGGAAGGAGAAAAGCGAATTTGATTTGCTTGTTCGAGAGATAAAACTTTTCGACCAGCAGTATTCATTCACATGGCCTACTTGCCCTTGTGTTTCATCCACCATTTCCAGCTCACGAGAACTACTATTTTATGTCGAAAAACCATTCCGAGGAGAATCTTCGCTACTTTGAATTTGATTGCCGTGCAGCTGTCTTAACAACGACGATATAACTTCCACTCAAGACATGATCATTTTTTCAAATCCCCATGGAAAAGATAAACCACATCACATAAGCAAGTAAGCTCTGAAATGAACTCATTGGCTGCGTGTTTTTTGTTCGCAATAGTGTTGAACTTGATCCAACTCCCAAAACAGATCGCGCGCTCCGCTTGCAATGGCATGATCTCAGCAAGGGCTACGAAATGCGCATGCTCAAATGGGTATAGGACTGGTCGCGCGACGAAATTCCCCGAACTGGAAACCAGCCTTTATACGACGCATGCGTAATGAATCAATAAATCCCAGTCAACCCAAATTAATTTTACACAGTACTTAACCCAGGTTTAAGCCACCTCTTGAGCAGGAATTTTCTAACCCGGGTTGGCTCACTTTACACGACAAAACCTAGCCCGGGTCAGCGTAAACCTGGGTTAAAAAAGTTTCATGTCAAGTGGGCTAAAGTGAGTTGCGTTCAGGGTTCTCCCCATCATCCACTTGAACCATCGGATTCAAGCGATGGTATCCACTGGGCTATCCAACCACACGAATTTGTTGACACACAAAGAGGGTTTTCCTGTACGCGCACGAGATGTACAGCACGTTTAAACGAGACCGAAACGCTGCTGATACGTGCAATTATTTCAATTTCATCTCAATAGTGTGAGGTCCATCTGTATCGGATTTAGGCTCGACTTTTTCACGTTTGTCTCTGGCATAATCTGGATGTGCAAAGACTGCGATTTGTCGTAGCTAAACTCTTGTGCACTGTCCCAAACAGTGACAGGGCGCAATGGCTGAAATCGAAACTATATGCAGTTGATGCGAAGGCCATTTAAGGAGGAAATTGTGCGAATGCTCTCTGCAGCGGCTAATGAGACCATCATGTATACTTCACCGCCTGTGAGAATGTCCTTAGTTCTGGAATAGTGACCTGCTAAATGTAACAACCACGAGGACAAATGGCAATAAGCGCCAGGAGAAGTATTGAAGTGTGGACAGATTTGGCGAATCAAATCGTTGAAAACGGAACTGTTCGTTTTACTTCTGCGATGCACATTGGCAATGCAGTAATTACACAGAAGTAGAGACATGGCAGTACTATTTTAAGTATCATTTTTAGGCGTTGGGAAAAGATTTTCCGTTCTCATCTTTGAAAGACTGGAACAATGCACCTGTAGAAGCAATCAAACTATTTGAATTTAATAGTTTTAAGATACCACTGAATACATTTTCGTCCTGCAAGACGTAGAAGCAACGCCACCCCCTCGAAAAACAGTTCAACATCGATATGAATATAAAGCTTGTATGCCGTAGTGTTTTTTTCTTGTCTAAGGAACTTCTAATGATAATGTAATTGGAAGAATTTAGTGCGATGGTTGTTTTGGAGTGGATCGCAGGAAAGGAGTGGGCGCCATATATGAGAAATCGACGATTGAGTGTGCCAGCGCATCGAAAGAATCAACATTAGCCTCAATCAATGTCGAAATAACATCACAAAAGAAGGAGGGGTGGATTGTCAGACAAATCCCCCAACCGAATTCCGTTCCAATCATCTTTGCAGCGAACTGTGTCACAAAGCCATCAAGGAATTAAGAGAACCCAAAGAAATCGGAGTCCAGAACATTGCATTAACTTACGTGAAATGTCTCCAGGCAAATGCAATCATGAATCCTACACAAACCCACAACTCATCGTTGGCATCTTTCAAAACATCACACACTTGGAAATTAGGGAGAGTGGTTCCACTCTTGAAGCGAGGAAAAACTGAAGATCGTTCAAACAGCTTCAGACCAATGGCACATATCGCGCAGCTGATTGAAAGCCCTCTTCTACCATTTGCTGACAGTGAGTCACCACTCACCGACCGTCAACATGACCACAGAAGAGCAGATCGATACCCATTAACAGCTATCGCATCATAAGCCCAAATCATGCCATCACACAACTATCATTGTACTCAATCTCTCAGTTGCTTTTGACACCATGAAACATGACACACTCTTGACAGTCAACACTTCTGATACCATCAGGCACCGACGTGCATCATATCTCCAGGGCCATTTCACTTTCGTTGAATTTGTTGAAGAATGCTTCAAAACTCAGACAGGCAAAAAGGCATCCCTCAAGGAAGTGTCCTGTCGCCGATATTGTTGGACTTGTACATGTAAAAAGCCTAACTCCACCCGAAGGCATCCATCTCGCCAGCTACGCCTATGAATGCACTGTCTTTGCGAGCAGAGCAAATCTTTACAAGATCAGCAATAACAGCAACCCTCTTGAAGCTATCACCATATGGTCAATCAACAGAAATATATAGCCGTTCTTGCCAAAGTCTGCTGGGGAATTTTTTACGACTTAGTTGCGTGAACTCAGCTATCCCTTAAAATTACCAGCGCTGGAAAGCAGCTTGACGGCTTTTCAACAACGAAAATCATTAGAGTGAAGATGCATTGATATTCCAAGCTAACTGCATAAATAACAACTAAAGCAACGAAACGACGTCATTGAAAATTTGGCAGGAACTTCCTGGGGCTGCAGTGAAGAAACTTTGATTGCAGCATACAATCCCATTGGCAAATGAGTCTTTGAGTGTGGAGATCCCATCTTGTCACTGGAAAGGCCTGCCAACCAGAAAGAGCTCAGCATTATGCACAAGAACTGGCTGCCACGTCATCAGAAACATTTTCACACGGATTGCACGACCTTGTCTGTAAAGCAAAACAACGAGCTGCTAAGTCAGCAATTTCTGCAGGATCAAACAGAGCAGACAGACTGCAACGCATTCTAAACCTCAAACCAAAATTGAAGTCCAAATACAAATAAGGCATCAAACACGTTATAAACACACAAGATCATTATGATATTCTATGCCGATCAGCCTGCACAGACGAGAGGTGAAGGATGCCGTAAGTAGGTATAACGCCCTTGTGTGGCTGGCAGGCTTCACGTCTCCACAGGCCGCTAGGAAGGACGCGCTGAGTTCTTACCGCATCGCTCGGGACATTACAAACTACTTAAATGATGCGAACCTCCACAAATCCTGCCGTGCAAGATTCCGTCCGTAGTGCAGCACCGGACCACACGACGAATGCCACCTCTTCAATTGTCCAGTGAAATCGAGAACATTACGATTTCACTCGCTACGCTATGGCTGCTGCCGACCAAGGCTGTGTACTTCATGGGCATGGGCGTTGACAACGACTTAGATCATGATGGCTAACCATTGTTCCTGATAAGTACTCAAACTGCAATGCAAAAGGTCATGACACGGCGCATCTTCTCAAGTGCACACAGAGACCAACCGATTCAGACATGCTATCAAAGCAGCCTGCGGTTTTAGCGCGCTCTCTGAACCTGGTGTAATAAAATCCGTTAAGGGTTCGGCAGAGGGACCAGTAAGAGGTGGACACTTGTTTCTCCGAGTGCTTCTCTACAACAACTAACTCTTAACAAGATTGCATATTAACATACAGAAAAGCTTAATTACTAATAAACACAACAGGACAACAATACGAAAGCACGTCAATTGCATTTAACAAACATTAGGCAGTTCAAACATTGGTACAACATTACTCATAACAAACATTACGCATAACTATACAGTCACGAAAACAGACTTGGATGCAAATTCGATTCAATATAAATGTTAATTCAAACTACAAATAAAGTTAAGTTCATATCATCACACTTGAAATGAACAATGACGAGTGGTGGCTGCAATGACAACAAGAACAACAATAGGATGATGGCTACCACTTCAAAACGCGTCCGTCGTAGAGGCTTCTTTGCTTGATGTGCAGCATTCCTCAACTGCTCTCAGTCAATAGGTATTCTGTCGCACGCCATGGTGTCTTTTGGGTCGAATCACTGATGATCGACACCCATTTGCCTTGGGTCTTCCTTGCTTACCCTTCCCTGGTAAATAACCTTGCTAGGCTTTATCAACCAAACAGCGAAGGAGCTCACCCCTAATGCACGCGGCCAAGGAAATTCTGTTTGCTGAGGAGGAGCGCCATACCCACCTTGAACTCTGAGAAGATTTTCCGCACGTGGTAGATTTCAGGTCTCTCTTGCGCAGGTCCTTTGCTGATGGTAACAACTCCGTTTTTACTGAACGACTCCACCTGTATAAATTTGTTTTTCTTTTATCATTACCCAAACACTGCTTCTCATACTGTGAGTTGATGAGGAGTTTTATCCAGCCGGGAATCTTCAGATGAAAGAGTTGTCACTAAAAATTATCATTGCCAGCTATCTTTAACAGTTATCATTAAAAATTATCATTAAAAATTATCATTGGAGATTATCATATCCATATTTTTGTTGCAAAACAGTTATACAGCATAACTTCTTGGATATTCTCGCGCAACATCCGTGCATTCTTCATTCTTTCGGTTGATCATACATCACCAGAAAAACCTTATCAACTTCATATACTTCATATTAAATGCAATTATGAAATATATATTAAGTTGATAGGCTTTTTCTGTTGACATGCTATGAATCTAAAACTTGATAAAAAAAACAGAAACTAATTCTATACAAATAGATACACGTTTACATTATAATACCGTCATGTTTGCTGGTTTTCCTAGGACTTGTACTACGGCAAGTATGGATGCATCATCGAACACCGTATTCTTCTGAGTCAGAATGAGGTTTGCTAACAAAGATGTTCAACAACGACTCAATTTTCATTCTTACTATTCATGACAAAAATAGAGAAATCTTCTTCATCGAGTCTTTCCCTCAAATGTGCTTTGAGGGAAAGTCGTTGCAGAATCGGTTACGAGCCGATAAAAATGAATCGAGATCACTTTTGGGGGTCGATACCCAGGGACACCAGCCTTTTCCCGGGGTTTCTGCATTGTCCCCAATAGAGAAATATAAAGATATGTTTTTAAATCTACTATAGAAAATCAAATGATTGAGCTCCATGAATTTGGAAAAAATTGGGGTATGCCACTCCTTTTACAGAGAAACCCGAGAATCTGTTTTCCCGATTCTCCATTATAGAATTGCAGTTTTTTTAGCATTAACCTCTCGAGCAGTTTTAAAAACTTTTGAACCCATTTTCAGTTATAACAATGCTACTATGCTACTTACTCACTGATCAACAGTTCGTTTTATCGGTGCTTCCATTTTTATCTGCATGCGCATGTGTATCTTAAATAGGGACATTGGCGGCAAGTGACGGAGGTACCAGCTGGAAATATTCTTATACGACACTCGATGCTACAGCTGCTTTTTTCTAGCGCCTCAGATTGCTTACAGAAGACTTGAATGATGTTTTGTGTGATGATCTAGTGCACATAGAATGACAAAGAAGCCGAAATTGTTTGAGATTTTCGTCAAACAAAATGCAGCAATGGTTTGTTGTCATAGTTATGACAATTGCCCTTACTTAGAAAGAGTGGATCTAGTGTCTAGAAAACGTGTGTACTGTGTGGTAGGTCCTGTTTCTCTGGGCCGCCTATCGCTCCATTAAGCAGTATCTGGGTACCTGGCGTAAAGCTGGGGGTAATGTGCAGCGGGGAGAGGAATTAGCCATCTGACTGCAAATGACGTGGCTCAGAGTGGTACCTCGCTAGTAAGGTGCTCCTCAACGCTCATTTTGAATGAAGGACTTAACTTTGCTGTACTTCATGTCGGTCACAAGCCAATGGAGTATCTATCGCATGCAAGAAGATTGACAGATTCTCTTTTGTGTGGTATATAGATTTCCTTTTATGGATGTTTTGGAGATAACCCTTATCTGGATGAACCCATTTTCGATGATATATTGCTGCTGAATTTCGTTACGTGTTTTCACTCCAAATTCAACAACGATATGCCCCTTTGAATGAGCAACAAGTGTCCCTGTGGTTAAGCGATCATCCGAGATTTGCTTTTTCTCTCAAATAAAACTTGCTGATTCTTTGTGTATTTTATTGAATGCTCATTTTATTTCATTGTAAAATTCTTTCTTCACTGTAGCACCGTCCTGTAATAAATTCACGTTCAATAAAGAGTTGACGAATTCAAGGAGCACTGTCAAATATTTATGACTCTTATAGAAATTCTAGCTTAGGCACAAACTTTAGATGATTCTACGTATTAGCACAGTTACTATAAGAAAAGATTTGTGGGCATTTCTAGGATTCATGAATGGAACGTATCACACATTAGTACCATACTTACGTAGAGTGATATTTTCACTAGAGGAATCTTTAGTGAATAAATTGGAGTGATACTTGGAGCAAGACAACTTGTGGACTCGTATACCATAGTAACTGTCTTATCAGTTATGATCTCATTATAAAAGGCCATTTCAACATGTCAAACTGTTTTGAGCAAATCTATCATAGATACAATTTGTAAGTGTTCTTACAACGCTACTCTGCGACATTTATAAGCAAAGCTACCTATACTCCCCGCAATTACCCCAGAAAGAAGAACAGTATTGGAAGTTTGCCTCGGCCACTCCTTTGTGAATCAAACTTGAAGTTTCCATCGGTAGAAGCTTTTTGGCACGTTTCAGGGAACCTAGAGCATGGGAAATCTAAAGCCCAGCGCAGACGTTCAACTTCAGTGTTTCAAACGGAAAGCTTTTATGTTTGACAAAAGGCACTCGCTCGTGTACGCAGTTTGAAGACAGATGTTGTTTTGTTTCAAGAATTTTTGGCTAGATCTGTCAAATCTCAAAGACTGTGTTTCAAACACAAAAAAAATCTTTCGTGTGCGCGCTTGATACACAAACACAGACGCAAAAGCCAATCATTTCTCTCCAATAAGTCACGTGCCAAGGCTACTCAACCCCATTTATTTGCTAAACCTCCTCTTTTGAAAGCTATCCCCTCTGAGCAAAAATTTCTTAAACATTGTCTATTTTATATGAAATACCAAAGATTTTGAATTCTTAAGGTACTACAATTGTCTATTGCTACCTGTGGCGAAAAATCTAAACGTCGCTAGCTAGTCTCTCCGTAGGTCCGATTGCCTTTCCAAATTTATATCTTGCCTTTGAATTGATGGTTTTATCCATCCTACTATCTCGTTGAATTTTTTGTGATCAAGACTGGAATATTGCTGATACATCGGTGAATCTTCCATGGCAAGCTCTCTTGCAAGATTGTTAAAAACTCATTTCTCCTTTCTTCGTGCAACTCATAGCTTCGCCCACATTCTTCTTTTTCCTTGACAGCGTTTTTTTCGACGCAGATGAACAAGCACCGCGAGGGCTGCAAGTGATTTTTCCTGCGTGACAGTGCAGCCATCTTTGCCCTCTTGGTGTCCGCCAAATCAAAAATCGTTCGCGTTTGGCGGCAAGCGAACAGCGAGTAATTTTTCTTCTATATATGATACTACCTATATTCGGACATTTGGACATTTCGACACTGCAAGGCGTTGCTTATCGAACACTGTCCTGCTCCTTCCTCTCGATGTGACCTCGCCTCGCGAGGTGTAGCGACGAGTTACAGAGAGCTGGCGACTCTCCTCACTCTGAGTGAAAGTTTAACTGAGGTGGGGCTCGAACCACTGACCATAGGATCAAAGCGCAATGATCTTACCACTGAGCAATCCCGACATCGGAGTCATGTAATCAAAATTGAAAATCTTAGGAGTGTGTTTTTGTTTCATAAACAAATGTTGTTGTGTATGAAACGCATAAGTTGCTCGTCTGCAAAAATTGTGATGTGTTCCTCCCAAACAAGATGTTCTAGCCCCCCCCCTCCAAAGATGCTGTATTTTGTGTTCTGAAGTATATCAACTTTAGTGCCCTTCTAGCGTGTTGCTCGCTGCTTACTCTGCATTGCATGTTTTGCGTTCTGCTCATGTCTTCAAATGGACATTGGGAAAAACGGAATCCTTTCTTTGATACGAAAACATTCCCTTCGAGTTCTGCAATAATAAGCTTCTAATCATATGTCCCGCAGTGCAGATAAAGGGGATTCCCGCGCGTGGAAACAACAAGTTTTTATTCGCAATGCTGCCTAAGCTTTGCCGATTACGAAAATTTTCGCACAGTCTTTTGTTATTTCATTCGCAACTTTTTACCCACTGCCGAACTCAAAACCTCCTACATTTGATATTTGCTTTCCGAAAATGCCCCCTTCATTATAAAAGAGCAGCAGTTGCTTTCTTGTATAAGCCAATTTTATCTTGATATTTTTGCCGTCAAAAGATCTGTTCCTATCATTCTATGTTTCCTGAGTCGTGCGACTAGTATGGGAAGCTTTGCATTCGCTAAAGCCGCGCGAATACGTGCATTCTCTCAACTTGCTTTACCCCCCGACGACCGGATGATTTTCTCCATCTTACAACCAACAATTTCACGGGTGGGTTACCGGTCTCCAAGCAGCGGAGGCCCGATAACAATGTATCAGCTGGACGAAACTGTATCCATATTGAACATAATTCATTTCTATTGAAAGTTTATAGGAAAACTTTTGTACAAAATCTTTTGATTTGCATGATACGGTCAAACACTGAAAAACATCGCTGCACGGAAAGTAGGCCTAAATTTTTAGGTGGCATTTGACTTTGTTGATATAGTAACAATGTGGTTCAAAATAGGGCTGTAAATGGCTTGCAGTAGTGCGATTTAATCTAAAAAGCAGTTCACCACATTCAAAACACCACCATAGCAGGAAACCAGCACTAAACTTTTTGTCAGAGTGCTTTAAAGTTGCAATAATGCAGAAAAGCACCCAGTTGGGCGGAGCATATGTCAAAAACGTCTGAACAAATCGTAGACAACAATAGACGGAATAAAAGAAATACAGACGACAATAGATCTATTGTCTAGAAACATGTTTCCATCTGCCAATCAAAGTTGACTATGGCTGCTATTCCAGACTCTGATTGGCTAAATTTGCATGTAACGTCATGTCGAAAAATGTTCGCGATCAAGAACTTGACAGTCTCGAATGTTGTGCAGGAATCGTTATGCATTATCACTGATTTTTAACGCCGTTGAAACTGCGCATTTTACGCTATTTTACGGACTTATGACAAAATTTATTCATTGATTTGTTATACGAAATTGGTGATACCATTTTGGAGACCTGCCCTTAACGTTTGGAAGCAAAACGACGGTTTGGAACGCGGCTAATCGACTTGTCCACCACGCAAACAGTCCTAGATGCGCTCCTAAATTACCGGTAAGTTGCTTTTATCGATAATATTCATAGTATTTCGCTAAGATAACTTTCTAGCATTGTTGATTTTTTATCAGTCCGTTGCTTTCTTCATTTTAACGCAACTTTACCTTGCCTACTTGAGGCTACTTGAAGAACAATATATTTTAGTTCAGTTTACTTCATTGTCTGGTTTTAGTGCTATGAAGAGATGTCTGGAACTTTAGGACTAAGCAGCTTCATTATGTTCAAGGCATTTCTCTTAATCAGACTCTGTGCAACTTGGTTTTACCGAGTTTACTGTAATTAAGAATCTCTCGTGAAGGTAGACTGGGTTTTAATTTTTTTGCCACATTACCTTGACAGCAAATTCGCTTTTCGAAGATTGTCTGGTACAAGATTCAAACAATCGATTCGACAACTGCCCGCTCCCATCAACATGCTTGCAGTTTCCTATTCTTAAAACCCACTCGTTTATGTTCTCCGTTGTTTTGGAATCATTAATTTATCGTTAGACCACTTTCTCTTCATATATCAGGTGTTGACAGAGCCTACGAAAAGTGCCGAATGAGTGTGTAGACAGCCTGCAAAATGATTCCCCATATGGCTGAAATTCTGCCCCGGTCTGTTGCCGGCGGTGAAGCTACGTCTATTGGGAAAGGCATTCTCCTACCACTTGATCAAACGGTATGTTAAAACACTTTCTAAGTGCTTGCTTTGTAATATTGATTCTAGATTCCTTGCTGATGCCGGCCTGGGCCTTTCAGTTTTTAGGCTCAGTTTACTTCAGAGTCATTTTGATCCTTGAGCGAATCGTAGTTATATTTACCTTAATGCTACCGTTTAGTCATCAACAGTCATCTCAGCCAAATGGTCGCTCACTGCTCTGCCAATCTCTGTCGAAGTTTCAGTCTCCAAGTTTGTCTCCACTCACTCTTCTGCCAATCAACTCCATGGAGGCAGACATTCCTGAAGAGTGGACAGCTTTATTGAAAACAATCACATAGAGTTGGCATGACTCTCATCTCTTCACAGAAGCAATCTCTTCATAACAGATCACGATGTTTATCAAAACAGGGCTGTCTAAAATTTGTATTGCATATTAGTTTCACTTTGGTGAATAATTTTTCCAGTTAATTTTCGGATGAGGTGTGGCTTGCATAGGATACTTGCTTAGAGATGTAATCTACATTCGCAAGAGCTGCAAAGTTTAAAATGACACTGCCTCATTAATTGTGTAGCCAAAATCCCTTATCAGCAATCTCTATTGGAAATCTTTATCCTTGTCTCTTGAAATGTACAACAGAACTAGAATATCAGCAATATTCATTCAATTTTGGTGGAGCTAGATTTTGCTTTGTTATGATCATGTATGCTTTTTGGCATTAATAACAGGTGGCATAGCTGCAACTTAGGGTAACTTGGGTTGTTTTTGAGATTTTAAGACATTTTGAAGCCCCTGACAGGGGGCAAATGCGTTAAACTTTATTTGGTCATATCATATGTTTTGGAGCATTTCAAGTAAAGGCTTAATTTGGTCATAAATTCAGGGGTAGGTTAACCAACAATTTTGCTGCCTCTTAAACGCCATGCCTCTCTAGAAAAGCACTCCCTGCCTTTGGTTTCTGCTAAGCTCAGAAGCAAGTATGCAAGGTAGTTTTTTTTGTTTTAACAAACATGGATCATTCTATGATCTTAAAGACAGTGCCATACTTTGCATCCTTGTCTCGCGGTGCTCATTGGCTCTTTGCATCTTTCAGTTTGTACCCCATTTCTCACCATTGCCATGATGAATGTCACTAAATGGCTATCCTAATGCCATTTGACCTCTTGTCTATATGGTTTTGTAAGAAGAACACATGCATACATTATGGCTGTTTGTAAATAGGTGTTAGGCCAGTGGGTATTGCTACTTAGTATTCATAGTCCAATCACAAGCAACATTTATATTTGAAAATAGATCCTAGGGATGGGATTCACAGCTGCAAAAAATTCTCTCCAGCACTGGTATCATTGGAACAGATCATGTCATTTTTATATAAATAGCATTGCCCAGAGACGTGCCTCCTATTCTTAATTTTTTTGACACGACCTAGGCTTAGCAAATATCCTTAACATTGTTTTCACATCTTGATGGCTATTCTCATTCCATGTGTTTTATCAATGATCATTATACTGATAAGGGTAAGCAGAGTGGGCATTGAGTGTCAATTTTAAGTCAATGGATTTTATTTTTGCAATTGAGGTGAAATTCTGTTGTATGGTAACCAGCACTATCAACTCAACCAGCAATATGTGAACACATTTTAATTTTTTTAAGCTATACTGACGTGTTATGTATAGACCTAGCCCTTTGTCAGAAATTCTATTTTTTCTCCAAGACTTAATTTTTTTAAAAAATGTTTTTTCTGTACTAATTACTAATGATAGGTGGTAGATGGGTTTTACTCGTCATCCGGGGCAGTACCACCACTCTACCTTTTGGTGCCTTCAGTGACTATGTCACTTTCAGCTCTAGGGTAGAGATGCTGGCGCTTGTGGTTGGTTTGTCATCATGAACAGGGTCTGCTGGTGACTGATTTGCAGGTCTGTTCCCTGGCTATACCTGAGGGTGCCGTTGGAAAGGGTGCACTGCAGGCCCCACCACCAGATAGTCCATAGGTCCAAACCAATTGGTAGCGCATTGGGAGGCTGCATCATCAGCTGGTGTATAATTCCGGACTGCCTGTTATGCCAGTTCGCAACTGGAGCTACTCTTAGCTCGCAGCTCTGGGGGGCCCTTCTGAGGCCACAGGATAGCTAAGGGAACTCTCAAGGGATTTCAGATTACCTTTGCCACTGTCATTTTGACTGTCCTAACCACCACTCACCATACCTTTAACATGATTGAAGATAATATAAAAAACAGCTCAACTGCAGCAACTAACGTGGCACCTATACTCTTTTCCATCTCATTCTGCAACATCCGTGGACTATCTTCCAACATCAACCCAGTGCATCATCATCTCCAATCCATAAACCCCTATGCACTCTTCCTCACTGAAACCAAAATCAAGCCTCTTGATCCCAGTAACAGCACCGTTCTATCTCCTCATCTCAAATGCCCAGGTTATGAGTTGTTTTCCTCCTTCGTCCCTAATGGCGGGGCTTGTGCATTTATTCGCTCTGATGTGCAGAGCTTACACTTTACAATTCGATCTTTCTAATCCTGGCTTTCAACTCTTCTGGTTGAAAATTTCCCTTCCTCATGCCACAAAGTACATTTGCACTCTATACCGCTCTCCTAACTCAAACAATCATGAACTTCTTTTCGACCACCTTTCCAAATCAATCGAAACCATCACTTAACAATCTCCACGCTCTGACATCATTGTTCTTGGTGATTTCAACATCCACAACTCCGACTGGCTAACCTATTCCTCCAATGTCACCAACCCTGCTGGTCGGGAAGCTGAGGCCTTTGCCATTGTCAATGACTTGACACAGGTAATATCAGAGCCTACACGCGTTCCTGATCGTGCAGGAGAAAAAGCAAATACCCTTGATCTTTTCCTCACATCTAATCCTAGCATTTACTCTCCTCCCAGCGTTAGCTCTCCTCTTGGCAACTCTGATCACTGTCTCATAACCTTACGGCATGACTTCCTCCCTCACCTGGATAGACCCATTGCTCTGCAAAGAGACTTCCACTACAGCAAGGCTGACTGGGACTCCCTTCGCACTTTTTACTCTTCTTACCTTTGGTCTTCAGGCTTTTCAATTGATCATTCGTCTCTTGCTTCTTTCATCACCAACGCAATACTTCTTGGCGTGGATCTTTTTATTCCCTCTTCTTACAAGCCTGGTAAAAAAATTCCCCTAAGTGGTTCCAGAGAAGGGAGGATGCGCAAGAATGGAGGTCAGACGTCAAATTTTTTGCTCTGTGATAATTTTACTGTATTTGACCTTGATATTGCAAAGTATCCAGTGGTATAAAGTAAACTCCATTGCAAAATGTAAAGCCTGTTTTGTGTGCCTAAGTTTGAAGCTGGATGTTAAATCTTACCCTGGAAAAAAAGATTTGAGAAAGAATGCTGGCGTGACAACAAATGGCACAAGGAAAGGCCTTCCCCTCAGCGACAAGTTGAGAAGTATGCTTTGCCTCACCAATTTAAGTATGTGTGCCTGGTACTTGATCCTACTATCGGGAGACATACAGATGAACCCTGGACCGACGAGGAGAGTAGAAGATCCTTGCTCCGTTTGTTCAAAAGGATGCAGAACGAAGGGGATTTTGTGTGACAGCTGCGACTCATGGTATCATACGAAGTGTATCGACATGTCAAATGTGGACATGAAGCATTAGGAAAACCCAGTGCTCGATGGGACTGCATCCGTTGCTTGTTTCCAAATACATTCACAGATCAAAACATTAACGAATCAATAGATGATACACCGTGTGAGGTAGGAAGACAAGAACATATGTTCCCAAAACTGAAACGTGGCCTTAAAGTAGCCCATCTAAATGTAAACAGACTATACATAAGTTGGATTCAGTGAAAGAGTTACTCCAAAATGCCTCTGTCGATCTACTTGGTTTAACTGAAACTTGGCTAACTTCAGATATCGATGATAACGAGCTTGAATTTGAGGGTTATTCAACCTTTCGTGAGGACAGAGGGGCAAAGGGTAAATCAGAAGATGGCGGAGTAATTATTTACGTAAAAAGTTGTCTAAAAGTTGTACCTCTGCAAAACATACTGGGTGCTGATATTGAGGGGAAATTGATAAAAATCGAAAGACCTCGATGCAAGCCAATGATCATTGGAACTTTTTACAGACCCCCGAACTTTGACCCTCATAAATTTTTTGAAGCTTTGAGCAACTCATTTATAAACCTTGATACAGCCAAAAACGAGATTGCAATTATGGGAGACTTCAATATTGATTTTTCCTGTAAGAAGGGCTCCAAGTTGCAGCGAGCTTTCAAATCGTTTCTATTGTCCTATGACTTGCATCAAAAAATTGAAAAGGCGACAAGGGTGACTGAATATTCAGAAACACTAATAGACTTCATTTCCGTTAACATTAAACATAGAGTTGTTCAATGGGAAGTGAGTGATACCCACTTGAGTGGCCACATCATCGTTGTTTGCGTTCTGAAAGGCGGTCTTCCCAAGACACCTTTTCGCACTTTGGAATGTCGATCTTACGAAAAGTATAAAGAACAATTTTGCAGCGATTTGAAAGAAATGCCTTGGAATAAAATTGATTCAGTTGGTTGTATTGATGTGGCTGCCACCCATTGGGAATCACTTTTCAACAGAGTTGCGGAAAAACATGCCCCTATCAAGAAACAAAGAGTAAAATGTTTTAAAACACCTTGGGTTACAAATGAAGTCCTACAACTGAGGCGTGAAAGAAACTACCATCAAACAAAGGGACGAAAAACTAAGTCCCAGTATCATTGGCAAATGTACAGAAAGTTGCGCAATCACATAAATCTTTTGGAAAGAGGCTTAAATCAGAGCACTTTTGCAGAATGATTGAAGAGAACAAAAACGGCAGTTCGCGTATGTGGAAATCCTAAAAGATGCCCTTCCTCAGTCAGCCAACCATTCTGTTTCTGTTATCAAATCCGGAAAGAAAGTCCTTTCTAAACCAGTTCAAGTTGCTGAAGTATTTAACAAACATTTCACAACTATAGGCCAGAAAATCGCAAAGGCCTTTGGGAAAGGGAATAAAGATGTAAGAGGACCTTTGCAAAAGAAAACTGATAAGAGTTTCCAACTAGATCTCGTAACAAGCAATTTCGTGAAAATCCAACTGCAAAACTTAAAAAAAAACAAAGCAATTGGCTTAGACAAAATCAGCGCAAGGTTGTTGAAAGACTCCGCTGATATCATTGCACCATCTCTTCAAGCCCTAATTAACGGATCATTTCTTGAAGCAAATTTCCCAATAGTTGGAAATCGGCAAAAATTATAGTGTCATTCAAGAGTGGAGATAAGAGCAACTGTGACAATTACAGACCCATTTCAATCTTACCTACAATAAGCAAGATAATCGAGCGGGCAGTTCATAGGCAGTTTTACGAATTCTTGCAAGTAAACAATCTCCTTTTCAAAGATCAGTTCGGATTTAAAAACAACATGTCCACAAGCTCTGCTCTTTTACAATTTACGGACAGCCTCCTTGAAAGCATGCATTTGGTGTTGTATACTTAGATTTGAAAAAAGCATTCGATACAGTGGATCATTCTTTAGTCCTTTTGAAGTTGACACAGTATGGTGTTTCTACAGCTTGTCTGAAATGGTTTCGCTCCTACCTTAGTCAGAGATCGCAGCAAACGTCAGTTGGGGGCACTCTCTCATCGAAAAGAAACCTAACGATTGGCGTACCACAATGATCAGTTCTATGCCCCTTACTTTTCCTTGTTTTCATTAACGACTTGCTGCTATCAGTAAAATACTCAAACACAATCTTGTTTGCAGTCGATACAGCAATATGTTACTCAGGAAAAACTGTAATGGAATCCAGAATAAGATGAATGAGGATTTGGCTCTTGTAAAAAGTGGCTAAATGACCACCGATAGACGTTAAGCATCACAAAATCAAAGTTTGTTGTGGTTGGGGGAAAGCAGCAGGTAAAGAACAAATATTTGATGAAGACTTTGCAAGTTCTTCATAATAAATGTGCTAAGCTGATATTGAACATGAAGCCATACGGCTCAAGCACAAAAGCGTTAGATTCACTGCACTGGAAATCTCTAGATTTCAGACGAAAGTTCCATCGATGTGCCACTGTTTACAAGTCAAAGAAAAACGATATAAGCTACACTATCAGCAGTAAAACAGGGAGAGATCTGCCCAAAATCCAGATAAGGAACAACGAGCAAGACCATCTACCTAAAGTAAGGACGAATTGGCGGAAGCAAGTGTCATCATATCTGTTTGTTGATGAATGGAATAGGCTGGACACAAATATCAAGTCGGCAGGGAACTTTAGTGGTTTTAGACAAAGGTTTTGGGCAATGTGAGCGGATTTTATAGCTCTTTACGATAAACCATTCCTTTATCTATTTAGATTTATGTAATTATAATATTTTAAGTAAATTCGATACAATTAGTTAAATCGAGGACCCTCGTGAAAAGCACTTTCGAGTGACTGAGGCCTTCCTCTGTAAATATTTGTATTATTTTTATTATTATTATTAATTCACAGTGCGCCAAAGCTGTGAATAACAAAAACCACTACTTCAAGGAATGGAAGCGACTTCAAACCCAACATCCAAGAACTTCTTTCATCAACTCACGCAACAGATGGTCCAAAACCATAAAAAATGCCAAATCATCTTTTGTCCAATGCATCAACAACAAATTACTTCCTGCCAGGCTGGCCCTCGCTCCCTTTGGTCTATGGCCAAAGTTGTCTCCCAAAACTTTTGCCAGTCATCTTTCCCTCCACTAAAAAACAACTCTGACTTTTCTTCTACCACTCCTTCATCCAAGGCCAATCTTTTTGCGTCAGTCTTTGCCTCCAACTCCAACCTGAACGACCAAGTGGTCCAACCACACCACTTCCCCCTTCAAAATTCACTATGTCACCCATTAAGTTCTCCACACGAAAAGTCCGGCAATAGTTCTCAATACCTGTGCTCCTGAACTTGCCCCTATTCTTAACAAACTATTCCAGCTTTCCTACACTCTTGGCACATTTCCCACCTCATGGAAACAAGCCCACGTCTTTCCTATCCCAAAAAGAAGGCGAAAAGTCTAATCCACTCAACTATGGTCCTACTGCAATCACTTCACTCATCTCTAAAACAATGGAGACCATCATCACAAAACAACTTCTTACCTTCCTAGAAACAAACAATCTTCTCTCTGATCACCAGTATGGCTTTCGAAAAGCCAGGTCTACTGGTGATTTTCTTGCTTATACTGTCCAAGAGTCATCTCTCTCGATATCTCCAAGGCCTTTGATCGCGTTTGGCACAAGGGTCTTCTCGCTAAACTACCCATGTTTGGTCTCAATCAGACTCTCATTAATTGGATTGGTAGTTTCCTCTCTGATAGGTCAATTGCCGTCAGAGTGGATGGCTTCCTCTCCAATCTGCACTCAATCAATGCTGGTGTACCCCAGGGCTCTGTCATCTCCCCTGTACTCTTCATCCTCTTCATCAATGACATGCTCACCTCTATGTCTTCTAGCATTCATTCCTTTGCTCGTGATACCTTCCTAAGATCTTCATTTTCGTTCAATCCAAATGACCATACTTCCACCGATATCCAACTCCACAGAAACACTTCAGCCTCTCTTCCCTCCAATGATCTGACAGTTATTGAGAAGTGGGGTAAAGACAACCTAGTTTCGTTCAACAAAAGCAAGACGAAACCGGCTGTCATTTCACGCAAACGTAATGAAGACTTTCCTCCTGTCCTCATGAATGGTGATGAACTGGACACTTCAGCTTCTTTCACACAATTTGGCCTTTCTCTTTCATCTAATCTCACTTGGAAAACTCACATCCATTCCCTTGCTAAACATGCATCTCAAAAGCTCGGTTTCCTCGCCAGAGCCCGCGGGTTTTTCTCATCCTCTCACCTTCTAACTATATACAAGTTCCAAATCCATCATTCTTTAGAGTACTGCTCCCACGTCTGGGGTGGTGCTCCAGAATCTACTCTCTGTCTTCTCGACAAAGTCCAGTCCAACGCCATTCGTCTCATCAATAATCCTAACCTCACAAAATCTCTCCAACCTCTTTCCCATCGTCGTATAGTTGGAGATCTTTCCATCTATTACAGATACTTTAACGGACATTGTTCTCAGGAGATCAGGGAGATTATTCCAGTTCCTCTGAGGCGTGTCAGGACCACCAGAAGCTCAACTCATTCACACCCTTTCCAAGTTTCACTGCCTAATCCACGAACTCTATCTCACAAATCATCATTCATCCCAAGAACATGCAACTGATGGAACGTCTTGCCTTCTTCTTGCTCTCCTGAGTCCTACAACTTGCCATCTTTCAAATCTAAGATAAATAAACTTGATCTTATCTCTCTATCCTCTTAGCTGCTCGCTTTCTTCTTTCTTCCTTTGTTGAGGCATTGTATAGGCCACCATAGCCTTTCCTCAACATAACCCACTAAAAAAAAAATTTCAAAGTTCTACAAAAAAGCACAACTGCATCACACATTGAAGATTGTTTTCTCTGGCACTCATGAGAGCATAATTTATAAGTTTCAAAGTTGTATTTTCATTCAACATTGCCTACTTAAATGAAGGTTGGATGCAAAGATCTTCAGTGCGGTGAGATTATGTATCCGCTTTTCTGTGAGGACTTGACGTTTTCAGTATTTATATTTATCATTTAATTTCAATTTGATGCATTGATGTTACCTAATTCAGTCAAAATGATGTTGTTTTGTGTCCATTTAATTTGATTTGAGGGAGGGATTAAAAGGTATCAAAAACTCGAAAAGATCCTGTTCATCAGATGGGCTGGAACTCCTCAACCCCACCTCTGGTAGCCTAACTCCACAGCGCTATGCTGCAGATTGACCCCCTGAATCTGAATTGCTTCCCCCTATCCACCTTCCAAAGGGTTGAATCACTACGTGGATGGGAAGGGCTTAGATATATATAAATATATTTTTATGAATATAAATGCATATGTATATATTTATATTTATACATGTATATATATTATATGTGTATGTATTTATTTATGCAACATCTGATGATCATTATCAGATTGACCGATCCGGTATGGGTTTCGCTTTACACTTTTCCATTATAGCTTATCAAAAGCTACCTCTTTTCTACGTCTTACTATGCTTCATCGGTAATTACCAGGTGTATCCCAAACCCTCTCCAGGTATGCATAGCCATTGGATTGCAAGGAAGTCATCTGCCCTTAAATAGGTCTTCTCTTTAGTCCTACTGGGTGTCCACACACCCTCCTCACAAGGCTATTTATATATATTTAGATATATATAAATATATATAGTTATATAAGAAATGGGTGCTATTTTTGTTAACCTCGTTGAGTAGTTGTCTGAAAATTGGTTGTTAGTCGTTTAAGTCAAGCGATTTTTAGCTGTTTTCTCATCTTGCTTGTTTCCGTTTTAAGGGCAACCATTTCCTTGGCATCAAAGGTCTATCGAAGCCCTTGAATGGTGGTCATGGGGAGGTGCGCGACCAGTGGTCCTATATGACTCATCTTACAACTGCAAGGTACCCATTCGAGCCGCTCCTCTCACCCTTTGGCCGTGGAGGCATGGTTGGAGGAAGAGACGGGTAGGTGCTGTAGAATATCCTTTACTGCTTTGTCAAGTGCAAAGTTTTTAAAAAGGCATTCTCTACCTTCATCGGTACATATTAAAGATTCTGACTAGGAGATAGTCTGCAATCCACTGTTATGCCATAAGTATAAATTGATTACTCTGCATCAGCAAAGGGTTCTTTATATAAATGCCTTTTTTCAATTATATATTATTATTATTATTGTTATTATTATTGTTCCTATAGTTTTCGCTACCGGTCATTCGATTGGTGGGACCGATTTCTGATCAGGAGGGCCCTAAGAAGCCAATCATCCGTAAATCATGCCAGCTTCAGCGTAGTACCTCCCCAAACAGCGTGCCAGTTACGCAAAGGCACAGTTGACCATCATATCCTATTGATATTAGAATCTATTTCTTCGTCAATACTGTTTCGAAAAGTGATATACACGAGGAAGGTACCCGTATGCAAAAAACTAATAGGTACAATACATCAGTCAGAGTTAGTTGCTCATGAACGATTGCCTCACTTTTTATAGATACGGAGCGTTCGATTTCTCCGTTATATCTGGTGCGAGACGAAAGAATGCCACCAGAGAGACTACAAGTCCTTTGAAGGTTTGGCTCCACGAACACCGTAAAAATCCGTATCCAACCAAAGGAGAGAAGATTATGCTTGCCATCTTGACCAAGATGACTCTAACCCAGGTGCTTCTCTTTACATTTTGATGATGTCTTGCGCCAATAATTTTGGGGAGCATTCTATCAAGTGTGGCTTTGTATTTCGCGAATGGTTGGCAGGACTTCTTCGATGCAACGAGAATCGAAAGAGAGGATATTAATAGAGCAATTGACGTAAGGTACTTGAAAAGTAACCGAAAAGATGAATGAGCCGATGGTACTGACGGGCGTCGTATGTTTGTAGTGGTAGATCACAGGGCTATTCAGAATAGTCAATCCAACTCAAGTGATTGTGGATGTCCCGCAGCCTTTTGATGAAGCAGCTTGAAGCAGCAATCAAACCACGTTTCTATTTTCTATCTGTGAATCTCTGTTATCAGCATTCTTCGTTTTTCCATCGCGTCTAGATTTTCCTAACGGTCCCTTCTCGTATCTAGATTTCAACTTGGTTTGCGAATGCGCGTCGCAGACTGAAGAAGGACAACAAAATGACATGGTCACCGCGAAATAAGTCCGCGGATAAACGCGATTCAGTCTCAAAGACATCAAAGTACCCGTCGGGTGGCGATGTGAACCATAGTGTTAGCTCAAATGAAGATGACGAGAGTATGCAAATCGACGAGATAGGTATGTCTTTTTGTGGCAGTTGTAGAATCTCATGGCTGGTTGCCGAACCACTTTGCCCATTGCTGTATTAAGAAGGTTGCAACCGGCTTATAGTTAAATCAGAAAGAGAATAATCGATATCTACTATTAATATATTCTACAATATTTCGCTGTTCATCCACACTGCATCACCAGTGGAATATTGTCAATTAAAATTTACCAATGGGTATTGGAACACGGATATGCTTATCATTCTTCTCTTGCTGTACACTTCATGGAGCGACGGAAATGTGTTGGGAAGACAGCTGTCGGATTCAAACGGAGCACAGAGATCATCTTACAACTGATTTGGTTCCCATTAAATTGAACTGATGGTGTTCTGTTTGCGCGATGTTTTTGACGAAACAGACGCCAGTAAATGTGCATTTTCAGATGTTATGAATGAGTCGAACGATCTTCAATGCTACGACCGACGTTAAAAAGCTCACAGCGATCACATTTCCATGTTCTTCTTCTGAATCTTGGAGGAATTCTTTGATCAAGCATGTCAATGATGTATATCGTCGACATTTTCTGGCATTTTGTGTTGTCGTTTTTTTGCTAGGAAGCCAATATCATTTGTTTAATGACAGGAAAATGATTAATCACTATGTTTCCATTGGCAGACAATAGACCATTTGGTAATGAAGAGTCAAATTTGACTGATGCATGTTTGAGTGATGACGTATTTTCAGAAGATGGAAGAAAAGAAGATGAGCAAAATGTGTGGATTAAAAATGACAAAGTAGAAAGGAGCATCAAGACTGAAGTAACTGGTCCATTGTCGAGCAAGCTCTCCCCAGACAGTCTGCTTAAAAAGATCGACTTTGCAGGAAACAGTTCGCCCGTAGGAAATCTCCAGAGATGGGTTGATGGACACTTTGGTAATCAATCGCCGGTTGATTTCCCTAAAGAACTTACGCCACCAAGAACACCAGTAGAGGATGTCATGTTTCCTGGCCTCTATGGTGCCAGGGACAGTCTCAAGAACAAAGAGAACTCATGCAATGTAAAACAAGGTAGGATTTTGTTCTGATTTAGCGGTCTAACTCCTGGAATATGATATTTTATTGTTCTCTGATGAGTGTTGAACGAATGGCGTTTCATGCTTGCAAGATAATTTGTTCAATCAGACCCAAAGAATGCAGCCAAATATGGAATTGTTGGTTTTTATCAGTTGCTGACGTGTTGAGTCCCATACTTGATGCAACCGCTTGGGAGCAACATATTACATAGGCAGCATCATGAGCCACGGCGCTGTAAGATATGATGGCCACAATTACTTTGCCCTTTACAAGTTACCCCTAATTTTACGCCAGGTATCTACTTACAGCCTGGTAGCCATCCAGAAACGTGAACCAGCGTGGCTGGAACCCGGACCCTTACGACAATAGAGATGCTTTTTTCCATTATGCCAATTAATCCCATTTTCAAGAATGAATACGGATTTTCGGTTTGTCGTTGAAGTCCATATAATTATTTTCTTTGATTGTTTGCTCAACAGGTGCAGGAAGTGCAAAGGGTTTACAAGACCTTGTGTGTAAAAATGACAAAGATACAGCAGGCAACGAGGCCGGCAAGCTTGAGGAGCGACTCGAGGCTGCAACAACTCAAGACTCTGATGCGTTGAAAGTTTCCTCTCCATCTGCTGAAGAATTGGCTACATCTCTGGCCCCTGGTGAATTCGGCCTTCAAAAGAAATTCAGGTAAGAGGCTCTGCTTCCCTTCGCCAACTTTGATGAATTAAATTTTTAGTTAGCCGCCAGTACCTTAAGATGTTAAGTATTAGTAGTCTTAGTTTTTTTAGTTTGTTAAGTTTTGAAAGGCCCTGTTGGCTTACAGCAAAACCCCAACAATGGAAGAAAGAGAATGACTAAGATTAGTGGGAGATAAGATGTCGTTTGTTGATTTTGGATTATAAAGAAGGCAAGTTATAGGATTCTTGGGAAAAGAGGTTTGGGATAGATTTCGTTGATTAGGTAGTGGAATTTGGAAGGGATGTGAGATGATCAAGCTTCTGTTGGTCATTCTGGCACTTATTATGGCATCAGATGTAATTTACCTGATTTCCTGGGAGCAGTCTCTGTGAAATTACCTATAGCAGATGGAAGGGTCTGCAACCAAACGATGATGTAAAAGAGAGTTGAGAGATTTAGTGAGGTTTTGATTGTTAATGAGACGAATTGCTTTTGACTTTACTTTGTCGAGAAGACACAGAGTGGATTTAGTAGCACCACCCAAACATGGCAGCAATGTTCTATAGAAGGACGAATTCGGGATTTGTAAATGGCAAATCGATGATACCGTGAGAAAAACCCATGGACTCTGCAGACGAACCCAAGTTTTTTTTCTGAGTTTTAGCAATGGCATGAATGTGTGATTTCTAAGTGGGAAAGAACCCGGCGTGTTTAGTTCATTGCCATGCATAAGAATAGGTGGAAAATCCGAGCTATGTTTACGAGATGTGGCGACCAGTGTGGTCTTGCTTTGATTGTACGAAGCTAGATTGTTTTTGTTTCCATTTCTCTATGATTATCAAACCTTTGATGGGAAGTGAAGCTGATGTGTTTGATATGGAGTAGAGGATTAGTGCAGGCATAGTGCTTTCGTTGAAACTAAAAAGATGAACGCTGGCAAGTGTCATAAGCAAAGAGTGAATAATCGCATATGTAGTGGAAATCAGATGATTTTGATGTGGATCAATACTTAAAGAGGGATCATAGGACCATCGAGTACAAGGATGACCCAATGTTATCAGGCTTGCCCTTTGCTCTTTTCGTTACTGGTGAGACCTCCACTGCTAAATCACCTTACACTGTGAGGGAGGATATTTACTAATCCTCTGTAATTCCAGGTGCAGGAATCGCGAGTTGTTGTCACATGGAGAGAAGAGCTAGGAAACTGTACCACAAACATAGCTTCTCAGTGTCCTAGAATCTACCTCCGGGTGCTAGGTAGAAAGAAGGAAAATGTCAGATCGCTCTGAGAAACACGGTTTATTTTGTATAGAACAATTTGAAAGATCCATAGCTGTGGAATTCTAAAAGGGAATTCTAAAAAGGATTTTCGTTTGAGTCATACGAATGAGAGAAGGCTCGGTAGCTTTTCAAAGTATTGTAAGTTTGTAGATGTTCCTCTTTACTGTTTGCCAATATTGCTTTGGGACATTATGGTGAGTTTAACGAGCCTGCTTATTTAACAGGTCATGTGGGTTGACAAGTCACAAGGAGATCGATGCTGTGTTGGCGCTGACGTCGTTAGCCTCCAGATGAATGTGATAAAGGTAGAAGTAGAGACTTCTTTGCCAAAGGTGTGTAGAGTTAGATAATTAAGTAGTGCATCTGTTGTTTTTCCAGTTAAATTCGGTTTTCTGTGTAAAGCCACTCCAGCCATGTTATCAGGTTTTTGCAGATCGTCTCTTATGCGATACGTATTTTACGTATCGCAATGCACTACTCCAGATTATAATGTAACCACGGGAACATGCTTCTGAGTTCATTGTCAGTTGCTAGATGAAGGCACGCGACTGTAATTCCATTAAAGATTGAATCATTGGGAAAGTAGATGGGAAAGCTTCACCGAATGGCGTCACCCTGCATACTGGGAAATTCTGAAGCAAAATGAAGCTCGCCACACCTAATTCATCAAAACTCGTGCATGCTACAGCATGAAAGATGGATAGTTGCTCTCTGTCTTTGGACAATGCTACCTTTAAGGGATTTTGTAAGTGGGATGCTCTGTGCCATGGTAGTCTTTAAGAAAATCCACTACCAGTAATCAACTAAGACGCTAAATATTTTTGCTTTCAAAGCAATTTTCGATTCGTATTTGCTTTCCCGATGCTTTCCCGATACTTTCCCTTTCGACACGATTAATTCACCATTTTCACCTCAGAGATAATTTGCACGAAGATGCCTCTAAGGGGCAAATACTTTGTTGAAGACTGGACAGCCACATCCTTACACGTCACAATCTTCAGACCAAGAGGCCATCCATATTTCTAATGCATATATCTTCCTTATCCTCGTCCAATGGCTTAAAAAGCAATCAATGTTAAATACTGATTGATAGACAGTTTCGATTTTCATCTTAATCGTGATACCTAATCGCAGTCTTAACCTTTTCTTCACATTCACCCTCTGTCCCAGTCGTTTCCCTATCCGTAACCACACTAATGTCCTTGTCCATAACGCCACTCATATCCCACCCATTACCCAAGCCCATTTAATTCATCTCTTCAAGCCTACACTTGAGACCTTGGCACTATACGTGCAGTCTTTTACAAATTATTTGCTTTGACGAATGTGATGACTCACTAACTTCACCATAAATTTTGCACCTCGTTATTCCGGTTTTAGATGTGATATCTTTGTCCACTTACCAAGTAAGTTAATGCAATGTAGTTGTAACATGAATAAGGTCGTTCTTAGTTAAGCTGTTCCTAGAACAGAAGAGTTTGCCCTTTTCTAATGTTTTCTTTTCGTCGTACTAGACTACGATCAAACACGAACTAGGGCTACTTGCCTCAGCACAGACGCTCTTTATTAATGTTGCTGGTTCCGTCACAACAGTAACCTCTTATTTGTCTTGTTGACGAGCCTAGCTGTGCTCCATTTCGGCTCATGCAACGATCAGCCGTTTGATGTAGTATCACTTGTTGATTCAAGTAAAAAATAGCATTTGTACATTTCTTAGATTTAAATAGATTGTAGATTTAGATGGTTAGCTTGAAGCGCGTAGTCTTGGTAGATTTTTACTTGCCTTTTTTGTATCATTTAATGGCATATTCTTTTATTACTTAGACGATCTGGGATTCTTAGGGTAAATGAGACATGTTATTTCATCGCTAATTATTACTGTTGTGCCTTAGTTGTTGGTCTCATGTTTGTTTGGTTCTTTCATAGCATTGCTATAAACATTTCGTGACAAATATGTGATAGGCAGTCAGCTTTTGACGTGCAGTCAGTGTTCGCTCATTGCGACCGGTTTGAACTTGCTATCGTCAAATATAGACCAGACTACATCAATTCCATTCTCCTTGGCGCGAATAATTGTTGCTTCATTCCGGAAGCCTTTTAGGAGCCTTTTTCTTTCTCGAAGTGTTTCTGAACGTTCCCTAAAAGTCTGACGCTATTCCGCATGTAAACATTGGTGAATGCGAAATCATCCCATGTTCCCTTAGATATACTGCCAAGTTATTGCATATTAGACTAAACATGAAGTGCTCAACATTATTCATTAAACGCAGAAGCTTAATAATGGAGAATTATTGCACATATTTCCTAGATACGTTAATCTCACGGTGGTCTTTTTGCCACAAAATTTTAGCGTGGATGCGACTTTACACTCGATCACCTTACCTTCGCCCATTTGCTGGGTCTCACAGGTAATGACTAATGGACTCAAAGCTACTGCTTCGTTCAGCTGTATTCCATAAAGATGGTCCCTTATGGCAAGATTTGAGCCATCTTCTTTGAAATCTTACGCTCGCTTGCAGTCATCGTTGTATCGGAGTTCTATAGCAGTGCTTTCCTATTGATAAGAATGCTGCTTTTAACAAGAAAGAACGCTTCAGTAATTGCAAGTAGCTTCGATTGCCCTGCCATAGGGCCTGTGTCCTATCCCAAGCAAGGAAGCCCAGTGACCAACCACTACGATAGACAATAATTTCCACATTGATCTAACAGAGGTTTGCTGCAGATTTTTGAATGTTGTTGATGGTACAGGAAGATTGAACGGTAGCTGAAAGGTAACTGAAGGTAGTCAAAGATTATTGGAGGTTGTTGAAGGTAGCTGAATGTAGCAGAGTATTGTATAAGGTTGTTGACACATTTTTTTAAATTTTTGAAAGTTTTCAAAGACATTTAAAGATCTTTAAAGGTTTTTGAAAGTAGCTGAAGATTGGAAAAAGTTGTTGCAGGTTATTGAAAGCTGTTGAAGGTAGGGGAAGATTGTTGAAAGTTTGGGAAAGTAATTGGAGGTGAAATATAGTAGTTTTATATTGATATTTTGCAGAAATTCTGCCACCCATACTTTATTATATGTTGCAGTGCTGCTTTTCGTTTATCAGTTCACATTACATTATTATTTTTCATGTTTAAACTAGACATGGATCTTAAACCAAACTCTGTCACCTCTGATTCATACGGTAATCGTTTTACAGTGCTCTTTCACACAGATTCACTCGAGAGCAAGGCATGCATCTGCTATTGATAGAATAACTACCTCATCGTGTGGTTTTAAACGACTTATTTCTTCTAGAGTTCATTTTCATTTTTTGCGTACATTATGACATCATTTTTAATTTGAAGGATGAAAAAGATCATCATATCCGATATCAAAGCTCTTCTCTCCTTATTCTCTAATGTTACTATGTGTCCATCTTATATCTTTAATACTGGACAGGCAAGGTAGGAAGGAAAGGTAGACAACTATGTCATTTCTTTGAAATGCAAGACGTTTTTGGTTGTGAAATAATCTTAGCAAATCTTAAGAGCTGTTTCAGTAGGTCTTGAAAAACCTTGTGGAGGACCTTTCGTTGATTTGCTAACTTCGACAGCTCTGCCGGGTTGTATTGAGTCACAGGAGATACGATTAGGTTGAAAATTCAAATCCCATTATTGTCTCTCCAGATTTGGAAAGATAAGATTTCCTGGTAAAACCCGGCAGACATGACCCCCCACCGTGGCGAACTTGCTAATACCATCGCTTCACTGTCTTACGACTTCGCATGTCTGAACAGTACTAGGATGCATCCACAAGTTTTCAATTTTAGATAGCTTCAAGTCATATACCTTGCCATGTATTTTAGCTTTTCAAAATTTGGCAGCTGCTCAGAAGTAAGAGAGTCCTTGTTACCAGGTAATGATAATAATGATTGCAATTTATTTTGATTTGGCAATTACCATAGAATGGTAGCTAATGAAGCCAGCTATGTGAATATACTTATGAATCTAAAAGCTAGTATAAATCAGCCTACATAAGTCCCGGTTTGTGCTAAGTGTTTTGCAAAACCTTCAGTTGCGTTTATATGTGGTCCAATTTTTGATACGTCTCTTAAAGACTTCTAAGTTGGGACACTCCCATTCCACTTGGTAGTGGGTTACCGTCCTAAAATAATAAAGGGTGATTTACTTGTTAAAAGTCCCTAAAATAGGAACTGAATGTGCTCGCAAGGCATTTCATGGGGGATAAATTTACAATGAACTACCAACTGAGATTAGGCTAACCGAAAACTTCTCTCCTCTCCAGGTTTTTCTTGATAGGTATCCTCACCCCCGCAGAGGGATTCAAAAAACTTAGTTCTGCTCCGCTCCTCCACAGTTCCCAACGCATACTACGAATTGATTTTGGTCATAACATCGAATACGGTCAGCCGGAAAGTAGATATGTCCGACGACGAAAAATATGGTAAAAAGATTTCCTTGTGGAAAAATACAAGCTTGATTGTGACAAAATGAATAGCATGCTGATTAGCTCCATTCGATGGTTTAGAGAATGTCGGATTTGAAGACGCTTCAAGAGTTGTTAATGCCAATGATACAACATCAGCGGAAGATGTCCCAGCTAGCCCAGAAACAGTTGGTGAAAAGGCGAGTTTATTGCTGCTTTATTTGCAGTTGTCTTCGATACAAGAAGCATTTCAGCTAAGCAACATGAAGCATGGTAGCATGTCACAGCACCAACTAATTTGCTTAAACTCCATACCTAATCTAAAATTGTAATTATGTTTTACACCAGGTTAGGTTTTTATTTCATTTCTTCTTTTGAGTTAATCAGGACACAAAACTGATAACTGAAGCATATGTTGAAGTGTAATTTCCTGCATAAGATCCGCAGTATTATATTATCATCATTGTATTATCATTATTATTACTGTTATCAAGACTGTAGATCTTTCTTTTTTCGGCAAAGATGTCTTCCACGAGAGATGGATTTTATCTGTTCTTGGTTTTATATATTTCTATCATATGCAGCTGCAAATCTCTTTGGTGAACTGACACTGAGTAATCCATAATTAGCCGTTCGTTGGGGACAATGCAGAAACCTCCACGTTGGTGTCCCTGGATGTCGACCGCCGAAAGTGATCTCGACTCATTTATGTCTGCTCGTAACCGATTCTGCAACCACTTTCCTTTAAAGCACATTTGACGGAAAGACTCGATGAAAAAGCAGTTTGTTGAGGAAGTATAATTATATTTTCTGAATGCAATTCGCAAAGCCCTGTCATGAATATTATTACCTGGATTATTTGTGACTCTGTCGTGGATCATCCAAATTAAAGGGAAAAGTAACTGAAATATGACATGATAATAGATCTAATTATCAATGTAACTTTGTCCACATCTGTGTAATTTGATACTCTTACCGTTGAAAAATTCTCTGGCTTGATTTCATACAGAGATTAGGTGACTAGAATTTTACTTAAGATCTTACGTTATACCTAGCAGTTTTTTGGATTCCAAGTCTGATCCTTCTGTGGCTCCAACATTTAGTGTCATTCCATCGTTGTTTGTTCCTATCGAAAGGAAAGAGGCACGTCTTTAGTTAATTCCATGAAACTTTTTGAAAGCTAATTTGATAATAATTGCCTATCTTATTTCTTACACATTTTAATCAATTTGTATAAGCAATCTGAGCATGGCATGGAGTAAGAATCTGATGGTGGCCCATGAACAGAACGCAAAGTATATTCCACAAGCAAACCTTCCTGTTCATAGAATAATAATAATAGTAATAGAAATACTTATACAGGTTAATAACCTTTTCAATGCCAAAAGGCACTGTTATCAATAAGGGATCTGCTTGTTCACGACTGTCCCTTCTTCGATCATAAATTAACTAGTATTGGTTATCGTAATCGATGCGAGCTTTAGGGAGCACTCGGCTCATGTACGGCGAAGCAATTCCCCCCCCCTACAATGTTAAAAAGGTGGCTCGTTCGATGCGCCTGACTTTTCGAATCCCCCCTCCCCCTTCAAAAATCCTGTGACGTCACTGCTTAGGATTTGTTGCTTTCCATTTGAAGAGCTTCCTCATTCGGAATTTGCTGACGGAATAACGTCCATGTGAAAATGTTCCCTATCATGAATATCATCAAAAAATAGCTGATTTTTCACAGTTGGAATCCCAGGCTTGTTGACAAAAAGTGTTCTGTATTGACAAAAGTAGTTGTACTGATAACGCTGTTTGTAAAACTCACGGCATGTTGTTGACAATTTTTAACAACAACCACCACGAGAACAGAGTTAGCATGCTGGACCAAAGATGGCTGACATAGACGAAGTCTCTCGCTCCATTCCTGTCCACATTCTAGAGGTAGAAAATGTTGATAGTTATGATTGGCAGCAATAGATAATGATATCCTATATGTAACCCTTGCACTTTAACTGATTTTGCGCCAAAATTTCCTACCAGGCAAAATTCATTCAATTTGCCAGCCCAAACAAGCAACCACGGTAATAAATTTACTTGGATGCACGAACTTGATTGCAAAGGCACCTCTATCGCTAGAAAGAAGATTTTCTGCAAGTCATAGAGTTTTTGAAAGCATACGGCATGATTATGAATGATATGAGCATGAAAGAAGCACAGGAGGCAATGGCTCTTGTGTTGTTGTTGTTTTACCCAAAATGCGCACTGAAACTGGAAAAAAATCGTTTGCCCACCAGGGAGCCCACATTTTCAACCGACTCGAAAAAAACAACCCGTGACGAAATATCAATCGTGCTATTCAAAGAGAAACCAAAACTATCGAAGCCTCGGTAGATGCCGAAGAAAGACGTTTTTGACCCTAGTAAATTCTTTATTCTTTAATTGTGCATTATTCATTTTTTTCTGCTTTTGCCTTGATTTTAACCACAGAGATTGTCAATAGGTAGGAGTACAGGTCCTTGCATGATAACAGACAGTTTTACATCTGTGCAAGTCAACCTGTCAAAATACAATTTATTACTATTATTATTATTATACTAAAGAAATTATTAAGTCATTTAGAAATGAACATGAAAATAAACTTTCAAACATATTCGTATCCCAAGGCTCTTTCTTTTCCAACTTTAAAATCCATTCGTTACCGTCTCTCAATGGAATCTGGTCATATGTCCAGAGCAATTTTCCAAAAAACAGATTCAACTTTACGGTAAAATACATCAATAACATTTTACCAACAAACTCTAATCTTACCAAGTGGAACTTATCCTCAACATCAAATTGCTCTTTCTACCTGAATCTCTTCTACACATTATTTCTGGCTGCAAAATTTACTTGAATCAGGGGCGCTACACATGGCAACATGATTCCGGTCTTCTGTCCATCGCTACGTTTCTCCAATCCGTCAAAAATTCTACCATTTATGCTTACCTTCCTACATTTTTAAACCCCTCCATTCTCACCGGAGACAGTTTACGTCCAGACCTTCTACTTTCTGTTTCGAACGATTTTCTATATATTGTCAAATTAACTGTGGGTTTCGAGACAAACCTTGGGAACAATGCAAAGCGAAAGAAAGAAAAATAGAAGAACCTAGAAGCAAATTTTAAATCTAGATACAGAAAAGTTAAATTCGTAAATATCGTTATAAGCACGCTCAGTGTCTTTGATAGTTCCTCCGTGGACTTCTTAGAAATGCTTGAAGACCTGAAATTCGACAAAACTTGCAGGCACTATGTAGTCAAGAAGATGATGGTCATTGCAGTAAGAACTTCGTACTATGTCTTCTGCCAAAGGAACAAAGACTGGGACAATCCTGAACTAATGACATTTTGAAACTCTCATTATTTTCTAACAGCTACTATAAATTTTTTTTTCTATTTTTGTACTTCTTGTCAATTTTTGTTTGTTCAAGTAGTCAATTGTGAACTACCTGTTTAGAGAGGTTTGCAGTTGTATTTAAGTATACATATCACAAGAAATGAAGTTTGAAAAAAAAAATTATGACAGCCTATGCTTCACTTTTAACTACAAGAAAGTAGTAAGGCCTACTTCATGGGAGCAAGGTGAGCAACCCAACATTTGGCAAAAGGTTGAGAAAAATGTATAGGCCCATTACTCCATTTATATGAAAAATGGTTTTAAACGCAGTCTTACTAGAACCCTCACCACTTTTGCTGAGCATGATAGTGCTCATCTCGGCTTATTTAGCCTTGAGATCATACATCTGTGCAAGCACAGTGAATGCTATGGCTGGGGCTGGCTTTTTGACAACACTGTGTGTTCAACTCCGACGTTATTTCCCAAAAGGCTAAATGCAAAGGATGAAAATAACATGTATCATTTTCAAGTCTTTTGTATGACTCAACTTTTTATTGAATCCTGACCTACCCAATAAAAAGCAAGCATGCTACCAATGGGCCATGGATGGGGTCAACTCATGAGACAAGGAGCAGAAAGTCGGTACATACCCTGGCTATGGTTAAAAAAG
The DNA here is from genome assembly GCA_964026355.1 of Pseudorhiza aurosa. Taxonomy (NCBI): domain Eukaryota; kingdom Metazoa; phylum Cnidaria; class Scyphozoa; order Rhizostomeae; family Lychnorhizidae; genus Pseudorhiza; species Pseudorhiza aurosa. Next base: position 7,923,923 of record OZ032118.1, on the reverse strand, counting down.
AACAGTTGAAAGTCCATTCACTTTCAAGGACCATAGTTTAACAAGCATGCCAGGGGTATATGCTCCCCTAGAATACTTTTAATTTTGTATTCCATTGAAGAGAGCACATTGCCCTCCAAGTGGATGCAATGCTAAGAGGCTATTTTATATTTAGACAGGTGCAAATTTGCCAGTCCCAAAGATAAGTTTAATTTTTAGCTTTTCTAAGGAACTCTGTTCTATGAAATGGCTTCCTGTTGCTTCTCTCACCGACATGTCTAATTTCAGACCATGCAAAATTTGAAGTCACAGCCATTGCATTACGAGTCAGCAAACTGAACTACTACATTATGTCACCACTGGTGACAAGGTTGTCTGATATGAATAGCTATATTCTTATTCCTAGGTAAACAATGGGGGAGAATTTTTTGCAATGCCCATTGCAAGTGGGCCAAATGAAGATGCTTACAGTATCTTCTTGGCAAATCTAAACAACCACTTGAATGATAGCAGAGATACTACAAAAATTACCTCACAACACAATTTCAAACATGGAGAGGTAAATATTTCCTAAATATATTCAAAATTTAATATTTTAACCAAATTTGATGTTATTTCTAGACATAGAAAAAACTCAGAGCCCTATCTCTGGTTTCTGCTCCGCTGGAATTGAATATGCAACTTAGTATATTTTTTCATAGATTGTTTGGAGATAATTTATGATGCACTCAATCCTATGAAACCCATATTAAGATACTTGTAGTAAGCTTGTCCTGTATTCGCGCTGATCTTATATTGCATACTAAACTCTGAGCTTACTGGAAGTCAGATATAAATTTCCTAGTTTTTCATAGGGAAGTAGATTTCCTATCTTAAGCTGTACAGTGTAGTTATATTTGAAGTGCAAATCATTCCTTGCAAAAATATTGCTCCACGTTCTACCCACTGTCCACACATGGCTACATAAAAAGGGAAAAAGTCCCCAAGGATGACAGCAACACCTTATCATATTGACAAAACAACAAGCAAGACCGGGAAACAAAAATCCTGCAATCAATCAAGATACGCAACATTCAAATGAGAACATAAACACAAGGCTGACTTTCCATGCACACAACGCATAGCATATTTGATTCCGAGTATATAAGAAGCAACAAATACTTCCTGCAGACGCTTTGGGATTATGTCACACCATGAAAAACTTGCGAGTAAGAGTGCAAAATGATCTGAAGAGGAATAATTTTGAAGTCAAAAAGAGCAGTGGATGTAGCAGACAAGACTGGAAAAGAGCTGCAAAGAGGATACAACTGTGAGCTCCTGTGAATGTCTTTGAGATGTATATTTTAAAGTGAATCATCATAAACAAGATGATTGGCTCAATTTTCTCAAGGGAAAAATGTTTTTAGAATGTTTCCATTGCTGTACTCACTGACAGTCTATTGATTTTAAACTATGCAAGACTCAGACTTACAACCTATGGCCACGAGTTCTCAAACTTAGATCATTTTACTATGGCACCCCTGCCTTTTCCTATCATCAGTTAAAATTTCAATAGATAGTTGAGGTGTACTGCAAATTTTTGAATAGATTGTTGGAGTGTACTGCAAAGCTCAGAAGGATGATGCTGAGAGACTTTGGTACAGAGGAAGAGTGCTTGCCAAGTTCAAAAATGTTAGTGGTGTAACTGTAAAGTAAGTTGTTATGATTCTGTAACAAAGTAAATGGCTCTGTTTTAGGGAACATTTTTAAAGCATCTGAGCATCTGTAATAGCTATGTTATTTGCAAAAATTGCATGCATTTATTGATATGGCCAATTTTGAGTCATTGAGAACTTCTCAACCACTTGGAACATCTAGTGACTGGCTGCAGAAAATAATAGGCTACTCATTGTTATTTCTGAGATTTAGACGATTCATTTAAAATTTCTTTGCAGAGTTCTTCTTGTTGACTGTGGCACTACAACATTTGTATCTGGAACTTGGTGAGTGGAAGATTATTGTTGTAGCTTTGGCCTGTGTTCATAATTTTATGATTGAAAAACTGCTGTCTCGTATTCCTTTAGAGCTTAGCAGAGACCAGCAGCAGGGCTCTGAGTTCTCTTCAACAATAGGTCTCAATAAGGCTATAAACATACATAAATGTATGTAAACTTAATTGCACATAATCCATTTCAAGGTTAGCAGAAGCCAAAGACAGAGATCTGAGTTTTCTTCATCAATAAATTTCCATAAAGTTGTATGCATACTGTGCATAACTATATGCAAAGTTAGTAACATAGTCTATTTCAAGGTTATCAGGAGCCAGAGCTCTGAGTTTTCTTCATGAATAGGTTTCCATAAAGCTATATACATCATAAAAATATTCCAAACTTAACAGCATACTCACGGTCAAAGTATCATGAGAGTTGGGGTAAGTGTTTTTCCTCTTTGGGTTCTCTTCAGTGTAATTTGCAAGCCTGAAGATGCCTTATAGTTTAGATGGCTTATGTAACTTGTCTAGAGAAATCTCCGTTACTGGTAGGACCTCACTATGCAATTGTTTAGAGTTTTTGCAACCTTGAGGCTTTTTCTTGAAAATTTGCTGCCGTGTTTCATATTCCTTCTCCAAAAATGTTTAGACTTAGAGGAGAAGCCATTTGGATTCATTTTTCCTGATTTATAATGTACTCAAATGGCTTAATGCTACATCTATTTCATAAAGGATGAGGAAGCTAGAGTCAAGTTACCAAGACTTTCCCATTCAGGTGATGATGTGCCATTTTTATGGTTTAAAGCCTGTCACTTACAACGCAACATTTGACAGTCTTGTTGAAAAGCAGTATGTATCTTCATCCTTTCATCTAAAGACTTTGTTAGAGATTTTTTTCGTGATTTTATCATCATAATTAAAGATCTTGATTGTAAGTCATGAAAACGAAATGATGGTAGACATGAATCAACCCACATGTTTTTCACACTCCTCCACATGTCACGGTTGTGTAGTTTCCTTCATTTTTTCCTTCTGTCATGTTCCCCAGCTAAGTTATGGGTTTACTCTAGGGTATAGAAACTTCAAAGGGTAGGAATTTACTTAAATGCAGGCAGTTAAGGTTGGATCCCCTTCCTAACACCACAGATAGCATTGAGGGGATTCAGATAGCACATCTTCCCTTCTCAAATATTGTGCTAGGCAATATTCTACTGCTATCCATGGAAAACTTTACTGGACATATTTGTTTACTGTACCTTGCACAGATTGCAGTTTCTGCTTTCTTTTTAGTTTGTAACAAATATTTTTCAGTTTTATTTGCTCTAAGCTGATGCCGATTTGAAAGTGTTTTTGTTACTTGAGGATTGGTAACTGTTTAGTCTTCATACGTAGACTTATAAGTAGCAGTCACTGAAAGTCATTAAATCTTCACCTTGTAATTTTCATTTTCCCTTCTGACAATTTTTTGGTTACTTTATTCATTTAATAGTTTATCTGAATATGTAGGTTTGTCTTTACCAGTGCAGAGAAAGATGAAAGGTCTTTAACTTAGATCAGAGTTCTAAGCTACATCCTGTTATTTTTCTCTGTACTAATTTATTTCTCCAGTTCCATCACTGAGCAACCTTGGAGCTTTGTTTGCTTCTGTCTTGGACTAATTCATATACCTTTTGTAACTTTTTTAAAAGGGTTTGCCGGAAATGGGATTCATCCGCAAAAGTCAGACTACAAGAATTGCTGAAAGGTTTGTATATGATTTTCTGTATGATTTTCTGTGACATAAAGTCCCTATCATTAACAGGTCTTTAAATGATAGCAGACTCTAGATCTGAATAAATCAACCTGTCAAAATATTAATTATTATCAGTTATTATTGTTATTATACAACCAGGTGAGACTCTTTCTTTGTCAAGGCGTTTTTCTTCAGAGATTTTTTACTGTAAGTAAATGTACGTAAGTAAATAAATAACTTTGTCATAGTTAAGGTAACACTTTGCTAATTTTGCTGTACTTCATACTAACCTTTCTGATTGAGACAGTTGCTCAGTACTAAGGTGTGTGTTTACAAACCAACTTTTCAGTGGCTTGAGCTCCGCCTGTAGCTTACCTTTTACTTAAGGTGAAGAGTGTGGCCAGCTGTTTGTCATTCCAGGTGTAGAAAGGGCGATGTGTAATCAAACTGAGAGAAGGACCAGGATACTGGTTGATATGCATAGCTTCTTGTCATCCTTAGTCAACCTTTTGATGCTAGGTACAGATTGTAAAGAACATACATGCCTGTAATCTTTGCGGGTTTTCCCATGATTTTGTTAGAAAAGCAAATTTTCAAATTCAATAATCGGAGTGAAAGGATTGATTACTGATGAATGAAAAAGTAGCCGTTTGATGTGTAGACCACCAAATGCCTGCATCTTTACTCTATCCTTACTATTTCATGGCTTTGAATCAGGTTTGCCGTATTTTTATTTGTCATATTTATTATGATATTAGCTTATCTAGTAATGGAATAAGTTAGCTTTGAATGAAATTTTGGTATGCTCGACTCGGCAAAGGCTGATAGCGGATGAAAGAAAAGTAGGAGGCAAAGAGGAATCTGTGGTTATTATAAAGTTGAAATTTGATTCATTTAATCTATATCTTTATAGACTCCCTGGGCAGAATTTACGTAAAAAGCGTCGACAATGATGGACATTTCAATGTGATACTTAAAATTTCCAACTTTGATCGAGGTGGACAGCAAACAGATGTAAGTTGTTTTCCTCATCCAATTTTTCTTTTTCGATCTTTTCCAACCTCCGCTACAATTGCTTGTTTTGATTGTCTGTGACGTGTTCTTTCTTTGTTACTGTGTATTACCCATCAATAATCTAATGCACACATCTCTATGTAAATAAACATTGCTATTGCACAGAGGGTTGAAAGCTTCTGTTTCTGCTTTCTGTAAAATCATGTCTTGATGCTTTGAATAAAGTTACAGCTAAATGAGACACCGATCAGATTAAGTTGTCAGAATTGCCCAGTGGTACGATCATTGCTGAATGATTCTATGGTCCATGGGTTGACTTCACCCTCAGCTAAAATTTCGCCCTGCGTGACGAAAATTGCTTGCTCTATGTAGTTCTAGAAGCAAGAGTCGAGACGTGGTCACACCTTGAGGAAGGATTTGGATACTGCTCGATATGCAAAAGTATCTCAGTGTTCAAGAATCGTCTTTCGGATACTACGTAGAAGTCATATGGAAAAGTTGATGAACACCAAAGATGCAGGGTTACCGGGGGGATGATCCGATATTGCATAGGCTCAGTAGTCAGTACGTAATGTGCTGAGTTTCGATCTCATTTTGCAAACAAAAAACAAGACTATGATAAAACCATCTTCTGGAAAACGCTCAATGGCACAATGAGCTATAGCCTCCTTCACCCCACTCCATCGCGAGGTCACTGATGCATAAGTGCTTGATCGCCGTATTATTGAGAAATATGATTTTTATCTTCCCTCTCAATTTATCTCTACAGCATGTTCCGATCTTTATTGAATTTCCTTGCAGATAAATGTCAACGATTTGTTAGTTGCTGAAGATTATGCCATATTTGAAGAGCATGCAGATCTATTGCCAGGTATAAACAACTGGCAGCCATTTGCAACTTAATCTATTTACGTGATATGATTGACGCCAGAATCAGTTTTCCGCACTACCAGTGCTTGACTCCAAAAAATCCGCGCAAGCTAGAATGTGAGCTTTTATATTATCCATGAAGAACTTTTGAAATGGCAATTGAGATTCTTTGAAAAATTTCTCAATCGCTGGGCACCATAAAAGAATACCCTATTCTTGCCTCATCATCGACCAAATATATTGAGATGAAATTTGGAGATGGATTCTTGGATCCCTCAGACGTTTTATTCTCTACCCAGTGTCAGGTGGAAAGCTTTTTAACAGCTCTGTTTTTCAACGCATCGCTTTTTCAAATAGATTACTCATGTCACACTCAACTTTCTCTCCGCAATGATTTACTAGCGGCTTTATCGAATTGTTTTGCTATTCATAATTCTAGAGAGTGCATTTGCCGACGACGAAGCTGCTAGCATCGTAAGTGATGCCAGCCCGAAAGACAAATGCGCACGTCAAAATGCGTTGTCCCCTGCGGAATTGGAAAGTCTCATGGAAAGAAAGAAGATGGAAGAGATACGCTTTAACCTTGGCATCGATTACCTTTTGGATGAGTATCGTGATGCTCTAGGACTCCCTCGACTGGAACCAGAGGACACGGGGAAACAGGAGGATGCCGCAGCAGATGAAAGGGAGTCCTCTGTGGTGAACACGGCAAGAGCGATGCCCGCCAGCTGTGACGATGGCGTGGAATTCATGGATTATGGATCTGTAATGAATGATGAATGTTTCAGCCAACGCAGGGCAGCGAAACCAGAAGCAACGATGAATAAATTGATGGACAAAGAACCGCCTTCAAGTCCATTGACCACTTGTTCACGTGTAACTGGGTCGATGCCATTTGATGAGCCGCTTAGCGAGCGGCTGGCAAAGAATGACCAATCCACAGACCAGCGCTTCGATGTTATTAAGAAAACAGTTTCATCTTCAAAGCAAGCAACTGGTAATAAGAAAGATATCTGGTCTCGTTTGAAAGACCAGAAAAGTGAAGGACAAAGCTCATCGCTGTCTGAAAGTGATTTTGAAGTACGTCCCAGGAAGGCAGCTGCAACAGCGAATGACAATTGTCAGAGTAGTGGTAGCCTGCAGGCGGCTGATTACACAAATGGAGTACTACCAAGTAGTAAGAGCATTGACCGGCCGAGACGAACAGCTGATAACCAAAAATCGAGATATGAGAGGGAGTGTTTGAAGCAACAGTTGAAAAATAGGGGAGACGACGATACTTTTCAATATCGTGA